>JAVKLA010000036.1:6968299-7020130 GCA_034782735.1 Sagittarius serpentarius | reverse complement strand
GTGCTTAGGGACATGGTTTAGTGGGGGACTTGTCAGTGCTAGGTTAACGATTGGACTAGATGATCTTATAGGTCTTTCCTAATCTAGGCAATTCTATGATTCTATAATCTTCTACCTGCGGCTTTGGGTGGCATTAAGAAAGCCTAAATCTTAAAAAAACACAGTGAAACTTGGACAGGATTTTATGCAAGCCTCAGCTGCTCCACCACAGTTGCGAGAGAGCCTCAGCCAGTGGCACGGGCTTTCCCCAACAGCTCTTCTCATCAGCTGCTGAATGTCGTGAGCAAATGGATGTTGAGGGTCTTCCCCATAGACAATTTCATTTTCCACCATAGTCACATGAATATATGCTTGTCAGACCAGGTTGCATGCAGTGACCATAGCAGTAAAAGGCAATCATTTGAAGAAGTACCTAAAGCTTTTAATGTATTACAGGAGGAGCAAATGAAACGGAGGATGTAGAAGGCCCACAAGGTCAGTCATCGTGTAAAATGCCTGGAAAAGTAGTCTTTGTTTCATGAAATGTGTGCTTTCTCATTATGGCCCATGGTTATTTAGCAAGTCAGCAGAAGCAGAGTTGCATGCTCTTGTCTCCTTTGCAGGCAGTAAACGTATGAACAGTCTACAAATGGTTTGTTTCCATCCTCCCATCATTGCTCATTGCCATGTACTGGTGCACAGAGGCATTCGGACAAAGCAACTGAAGTTCATCTGATTTCTAGTTAAAGCAAAAGCTCTGTAAAACACTCAGCTTTTTGGAGGTGTGGAACACCGACTTGTTTTCACACCCCACTGCAAAGTAGCAGTGCTTCCTGCAGCGCCGCTTCGCCTCAGGGGTCTCCTCCAACTGAGGCTGGGATTAAAGCTGTGACGAGGTGAGGGAGAGCAATTTAACGTAAGGATAGAGGAAACTGCTGTGTTCCAGCTGTAGGCTTATTGGATGCATTGGTTTCCCTAGGTGCTAACCAGACATCCTTACTCGCTTCTGTGATATGCCTGGCCAAAGAGAGGAGGGAGCCCATGGGAAAGGAGAGGAGATGAAGCTGTAGGAGCGCTGCCCGCTCCTGCTCGTTGTATTTCCCATTAGTGGGCATGAGTGCGTCTGGGAGCCCCAGTCCTGGCTGAATTTGCAAAAAACACCTGGGGAGGGCTTGTTTGTACTTAATAAAATCCAGGAATAATAACAACAACAGAAAAAAACAGTCCCCAGTCAGCCCAAGAGGCAGGCAGATGAAAATAAACCAGTAAAGCATGGGCTGGACACCAGCAGCATGGTGCGTCTTGCAAGACAGCACAGAGCTTGTGTCACGGAGCCAAAGGAAGGGGCACATTGAGAGTAGTTGTGGGGACCCAGGATGGTGGCAGAACTCTGTTGAGGGCCAGAAAAGGTTTTATGAGGCTTCTTGGGAGAAGCGACCAGATTTGCAAGCTTCAGCAGTGCTGGTGACTTTTCCCCTGTATCGCAAGAACTACGAGAGACAGAGCGGAAGATGAGGAGGAGATAACTGTGTTTCTTCTGGCAGGGTAGTCTCAAGCTGGGAGATAAATCACAAGGACTGTTTTGTCTGTGCCTTTATGCTTTTTTTCCTTATTGTGTCTCCCAGTGCCTCTTGCCCTTGGTCCTTTCTCTTCATGCCTGCGTTCTAGAGGAGGAGGAGCAGGGGACTGCTCTCTGGCCCTGGTGCAAGTAGGGCAAGGCAGCTGCCAGGCTAGAAGCACCTCTCTTGAAGACCTTTTTCCCTTTTTCTTTGGGAAGATAGTCCCAACACCAAAGGCCTCAGGACAAAGCGGTTCCAGTAGCCGTTCCTTGGCGGGCCTGTGTTTAAATCTTTGCCTAGTCTGTCCCATCCTCCACTCCATCTCGCCCTTCCCTCTCTGCCGTGGGAAATCTCGGTGCCATCCTTTTCTTTTCAGCCCAATTCCTCCACACGCCACTTTCATGGTGGGATTAATTTGCCTGCCTGCTTGGCTCCACTATCCCCTGTTTCCCCAGTGTGCTTGGCCTCTGCCCTAGCAGTGCTCCTGCAGTTCATGCCCTGAAGCTTGATTTCTCCCTTAATCCATCGGCAAGGCCTACAATGCGCAGTCCTCTCGAATGGAGTAGCACTGGTGCTATTTGCAGGGCAGCTTTTCTGGTAGAAGTGGCCAGTCCTCGGTGGAAACCCAGATGTAGGATAATTACCGTGTTCCCCCCCAGCCCCATCGCTTCCCCCCATCAAGCCAGCAGGCAGGTAAATCCCTGACCTGCTGTGGATGTGAGTGGGTGTTCGCCCCGTTGGGTGCTAGATGTGCAGCCCTGGGAGGGATGTCGCCAGCGAGGGTGCACAGAAGGCAGAGGGTACAGACTGTCCCCTTTGTCACCCTCTCAGTGCCCTGAAAACAGGTGAGGCTCAGGTGGGCTTTCATGGTCATGCAGGAGAGTCCTTCCTGCGTAAATTCAGGTCTTTGCAATAGAGGTGGGACAGTGCATGGGTTATACTCCCATGACCCTTCAGAAAGTCACCTCTAACACACCAAACATTTTGACAACACAAAATAACTAGGAATTTCAAAAATTTCCCTGTCTCCCCACTGCTCTGCTGCAAGATGCTTGTTGCTGGCTGTCATTTGGGGGATGTGTTGCATCTTTGAAAACAACGTGATCTTGTGCAATCCCGAGCATCCAGACAGGATGTTTGCTGCTGGATTTTCTGCTTTAACATTCTGTTTTCTGGGAGAAAGAGTCATGAGATCAGGCTGTGAGGCAGCTATGGTAAGCTTTTGCTACTCTAAAGGATGCTGCTTTCCTCAGGAAATGAGACGGGACCTCTCCCTACATACAAGCCAACTTTTAGGGCACATTAGTAGTAAATGGCTGTTAGATGGATGGAGTGAGCTGGGGAAACACAGCCAGTGCAATTAGTTGGTGTATGACTGGAGGGAATTAGTTAATCCAGGCTTTGATTCTGTCCTTTGAGAAGAAAACAAATGAGAAGACATGCCATTAGAGGAGATGAGTTGTCTTAATCATTGGCTTGACATTCCTGTTCTTTTTGTTGGACACCTTTTATCAGCAGAGATTTGGGTACGGCTGAGGGTATCAGCCAGGCACGGCACTAGTCCTGGAGAAAAAATCATGGCATCTTAGGTCATGGCTCAGAAATTTCGCAGCAAAACTACAGTGGTGTAATGAAACCTTGGTATTTGGGGTAGCCCCAGCCTGTGGATGCATTGCTTACTCTAGGGTAGGAGTGATTCTACTTGATTATACTGCTCTAACCCAGTGGTATCATTGTATTGGGACACTTGTGATGGTAAATTTATGGAGGTGGACGTGCCAGTAGGCGTATTGTGACTTAAATCACAGTATCTGCTGAAGGCAGTGTGTATTTTTTTCCCCTATGTCTATATATATTTAAGTAGGCAGCAATTCTGTGGCATTGCTCACATCAGCCCACAAGTCCCGCCCACCTCATCAATAAAAGAGCATGACAAGTTCAGCTTTTGGGGGAAAACCAGTTGGTGCCTCTGCCCGTTGTTCACCTGCGATGTTGGAGGTGGTCATGAGGAGCCCGTCTCCGAGATGGGTGTCAGATATGAGGCATTCCAGCCATCCCTTTGGGATCTGTGGTCAGCAGGGTGGCTCAGCAATGAAGGGCTGCTCTTCTCTGAACTATAAAGTAAGTCCTTGCTCTGGATAATCCTATGGATCTCAATATGCGTTTTAGCTAAGCTCACAGTGGCACAGATTTTTACCTGAGGAGAAATGTTGCACATAAAAGTCATAAATACAGAAGCCATGTCCAGCTGGACAGGGGCCAACCGCAGAGCGGTTTTAATCTGCTTGTACTGGGGACAATCCCAGTGCAGGCATTTTCTTGGTCTCTTTCCATGGTCTGCCAGCTCAAAATAGAGGTGAGGAGCCCCGCTCCCACTTTTATTAGGAAAGGTGGTATTTGGAGGGCCTGGGAAGCAAGGTGTGAGAGGCAATTACACACCCCAAGCTTGGAGGCTGGTCGTGACTTTTATGATCTCATTTCCTCATCCACACACAAATGCTTGGCCAAAGCCCAATCTTTGCAAATGAGCTTTGGTCACCGCTGATTTTAATTAGCAGGAACAGTCCTGTGCAGTGTTCCCAATAAGCAAATGACAAAGTATCAGTCTTGCTCTCTGGCAGTTTTCTCTTCTTCATCCTGCCAGAGGGCTTTTTCTGAGCCCCAAACCAGCCCCTTGATCTCCGCTTCCAGGAAACCTTTATAAAATTCAGACCAGATTCTTGAGCAAGAACCAAATGTTTCAGCCAGAAAGATCTTTTTTTTTTCCTTTTTTTTTTTCCCTTTTATTTTTGGAAAGGGTGAATGAAGGATGATTAAATCTGAACAGAATCTGAAGAGATGATATTTTCAATGGCACGTTTAGCATTTATCTGAGAAGGCTCCAATGGGCACGGAATTGCTGTTGTTTTCTTAAAAATATCAATCAGGCCAATGTGTTTAAACAGGTTCGGCTGTTACCTTCTTTCCTCATGTTTCACAAGTACAACCAGTGAGTCATGTGCAATATTATTTATTTGTATTACAGCACAGCAGTGATGGCCCATTGTAGGAGGCACTGCAGAAAGCCCAGCAAGCGAAAGGCTTCGCTTTTAAAGAGCACCTCCAGCGAAACACCCGATGTGCTGGCTAAAATTGCCACCCCTCTTTTCACACAGCAGGGATGGAGGTGGCCGCCCTCCCATGGCAAGCGCCACTGCACAGTGCTAACATGACTCCTCATGGGGCACGGTGGCCTTGTTGGTCATGCCAAAGAATGAGCTGAGCTTCTCTGAGCCAAAGGACAACCTGCCGCTGCTCAGTGACACCTCCCACAGTGCAGCCACAGCAGGCTCACTGCTCTGAGCTCTGCTGGGATGCTCCAGGGGGGTGACGCACACAGGGGCTCCCAACCTACGCCATATTGCTGGGTGAGTGGAAGAAGCCTGACCTACCTGCTGGTCTCTACCCTCATTAATAGAAGTCCCCCAGTGTATGGCACTGAGCGAGGGGTATGTTTTAGCATCTGTTCATCTGTGCTCTCTGACTGATGCGGTGTGTGCGTAGATCATCGTGCGTCTCCCTGACCAGCACCCAGCATGACTGCCCGAAGATGCTTTTCTGCATTAAAGATGGTCTCTCGCCAGGCCTTAGTTAACTTCCCGATTAATGCAGCAGCATTAATTATTCATCAAACCACCAATAAGGCCATTAAGTTTCTCTTCCTTTGAAGATACCAGTACCTATTTCTATAATGAGAGCAAGGGAGACTGCAGATCTAATTGCAGGCATGCAAAGTGAGGAAGACTCCTGGTCTGCTGCTTTTGTACTGTGCCTGAAAAGCCTCTCTTTTATGAAGGTGTCAACAGCAATTTCATTCTCTTTTCAGAGGAACAAGTGCCATTAACCATTTAAGCCCACTTAAAGGAACGGCTTTTGTGCTTCGATTAAAGACACAATGCAGAGAAAAACAGGCCTGGCTGGCTGCAGAGTCTCCCATTGGAGAAGGTCCAGCCTACGGCTGGAGGGGTCGTGGGTGCTGCTCTGCCCTCCTGACACACTGACCTCTCCCAGCTGGGACAAACCTGTCCCTGCTGAGCCAAAGCTGGATGCAGAGCTGCATGGGCAAGATTTGCTGTCTTAAGGATGCATTTTGGGACACAGCTATGGAGCAATGCCTCCCACCTATGGGTGACATCCTGCCCTGTCCCACCAGCCACATCCAAAAGGCCCCACATTGCTCCCAGAGGCCTGGGCAGCCAGCGCCTGACTCGGCATCTCAGAAGGCATTTGCCTTCTGCTTTGCTTTGCTCTGCTGGCTTTTTCCCATGCAAAACTGCTCGTGAAGATGGCCTTCTGCAGCCCACGGGGGTCACTTTGCTGCAGAGTTCGAGCCCCTGCCCAGGCGCAGTGGTTTTCTTTGTTGTTCAAAATGCTCCAAGAGCTCTGGGCTAAGTGCATGACAGCAGCATTAATAAATAATAAAAGACATCAATAGTTCTGGGGGATTTTATAGCCACTCCTATCTTGAGATCTCAAAACATTTCACAAATGTTAATTTATGGAGCCTTACAGATGCTCTTGCCAGACTGTTTGAGAGTGGAAAAGAATCAGGACATGCAGGAGAGCAGGAACCAGATTGCAGCTGCTCTGCTCCCTGTCGTCCCCCCCCACCCAGCCCCGGTAATGAACCTTTTGGGTCACAGCTCTGAGCAGCCTGCATTTTTACAAGCATCCAGGGATGCTGCTTTTGCTCCCTGATTTAATATGCATAGCACCATTTTGGTTGGGTAGAAGAGAAAACAGAGAGGCTGGTTCCACACATTGGAAGTGTTTCCAGTGACCCTCGGTATAAATAGCCCAGAAGAGCAGTGGTGATACCCACCTAGTAAGCACTGGCCTGCTTATATGTTGCAAACCTTGTCTTTAAGGGAACATGGTATCATTGTCATAGAAGAGTATTACTTTGACGTTAAAATGTGATAGGATTGAGTGGTAAGGGAAGGAGGCTGTCTGGAGCAGACAATCTCATCCTCCAGGTAGAGATAAGCAAGGATAACGTTTAAACAAGGACTTCTAATGATGTTTGAGGCTAGTTTGCTTTCACAGTCCTTTATTAGGGACTGTATTAAACCTGGTCTCAGTTAGCTCGTGGCTGGAGTGAACTTGAGGAGACTTTGCTGGGCAGGCTGAAGCACCACAACAGAGCTGTAGGAAAGCCTGGAGGAAGACACTCTGTCTTCCTTTCTATGTGCTTTCAAGGTGTTTCTTGCTTACCAGATTAAAATGTGTTTCTTGCGCCATTGCAGTGACCTGAGCTGGCTTGGTGCTCAGCTTGGTCTGAAGAGGGAAGCAAATGGCAGCAACAAAAGACTAGAGTAAGAAGAAAGCTGCTGTGCCTCAGTCTTTCAGGGCAGGAAATAAAGTCCTGCTGAACAGTGATATTAACAGAAGAGGGCTAAGATCTGAGCAGAGAAACCTTAGAGGGTCTGGTACAGGTGGGAAGACATGAGCTGTCTGCTTAAGAGCACGCACACAAATGCCCAAAACCCGGAGCAGCTTTGGGTATGTGTGTGTGTCACTGTATGGTCAGCGCTTATGGGGAACGAAGCAAATTACTTTGCATTTCCTAAATATACTCAGTTCAAGCATACCTGATCTCCAGGGAATCTGTTCATCTGTGCCATGACTGGTGTGGCTGCTCAGCACCGGGGCTGAGCTCAGGGGAAAGGAAGGATTGTGGCAGAAAAAAGGGATTGGTGATGCTTATTTCTATTTATCCTGTCTAAAGTGACTCTCTAGTCTTGGCACAAGGCAGCAGGGAAGAGAGAGGATAAAGCAAGGCTCAAAATGTTTCTTTCTTGCTGACCTATGCTTGGTTAGCCCCGCTGTAATAGCTCGCCAGGACAAATTGTCTGCGCTGGCAGTCTCTAGCGAGGAAGTTCACATCACCTAGGCAAAGCCTTTTTCACTCACCGAAGATTTAGTTGTTCTTGGACCAAAGGCCAAAAACCCCCATGGAAACCTAGATCCTGTTTCTGGAAGCAAGGAGGGCAGGGAGCGATTTCCACCGCAGCAGCCGAGTACATGACAACGTGACAGTCCATGGTCCTTCCCAGGTCTGCCTGGCTGCCACGCTAGGAGATCAACTAGCACCGAATTGTGCCCGTTAATGATCACAAAAAAGTAAGGGGATTAAAAGTTATGTAAAACAGGCAATGTGATGGTTAGTACTGTATCAGAAAATGAAATAATTTCCCGAAGAAATACAGGAATGCAATATGTGCACTTGTCTACCAGATCACGAAAATAGCGAATCTGGTTCAGGAGCGATGTTGGAGGCAGTTTCTGAACCATGTCAAGGTGCTCCTTATCTAAAACCAGCCCAAAGTGGCTACAGCTAACACCACAGTATTATGTTCATCTACACAAATGCTTCCCAAGTCCCTGAGTAATAGGAGCAAAGGAGAACCTAGTTGGTTTGGGTTTTTTTCCTTTTTATCAGCCTCAATTTTATTTTAACCCACCTTGGTTGGAGGTGGATTAATTTGGCAAAGGCGCTGCTGTTGGTTAAAGTGTGTAGAGCAGCAAGTTCCCTCTGGTCATGCTGAAAAGCTGCAACATCCCAAGATCTCACACCACTGTGAGCCACAGATGCAGTGCTGATTCTGGGTTTTTAACAGGTTGTTTGAAAATCTGGAGAAGGTACAGCACAGAATCACAAAAAGAGAGGTGAGAGCTAAAGAAAATAGCCATCAAGGGTGAGAGACTTATTTAGCGAGGCAAAGAGAAGTGAGAAGCGATTTGACTTCTGTGCCCAAGTGCTTTCACAGAGAGTAAATGCCAGATAGGAAAGGGCTCCTTAATCTCAGGGGGTAATTCAGCGCAAGCATCCCTGGCTGGTAAAACAAAGTGAAGAAAGTTCAACAGGGCTTGTATTTTTGGCAGCAGGGACAGCGAGCCTTGGGGACAAATCACCCCCAGCAGAGGCTACTTTGTCTCAAACACTGTAATAGTCTCTCTTTTGAGATAGGACGTAATCAGCACAAGCCATTAATCTTAATACTGGGGTAATTAAGCTTAATACAGGGTAACTGAGTGAAAATGAATAGGCTGGAATGTACGGGAAGTCAGATGGGATAATTCTTCCTGGCCTTCCAGTACACAAACAAGCTTTGTAGTCCTAACGCAAGCCCCAGAGGCTCGCTGTGTTTTACTGTGAAAAGACATGGGTTTTATTAACAATCAGATACCCTTCCAGGCTGTTTTCACAGAAGCTGGAGGATGTTGCCAGGGGTAAAAAATGGCACTGGGTTTTTTTTAAATTGTTGGCAAATCTTCTCCCGCTTTCCTTTCTGCACCCAGAAGTCTGCAGGTTGCGAAAAGGCCAGGTCCAGAGCTGCGGAAAAGGGCTGCCTCTCCCCAAAAGTATCCGCGTGATGCACACCTCAGTGAATAGTTACAGAGGGTGCCTGCGTGGGGCAGGATGGGCAGTGCCGTACGTGTGTTCAGCAATTGCCACCTGAAGAAACATCAGCCGGACCTCTGCCATTTACAGTGGGAGCGAACTGGAGCCATGTGGAAAGATGTCTTGAGCGGAGGTGTCCCACGAGCAGGGAGGGAAGCAGCACTGAGGGCAGAGGATGGGAGCAGTCATCTCCGCAGTGTAGACGTCACTGCCCATTTTCCTCTGCCGCTGCATACCCAGCCCTCCACAGCACTGTGACAAAAACCTCTTGACATTATCAAGAGAAATGCATTTCTTTCTGTCTACTTTCTGTTTTACAACTGTGTTGTTTCTGATTTTATAGCCACGTATATACTTTATTAATTTTTTTCGCATCACCATTAGTTTCATCCATGTTAAGTTCTGTTGAGCGACAGAAGGGAGAAAATGTGAATATACCATTCTTCTCAAATGTAGAGCACATACAGCCAGACAGCAGTTCAGACTCGGCTTCTCATCTGAAAGCCAGAACTGCGTTTCTAACAATACAGCACCCACCCAGCATGAAATTGTAATGGATCATGCTTTGCCCTAGGTCCTTGGCTTATCCTTGGTTGACACTGATTAAAGGACATGATGTGTGGGACTCAGTAAATCTCTAACCTGCTGTCCCGGAGACAAGTATTACCAACCGTACCATGCTGACACACGAGATTAGTGGAAGAGGTGCCCTCAGTGCCACAGGCAGAAATGGGTCAGCTCGGATTTGGAAAGCTTTCTACTTGAAGTGAGTAGCAATGCAGCCTATAGGAATAAAAGAGAAAAATGCTGTGTTTTCTGCCTCAGAGCCCCGCTGAGATCCACAGGCAGCAAGCCCTAAGCAGCTGAACAGGACCATGAGTGTGGTGGGTATTAACTTTGTGAATGGCATTTTATTAGAAATTAGGTAAAGAAATTAGGAAACAGTTCTGCTTAGGAGCTGCACCCTTAGCAAGTATGAATCTCCTTGCTACCACCAAAGTTCCTGAATTTATATTAATGTACATCGGCCAAGAATTTGGTGATTAAGGGCCTTATTGTGAACTTTTCAAATGCAACCCAAGTGTCCCCGCTGCTTCTAATAACTGTGTGCTGCAGCAAAGCAGATCTCGTATCTATTCCCCTTTCCCTCTTCCCCCTGCCCTAATCAAATCCTTTATTCATGCTTTTTCTGACATACTAGGTTTTCTGGCTTGATTCAGCAATGACTAAGTAGCTGTACAATAACAAAACAGTGCTGTCTTTGTTCTGGAAAAGTGGAGAAATGAAGATGTATAATCTTGAAATAAGGAAGCTTGCAAGTGAGAAGGAAGCCGGGCACACGCACTCTTGTGCTCCGACATGAGCTGGGTTGAATTTACCAGTACTGCTTAGAAAGAGAGCAAAGAAAGAAAACAAACTCATTTGTTGTTTTGTTTAACCGCCTCTTAAATGACCCAAAGCCCATCAGAGCTGATGGTGTTTCTGTGGTTAAACTGATGATACTCATCTGCCTCTCATACATTTACCTTATTTTCTCCATTTCACCCTCCCACTGTCTGTTCACTCTCCCACGCTGAACATGCTCATCCTGCCAGTCGGGGTCACGAGGAGCCCTGATCGAGTTCTTCCTCCTGCATAGCATCACATCTTCAATTGGTATTTTAGACAGCAAATCATTCCCAAAGCTGTGCTTCACTTAGGGCAACCTACTATGCTTCTTCCATCATATGGGCCTCTCCAGAGACAGCCCAGTTGAGCAGCATGTGCATGCTCTAAGGAGACCTTAGCTGTGTCTCTTCCTGGGTGCTTTTCAGTAAACCCTATTAATTCACCATGCTAGTAGAAAGCAAAATTTAAGTATAGGTTGTTATGCCTCCTGCATGAATCCTCAGGGCAGGATGGCATAGCCTATGCACTTTCCATGGGGTTTTGGATGCCCCCAATCTGCCTGTACTTCCGGGCTGGCCACTGTATCTCTGGGAGCATTTGAGGAGGGAGAGGTCCTCTGCCACAAAGGTGTCACTGCTGCAAGGTGCGGATGGGATGGAGTAGGCAGGTACATACGAGCTGGGGACAAACCTCAGCTCCACCTCCTTGAGCTGGTGGGGCTAAGTGTTGAGCTGGGGAGAGTGGGGAGTGAAGCTCTGTTTTACTTGCCGGTAACCTTGCAAGTCTACACAGACATTCAAGGCATGCGGTGGGCAGGAAAGGGGAATGCAGAACAGGTGGAAACCAGATGTGAGCGTGGTTGATTTGAAAGTTTGTTCAGAGACCTGTGGAGCATTTCTTTCTCTGCTCTTTCGAGTCCATCCCATGAACTACCCCACAGCATGTGCACTAGTGGCACAATTAATTCCTTTGGGAAATTTGGCTTCTCCAGCCATCTGATGGTATGCATAGTCTGCTCCATGTCCAGTTGCGACTCTGTCCTGGCAGGGTGTGCTCTGCCATGGCTGTGTGCTCTAGGTCTGGCTCTGAAAGGGGGAAAAGTCTGCCTTCCTAGAGAGGCCTGGAGCCTGCTCTTGGGGAGAAACATCTGAGTTGGCTGTAGGGCATTTAGCCTAATGGGGAAGAGAGGTAGGGCCAACCTGAAGAGGGACTCAGCTGCCCAAGAAACCAGCTGGAAGCTCCTCAGAGGAGCAGAAAGTGGGTGCAGAGCCAGGTCACAGAGCTGGTGGGAAGAAAGATGCACCTGGAGGAGACTATATTGAGTTTGCAGCAGTCTGGAAGGCTCAGGGAAACCAAGCCTAAAAGAAAGGTCTTGTCTTTCAAGGCAAGAGTGGGAGCAGAGTTTGTTTAAATCCTTTTTTTGGTAGTTTTAACCTTTTTACTGTAGTTCTTTATTCCAGGAGTTCATTGCTCAGGTAGATGCTGGAGTGGGAGTTAGTCATGGAGGCTGCTGGTGGCGTGCTTACACTGAGGGACCTCAAAGGTCCTGGGGTTTTGAAAACCCGTTGCCAGATTTATCCCTTCAGCCAGTTCCTGTGGCCTTCTCTGGTCAACCAGGACTGGTTGCATCAGCACAACTTCTTGGCCCAACCAGTGAGCCCAGTGGGAAGCTGACTCTGGTGGACTGGAAGCGTGCAGCGTTCCAGCAGTGCTTTACAGAGCGGGTCCCCAGGTTCTCAGCCTGGAGGGATGTGTTGCTGTAGCAAATCCTGTTTCCCAGATTTTCCTTCATTGGTGGGAGCCTCATGAAACGTGGGGCCACCTTCTGCTCTTTCCCATGTCTTCAGGGTCCTTTGGGTACTGCAGGCCTGCTTTCTCGACCAGGGTGGTTTCCTTCTGCGTTCCCCATGGGAAGAGCCCAGTGTGGTCGTGACGCTGGAATTCATTATGAGACAACTGTGACAACTGCAGGAAATAAGCAGTGGGAGCAGATGGGCTTCCAGAGACCAGAAATCTCGTTTCTCTATGAATGTCCTCAATAATTAGACACAAGCAAAAACAAAGGAAGGAAGAAAAAAATGCCAAAAGCTCGGGGCAGCCTGTAGGCAGAATTGCCTTAACACACGAGTGAGCCTTTTCCGGTGGCTGCAGCATAGTGTGGACCTGCAGGAGCTGTACATGAATCACCTGATACGCTCTTTGCTTCATTTTGCTGTTACTCATTGAGCTGTTGCATGAAGATTTCCACACCGCCACCCCAAAGCATGTGGATATCTTTCAGGGCTTTGCGTTTCATTGGTTCAGTACTGTGACCCAGTTACCTGATTTAACAGGGACATTTTGTTCTCTTTTAAGGGCACTGTTGTGAAAATACTTTCTTTGCTTCTTTGATACTGAGACAGTGACTAAGCCCCATTCTCCTTTCCATCATCCCATCCCACCCTCCCCAGTTTGTAAATCCTGTTGTTCTGCACTGAAATGCCTTGGCTGCAACAAAAACTGTGTCCTTAGATATGGTACTTAGCAATTAAGTAGAAGATGGGAGAACTGGAGAGGGCTGTGTAGAAGCAATGGTCATCTAAGGCATTAGGTATCGCGCACAGCAAATCCTCTTGGCTCTAAACCTCGGACAATCTGCCTGTCTTGTGCCAAAGGGGCTATGGATTTGTTGACTGTCCTCCAACTAAGGTCCTTACTCAGTCCAGAATAGCTGCTGCTCTTCCCCGGGGTTAATGCATCACAGTTATGCTGGCCCGAGAGAGAAGCCCAGCATGGGCTGCTCTTGAAGAACAGCAGCTTTGGATCAGCGTCAGCACAATTAGGGCTACAGTCTGGAGCAGAATAACAAAAGCTGGTGCACTTTGTGCTCCACTAGACTCAGCTGATGTCCTCTTTTAGGAGAAGGGAGAACTCGGATGGTCCTGAGAGATCTCAAATGGGATGTGAGGGATCATAGTGGTAGAGGAGGAAGATGCTAGATCTAGTGTGGGATACAGATTGGACAGGTGCCTGTAAATAATGAGATCCAACTACTCAGAGTAAACTATTTCGGAGGCTGTTCAGGAAGTTTTTCCATCCAGTTTTGATTTTTTTCTTAGAAGGAATATTAGAATTTGATAGATAAACAATTTCCACGGTGTTTTATATTTTCCACAGCCATTTTGAGTTGTGCTGAAAATGAAAAACTCAAAACCTAAAACATATTTTATTTTTTTAATTTCATATTAAAGGCCTGACTGTTCCCAAGACGGGGAGTCAATTTTCCAATGACTTCTACTGAAATGGGTGGTAACTTGCTGATTTCCTGGAGGTGACATTTGGTGTCTCCCAGGAGGGCTAAGACATACAGTGACACCCTGTCTTGATTTGAGAGCATCTTGTCCCAGGTTTGCTCCCTGAGAAGTGGCAGATCAACCTCAAAGCCCCTTGAAAAGTGCTCTAGCTGCCACTTGGCCACAAACTCACACACGGTGCTTTAAATTGCGAGTGAAAATGAGAGTTAGTTTAAACAGTCCCTTGTCTGTAGTGATAAATGGAAATGTAGAGCTCCAAAATATGCAAAGATGCAAAATAATCCTGGCAGGGGGTAGTTAAACAGGCATTAAAACCCAGGACTGAGTCCAGGCAGAGATTAGACAGTTGCTTTTTAATCAAAGCCATTGGGCTCATGTTTGTCTGCTGATAACACCACCTTTCAACCTGGAATTGGAGTTAGAAAAGCGAGGTTCTCCTGTAATTCCATGAATGCTACTATTATTTGTGCAATGATCTGGAAGCATTCGCTTTAACCGTGGTCTAGGATCAGGTGCCATCAGCTGCCCATTCCTGCTAGAGCAGAAGTAAAATAGAAAGATGTCCTGCCTGGCTTGGTCCATCACGTTGCAGAAACCACGGCAAAATGTTGCTTCTGAAGGTTAGTGGCTTGCCAGGGCTTGCTACTGAAACCCTGCTGTGCTGTTCAGTGCGAGGACAATGCTCTTTCTTAGCTGACCAGCTCTGGCAGTAGCCAGGTGCCTGAGCCTGGAAACAACACCCGAGTGATCCGGTTGTGCGCAATGCCCAGACTTTGCCACGCTCATGGCTGGTCGGTGATTTCGTGGTTTGCCATGTAGGCTGGGGGCTCAGTCCCAGAAACCCTGTTCCTCACCCCCCAGCCTGTGGATCATGCTTTATACGAACTCTGAGGCTCCATCACAAAATACTGGCGTTGCTGTTGTGTGGCTTTAGCCTTCAGGGACCGGAAAGGACTGGGCAGACCAAAAGGACCAAAACCACCTTGAAAATGTTGGTACTAAATACACAGCGGTCCCAGCAGCTGTCCCCTGCTCCGTAATGGAGCTGTGCAGATGTGAGAGCATGGGATTAGCAGGGCCCTGAGCTCCTCGCTGTCAGGATTTAAAGGTGGATTTGAGCTGTGCATTGGCCAGGAGCAGCTCAAGCACAGGACAGCTGCCCTTGCGGCTGGTGCTCGGTTTCTCCTTGCCCTCCTATGCTGAACGCCAGCTAGTTTCGCTTCTTCAACAGGCTGCCTCACTGCATGAGTACCTCTCTTGTCAGCTCTGGCAAGGTCTCCGCTCACCAAGCAAAGCTGGTGCTTACTGGAGCTTGCTGGACCCTCACGGGTGCTTACTCGAGCAAAACTGTTTATGGCGCTGGGAAGGTGGCCAGGTCTGCAAGAAGTGTCACCAGGTTTGCACCTCCAGCTCCGCGTGGTCACTGAGATAAATTGCAGCCCAAACTATTTGGTCTTTCCTAGTGCATGGACAGGGTGGGTTGTTACCAGCCAAGCAGAGGTGGTGGTAGATATGGAGTTCATTTTTGGCAGTTTTCAAAGGTTGTTTTTTGTTCTGGGTGTGACAACAGGTCAGTCAGTCACAGATTGGCTTTGTTTCTCTCTGGTCTTGGAAACCTTCTTGTCAAAACCTGGGTGCAGTCTATGCCTTTTGACTTCAACTCACTATATTTCCATGACAATCCATTTGAGCAGGAGCGTTTGAATGAGCTTTGCTGATCGGTTGCTCCGTGATGCTTCAAGGAACGGAGACATAGAGCAACTCCATTCGTTTCCTCTGAGGGCTTTCAGGTGGCAGTGATAGCTGGCTTGAGAAACCAGGTAAAGGTCTACCTGCTTCCCAGTTTTTTAACTAAACTCCAAATATTTCACTGCTTATTGAGCATGACCTATCTTCTCCCTAGTGGAAGGAGGTGTATTGGGGACATTTCTCATTTTTCAGGATGAAAGAGACTTTTCTCCTTCCTAGCATTATGCAGCAGTAAGGAGTGTTTGTTGGAGGCACTGTCTGCACATGGGTAGTGAGTAGATCGCCAGCTGTCCTGGCACTCTGCTCTTAAGTTTGGCTTTCCTTGATGTTAATAATCCTCACCACTTTCCAGCTAGAATATTGCTGTACATTGTGGGCCATACAGAGTGCATAAAAAGAAAGAAAATACTTGGGAATTGGCCCTGGCATCTGAAGCTCAATTAATATTCAAATACACCAAAAAATAAAAGGAGGCAAAGATATCTGCAAGGAAGCACCCTTGTTGCTTTTCCATGCTAAAAAGCTATGAAATTAAGAAGTGGAGATGTGCATGCAGACAGATGAGAAAGCTGCTGGGCAAAACCAGGAAGACTGAGAGATCTTCAGGTCATCCTCTGATGCTGCTTATTGCCATCAGGACTGCAGGCCAACCAGAAAGTGTGCTGAAAACAGGCCAGCCACAAAGATGGCCGTTCTGGTCTGAGTTCCGTGGTGTTAGGAGGAAAACAAATGAGGTATGAAGGAAAATATGAGAGGGAGCTGGGGCAATCAAAGACAGCACAGGGGAGAGACTGCTAAATAAAAACAGGCTAGTGGTGATGTCTGCACCCAGCAATCCCTTCCAGAGTGCCTCCCTGCACCCAACAAGAAATCACTGCCTTCTCCATTAAGAATTAACACCAGATCATCACAATCCCCATTTATAACCATCTCTAAATTTCCTAGCAGCCTGCTTTGACTGGGTTATGCTGAAGGCCTGCCGTAATGTTTCTGCCATTGGGGAAAAGAGGAATTCCTGTGCTGGCCCGGGAGCTGCAGGACATTCCCAGCGTGTCCTGCTTCACTCACTGCCTTTTCCAACGCTTCTGTCTGGTTGAAATAAGAGCCCTTCCAAAATTTCCGAACAATTACAACTCCTTGGAAGGCAAGCCTGGATTATCTTTCAAGAAAGGAGGCTGACTGCGAGCAAAGTTAGCAATGCCGGTGTTGAACTGTGCAGCAATGCTTGGAGCAGTTTGCCCTCCGATGGCCAGTTGGAGCTTGCAGCTCCTGGCTCTCCACCGCTGCTACAGAGGTTTTCCTTCAGCTCAGATGGCTCCGGACTGCAGACTAGTGAGTTGTGCTCCTTGCCTGCATCTTCACTCCATCCTGAGGATAATTTGTTGGCAAGGGAGAGCAGGGGGCTTGCTGGGGCAAAGCGCTCTCACGGAGAGTGCCCAACGCCTTCCCCAGTAGCATGCTTCCTTGAAGGAAGTTTTGGCTGCTGGGGAATACCATGGGCCTGCTCTGCATTTCATGGTTTGGTCACTTGTTTGTGGTTTGTTGAGACTCTTGTATAAGCTACAAAATACCCGGAGCTGCTATGCTTCTGTGAGAGCATCTGACAAGCATTTGCAGTCTGAAGCACCGTCACATACAAGCTCACTGGTCATGTCTTCTGCATGGCTCCCACTGTGAGATCGCTTCTTCACTCTGGGGCTGGGTTCCTCGCAGATCCCCTATCTTTGAGCAACCCCATGTTGGGGTGTGCTGGTAACTGGGGTGAAGAGGGCAGATTGGCCTGGCATGGACTGGGGACATGTCAACCACCCTGGGCCCTGCTGGGCTGCTGTTGTGGGAGCCCCCGCCCTGCCCTGGGGAAGCCCACAGGCCACTTGCATTGTCTCTTGTAAAGCACTCCACATCCCAGAGCAGAGCAGAGAGCCGGGGCCAAGGGACCGGCCTTGGAGCAGGCACTCCCCAGTAGTTGGCTTTTGTCAGGGATGAGGAGGAACTGGTTGGGGGCGGGGGACATGTTTTTATCCTCCTCTCCAGAAGAGGAAATGCGATCAACAGAACTATGAAGAAAAATGCGATGAAAATAGAAAATTATTTTACTTTTTGTCAATGTTTTGCATGGTAAAACAAGAGAGTAAATACAAACTCTTGACTTCTGCAGCCGTTTTTTTGAAGCACATTTACTTCCTGAGGCTTAGAGTTCCAGGCATTTAGGTAGAAGTCAGAAAGAGGTAGATAGGCTGATTTCCCACTCCCATCCCACCCCCCATCTTCAGTGACATCCCAGTAACAACCAGGTATGAACCTCTGACTGTTCCTCTTCTTCATCCACCTATCAGAAAACTGTTCTTATACTTTGCCCTTTGAATTTGTTGGATTTCCCCCCCCACCACCAGGATCTTCAGTAGATTTCCAGTCCCCCACTATCCCTGCAGCTCCTGGCTGTCTGCAGTGGATTTCTAGGTAGTATGTCCATAACAGGAATTCTCACCCTGGTGACGTATGGTGTCCCCAGCCCGGCTCTCTGGAAGACAAACCTCAAAAATCTGGTCCCTGTTAACTGGCCATAAGCACCAGCAATATCCAGAGTTGAATTTCTCAGTCTTTGAACGGCTGGTAGTTACCGTGCTGTGTCCATTGCAGGGAGTGTGAAAAGCAAGATGATTTTAATGACAGTGTGTCCATTGAAGTCTCTGGTTTGTGGGAGGTTGTGATCATTTCCTCTTTCTCCCAGATAAAAGAAATGCAGAGTAAGAGAAGTTCCTTGGCCATTGTTGGGTGGACACTTTGAATATCTCATTTAATTTACTAGATAATGATCACATCTATGGAACAGCTTGTTTCAGTTTTCTCATTATCACTAACTGAGATGATAGCTTATTTAATCCACTTCTGCACCACTTCACAGACAATGAGAAATGTGGGAAGGAAAGTCATTCAGGGGAGCACGTGGAGCCCTCACATAAGCAGGCTGATACAGATGAACCTGCAGCGAGGAAGCCTCAGGTTTCTGATGAAGGTTACTAATAGGAAGCCATGTGAGAAAGAGTAATTTTGCAGAGCCTGTGCTGTTGTCTGTTCAGGGAGAGCCATTGCAGGTTGTTACGACTGGATTCTGGCATCCAAGAACAGTGTCAGGATTGTCCTCGACACCCCTTACTCCCATGCTGCTGGAGCTGCAGCGGCTAAACCAGATGCCAAAGCTTTTTTGCCGAGACGGTAAAAAGTCTGTGCTGACTGTCAAAAGACTGATACACTGTCTACCGAGAAGACTGAAGCAAATGATGAATGAGATCAGAGATTAATTTGCTCTAATACTAATACGTTATTTGTAAGAGCATAGAGTGTTTCCGCTGATTCTGAAAGAAATTTAATCCTCTGCCACTGAGAAGGAAATGGGTATGTGAGTCTGAGGAGGGAATGCATCATAATCCCAGAAGAAGTAGTCAGCGATTTCTGGCACTGGAGATTTGGCAGAATTTTGGGCTTGAAGTGGAACAGGAGGAGCTTTAGCTAGTAGATTTCATCAATGGCAAATGGGGTGAAGAACACCTGTGGTCTCTTGGCTGTTGCTGGGCTGTTGTGTCTGTTTTCATATCCTTACCCGTGTGATGGTAGCAAGATGAATTATCTAGTGCTTTACATAGAAGTGAGCAAGCTCTCATGCTGCTAAGCCTCCTCCTTCCTTGCATCAAAGTGCATGTAAAGCCCTACTGTGGTAGAGGATGGGGTCCCAACTTCAGGATCAGCCATGGAGGACAATCACCTGATGGCCCAAAGGGGATGCCCAGGGAGCTCTGACATCGTCTCCTTTGCCCAGTGTGACAGATGACAATCAAACCCACCAGCTGTCCAAATCAGAGCAGAAAGAATGTGACTGAATGATTATATCCATACGCATGCCTTCAAGAAATACCACCTTTTCTGAAGGCTTATGCAGACCCCCTAGAGTAAAGTAAAATTATTCCTCTTATTTCAGTTGGCTTCTAAAGAAGGAGGTGCACAGAAGGGGCTTGGAGTATTTAGACACTGAGCTGTCTTTGATGGTGTCTCCCTAAGACCTTCTGGAGAGCTCAAATGAAAAGCCAGGTGTGCATTGCAGGGGGATTTGTTTTTCCAAATGGAAATTATAAGACAAGGAGAAAGACCGTCTTTTCAAAATCAAGAAACTCTTTGGATTGCAGTTGTAAATCAGACTGTCAGTCCTTGCATCCATTATATAAAATACCTGCTTGACCTGTAGCTGTTTAGGAATCATTCTTAAAGTACTCTATTAAGTACCAGCATCAGAGCTGTGTCTAAAAAGTCCTTTATGATGGACTGTCCTGCTTTCAAATCCTGCTCATTTTATGCTAATTGCTGACAAGTTGTAATTTTCCAGTAAACCACTCAGAATCAGCTTCACGCAGATATTAATGTTATAATCACTCTTTGAGAAGTCACTAAGAGTGAAACACGAAAAGCAAAGGCATTTGCTTTTGGGATTTGACCACTTCATGTACCGCTTGGCTTCTAGACAATGGGTACAAATTCTGTGTGTAGACGCTTGATTTTTAATCCCCAAATCACAGTGATGAGTCAAGCAGTTACCTACGGGATTGGCTTGGCTAGGATGGGAGTGCCTGGGTTGCAATTTCTGGCCAGACTTAGGGCAATGAGGTACCCAGTTCCTACTAACTTTGGTAGCAGCCAGGTGCTGTGTTCACTTAGGCTCCTTTGATGAACCCAAGCTGTTACCACTCGTGCCACTCGTTGCATTTCTACTCTCAGCCTTACAGAGGGTTGGCTGCAAGTTGTGTGACATGGAGGGGTGGCCAAGGTGCACTGATAATGAATGGTATGGTCAGACATGCTTGGGGGTACCGCTGGTGCCTTTGGAAATTGCCCAACTGCACAGAGGTCCAGGAAGGGAAGCGCCCGGAGGAACTGCTGGCCAGACCACCTAGTTAACGAATAAATCCTCAAATGCATTAGCCCTGCAGTCACACATCTGCTGTCCAATGGTGAGTGGGGGAAATTCTACAGTGAGCTTGTTCCAGGCAGCTTTATTCTTATTAGTTTCTGGAGGAAACCCAGGAAAAGTTATATTGAAAAGCTGAAAGCTATTATGGCAGGATAGCTGCTAAGTGACTTGGTATGTGCCCTTGAGGACCAGCTCTCCCAACTTTATGAAAAACTGTATAATCTGATTCTCCAGTTTTGTGTCACGGCAGCCCAGTGTGGTGTTTTCTACAAAAGGATCATGATGCTCAACAATTGCCGTAGTATTTCCATTCTTTTTTGTGGGCAGTACAAAAAGGGAAATGAGAAAGAAAATGGTGAAAATGTAAAGTCTGTTATTGACTTGTTGCTTCTTGGAGTCCGGCAAGTTGCTGGATGCTGTAGATTTTTCAGTCCTTTCAGTTACTTGTATTAGGTAAGTCCTAGTATCACTCATGAATGTTTAAAGAGAGGAAAATGGGATTTTCCCTGTCTGCCAATTAATTCATCACAATTAGCACACAATCTTCAGGGCATCACCACCACCTATGGGCCTCTCCTTCTTCCTCTGCTTACCACCATGGCTGCCTGGTCTATCTGTTGAGCTGTTAACTTGAGGCACGTGCTCCCATTGGAGAGGACATTTGCTGAACAAGCCAAGGGTACATTTGGGAGGAGATGTTAAAGCACGAGGAAGCAGCCGAGCTGGGACTTGAGCTGTGCTTCAAGAGAAAGGCAGGTAATCACTTCTTACAAATAGCTCAGCCCACAGGAGGTTTGAACTGGTTAGGAGCTGATGAATGTCTTTCTCTTCCTTCCTCTTGTTTTGAAAGAGCAGGCCATGCTGCTTTTGAAAAGCTATGAGCACCTAAGACCTTCAGGGAAGGCTTAGTTGTCTGTTTGGGCCCAGGGCTAGCACTGGTTGAATGGCACCGTTTAGCTGGAAGAGGATGAGAGGATCTGAGCCACTAGTTTCTGTTACTCACAGTGACTGTGCAGTATTCACCCTCCACTCACCCACAGTGTGAGTGCTCCACGTCCTGCCTAGTGAAGTCATTAGGAAGGACCTGACAAAGCCGCCACATAGCTCTCACGTCTGCTCCGTACCCCTGAACTTGGACTGAATCATCTCGCATTGCAGGTCCCAACAAAAAGTCACTGTGATTCAGGAGATCCCAGGAACAAGGCAGCTGGGCTTGCTGGCTGGGAAGAGCCACCAAATGAGGGAGGCTTTCTTCTTGCCACCACGCTGCTGATTCCAGTCTGCTTACAAGCAGGTATGGCCTAGAGCAAACAGGACATCTCCGACATGCTCTTAGGCTGAGGAAGGGGAAAGGAATGAATAGAAACTGGGAGAAAAGAATGAGAATAGGGATGGAAGGAGGAGAGCCATTTTGGCCAGGCAGGCTAAGCAGCTGCCTACACAAAAGCCTCTTCCCATCATCCCTGTCACATGAAAGAGACTCCAATGCTCACCAGAAAACTGGTGAAAAGTGCACAGAGCAGCAAGCAGAGGTTGGAAAGCTTTGTTAAACACACTGATGGGCAGCGTCCAACACAATTGTTGTCTTTTCTGCTTCAGAAGATAACGCGCGGTGCTGGGAGAGCAGTGCTACACCTCGGCCTGTGCCATGGTGGAGCATCCTGGGGAGAAGAGTGGCTGGGTTTGTTGGAGTAAGGAAGTATCTGAGCATGGTCGACACCATGGGCATTTTAGAGGGCCATGGTCAACACCAGGAGGCATCTACTGTTGCATCTGGTCAAAGGGTGAGCCAAGATGAAACTGTGGTGTCCTGAAGTGCATGGCAGCTGCTTTGTCTCCCCTGTGACGTGAGTAGGTAAAGGGGAAACGGAGGCTATTAGCCAGCCTGCACCTCCTAAACATGATTATTTTGCTGTGTCTTTAGCAGACTAGGCAGCAAGACTAATGATTAGTCCTTTGAAGTTCCTAGCCCTCTCCACACACCGGTGCCTTATGCTTGTGGCTGTTTGAGTCTGAATGGTGTCTCTGCACGTGCAAGGAGCTGTCATGCTGTCATGAGCTAGTTAGAACTGTCAGCTAATGCTTAATTTTACATTATAACCCTTTCTTTTTCCCCCACGCCAAGTACGCATGTCTCTTCATGCCTAGGCTGTGTCATTTCCGTTTGTTTCCACCTATTACATCTCTTTTTGGCTGGACTTGCTTCCTCACCGCCTGCTGAGCACACGTGAAATTTCAGTTGTGCCCAGAGCTGTGCAGACTTGTAGCACTGCGTTTCTGAGTGCTCGCTCCTCTCTGCACCAGCTGGGTTGGTCCCAGATGAAGAGACGGCACGGGCTGAGTGAGCATTGAGTGGCACCAAGCCAACTAGGCGGTGAAGCCGACAGCTTGCCGCTGCTCTCATAGTAGGTGTGGTGTGATTAACAAAGGTCTAAGAACAAATGAGTAATCTCCCTTTCAGTCCCAGTTCTTTCACCTTTCGTTATTAAAAAAAAAAAAATCCCTTTGCACTCCATCACTGAGCTCCTGAAAGCCACTAAATGGCCCTTTGCACTTGATTGCCACCATATATCCCTATCATCAGCGTGGCTCCGACTGAACCTAGAGCCCCCCTGTGCTCACAAGCATTGTGCGTAAGACAGCAGGGTCTTGAGGTGTCACCAGACATGGGCACAGCAGATGGGGGACATTTCCCCATCTTCCAGAGGGTGGATGTGGCTTGTCCAGAGCTGGACGGGAAGCCCAAGGTAGAGATTGATGCTTGGTTCAAATCCCCTGGGCCCTAGTTGAGAGCTTTTAAACTTCTGACCACTCTTTTTCACCTGATCTGGAAAAGCAGCAAAGCACGTGTCCAGTGTTAAGCATGCGAGTAGTTTTGCTGTTGATTTGCAAAGCCTGATGACCACCAGATGCCTGAAAATCATTCCTTTTAAGGTGTCCCAATTTAAGAACATGAAAATAAAAGAACTTAGTCCATTTAAATCATTTAGCGAGTCATTTAAATTTTCTGGGAGCAAAGGGCAAGCTCTGCAGCTCTTATTACAAGAAAGTGCTGTAGAAGTGCAAGGATATACATCCTTCACAAAGCCCCCACCGTTTTCAGATTGCTATGTTTGACAAGTTTTTATGTATTTATCTTTTCCTTCTCCATTGTTGTGTCGGAGATAACTAATAAGCTGGTAAGGCTGATTATAATAGATAAAAAAATAAGAGAGATTCCCTGCAGCCCATATCCGACAGGTCTTGTCACTTGGATGCATTTGTAAAAAGCTGGTTTGTCTCTCCCCTTGACAGATGCTTTGATGAGCTAATCATCTCATTTCCGTGAACTGCACATCTGTAAAAACAAAAGGGGATGAGATTCGAACAAGTGACTAAGCCCTGTTCTTGTTTGCATTGTTTCATGACTATTACTTGAGCGGAGCTGGTATTCCTCCTGTGGAGCCTGCCGTGCCCCACGCCGGCTGACAGGTGACATGCACACATGCTATTTCGAGCAAGTGACTTCTCTCTGAAGTTCTGCTCACCAAGAAGTCCACAAGAGGCTTTTTCCCTGTGCCACTCATGGTCTCTCATACCCCAGGAGCAACCAGCCTTGGCTCAGCTGGCCACTCGTGTCATGAATGTGTTGCTCTGACTTAGGACGCAGATAGGAAGGGCAAAGCTGGGGAGGTGATGGTGATGCAGAGGTTCCTGGGAATGACAGATGCTCTTCTCCATTTTCTGCACCAATGGTCATCCCCACTGCTGGATCTCCACACAGGCCACAAGCAGCAAGAGGGTCCTCATTGTGCTCGCCATGGGTGGAGCAAGTGCTGGTCAGGGGTCAAGAGCCTGCCAAAACTTTTCTGCCAGGGTCATCAGTTTTGTGGGGTCACCCGCTTCAGGAGGCAGTAGCTCTCATGCCTGTTAGGTTGGGCAGTAGCAGGATGCTAAACAGGTAGTTTCCTGCTGTTGTTATTGCCAAGCCATAGCTTCTCATTATGTTTTCGGTGTTGTGCTCAGTGGCCAGTGAGGTACAAAGATGAACAACCTCTTTGGGCTTTTCTATACATTTTCTGTACTTTTTCTTTACATTGTGGAAGCCAAAGCACCTAGGATTCCCAGTTCCCATGGACTGCACAGGAACTAAGGGCAGTTCAGTGGCTCGATCCCAGTGCTGAAAGTCCTGACATCCATCCACTGCATCAAGCCCTCCAGCCCATGTATTCATTCTGGAGGAGGGTCCCAACAAAGAAATTCAGTGTGATTTAACTAATCTGTCTTTGCTTTCCACCACTAGTTAATTTAGATGGAATTTGCCGCATGTCCCTTACTAGGCAGTTACATTTTAGTGTATTTTTCCCTGGCTTTCCTGTTTTTTCTCTTTAACTTTGTGGTTCTGGGTTTCATTCCGGTTTTTCAGTGTTTTCTGGATTAACTTTGTAGCAAACTAAATTGCAACTATATCAAGTGGGGGGGGGGAAACAACCCATATGATTATTTGCATCAGGAAGTTTGTTCGTGTATTTTTTACTTTAGGTTTTTGTGGAGTAGAGCTGTGATGGAGGAAGAGCAGATAAAATGATCCTTGAGTGCAGGGAGGAATATGCCCAGCTACTGAGGTAGACAAGAGCATTAAATACTGGTTGGGTTGTAAATCCTATGGGGTTTGTTTCCTTTTCTCAGTTCAAACTTGAATTTAGGAGAATGACACGTTGTGTGTCCCCGCCTCCACCTGTCCAGAGCCATTTATTTCAAAGCAAGAAGGTTTTTGCTCTAAAGTGGAAGTTTAAAGGGAAATTATCAGGTACTTCCTAAACCAGTTTTGCATCTTTGTTACTGCTTTATATGTAGTAATTTGAAATGCTGGGGGTGGAATGTTTTTTGGTGCAATGCCAGCAGAGAAGTAAAGCCCAACTTTAACCCTTGGGCTCCCCTTGCCATGGCTTTGTACCTTAAGATCATGTTCTGTGGGCAGTAAAACTTCTTTACACTTCTCTGGGAAATGTGAAGGGAACTCAAAACTTTATGTGTGTTTGCCTGACAGTAGACACAGAGCTCTGTGGGTGTTCATTTTTGCAGGGCCAGGGTCAGTGTGAAGGGGGAGTGTGCTGGCAGAAGGCGATGGGGTGCAGCGTGCAAGGCTGTGGCTGTTCTCTCCCTGCTCTGTCTTTGCAGAGAGCTGCAGTGCCGGTGCTTTAGCCTGCGTTTTCCTCTGGTGAGAGTTGCGGCAAGCAGAGGAGCTCGTGCTGCCCTTACTGAGGTGCTTCCTGAGTCAGAGTCACAGGCTGGAAATTCGACATTTATGTGTTAGCTGAAGTTCCCTCGAAGGGGGGCGCTGACATGGGGCTGTCCCAGTCCAGAAATGAGGGTGCACAAAAATGAGTTGTGCTGTGACCAGCCAACCTCGGTGAGGCTCCTGCCTCTGTGTTCACAGATCAGCACTGGAACATGGCTTAGCGATTGCTTTTTCTATGCAAGTAGTTCCTGGTTTGTTTTTGTTTGGTTGGTTTTTTTCTTTTTTCTTAGTTAAATGCATCAACACCAGTGCATGTGCTGTGGGCTAACATTGCTTCCAAGCAAGGGTTAAAGCGTGGCCATTCCCCTCTTCCATTTCCTTACTAACAGCTTTCAGATCTTGGCATCTATCAAAATAGATGCCAGAGCCAAAAACTAGCAAAGGTGGAAATGATCGCTGCGGGGCAGGCCACTGTTTCCTGTAATCTGGTCTCAGGCCAAGCAGATACAACTCCAGCTGCAGCCCCTGTGTGTGCCAGAGATGTTTACAAGGAGCTGCCATGGTACCCAAGGCTGGAATTGTTTGTGCAACCTGAAAACAAACCCAAACCAGGAAAGGACAGATGTCATGCCTAAAAGTGTGGGTTTGGACAGAATACGCATAAAAAGACTTTATGGGTAGGGGTTATAAGGGTGACCTGGCCCTTGGGAGCCAGCTTTAGCTTACACAGTGCTATGGTGGGGAAAGGCAACTGGTTTAAGTAAAACATCCTGGCCACCCCGTGCGGTGGATAATGAAGGAAAGAGCTGCTTTGCGTTCCTGGGGCTCCAGTCAAATGCAGTCGCCTCCTACCTTTTTCCTGACCCAAAACCCACCAAGAGTCACAACGGCCAATGGTTCAGTAGAGGTTGAACAGGGACCTTGATTGGGCTGCATTTCTTCTGTTGGTTTTATGGTCATGTGGAAACATGGTGGCTTTAAATGCCAGTCCGGTGGTGCCCCTTGGCAGAGGTGTGGCATGGCAGTGGGAGGAAAAGGCAGCAGTAGCCGGGCTTTGCTGCTCACTAGCAGCACCAGCATGGCTGAGCAGTGGCATAGACTGATGGCAGCTTCTTCTGGACATGGCTGGGTGTTGGGGGTGCCTCCTGGCTGCTTGTTCTCTACCCTGTGCCCTTTTTCTGCTGAGAGACAAAACTCTGGAGGAACAAGAGTTTGGTGGTGCTACATCTGAGTTGCAGAAGTGGAGGGAAAGGCAGTTACTTCTGATCCTTGAGGTGTGTGATGGGAGAATGCTGGACTCTGGAATCCCATTTGAGGACAGTGGAAGCTACATTGGAAGCCCAGCGTGTTGGGAAGCAGGCCGTAAAGGAAAAGGGTGTGTGACTTCAGAAGGCACATTGAGTCTTGTGGAGTAAGCTTACCTAAGTCAGTTAGCAATATACATGTGCCTTGGTATGCATGAATCCTACCAGCAGCGCTGAGGCTTTTAAAGCCAAATCTGATACAGTTTTGAGCACTCCTGGAAACAGGAAGGTATGCAGGTCTCCTTTGAAAGTGCTTCATGCTGGAATATTAATTCAATTTCAAACGGGTTGCCAACATATGTAGCTCCATCAGTAGAAATGGAGGTGAGGTTACACAATTTATATTGGTGAAGAATGGTGTACAGACATCCACTAGATATTGAATCAGGCTCATTGTGACTTATTTAAAGTTGATTAAGAAAAGGTTGGTGTTGAACCACAATAAACCACTCTCAAATAAATGAAGCAATACAAATTAATCAAGTAGGTAATAAGCTGGGTCTAGAACACCCAGGTTGCATCTCTGCCCATCCAGGTTTCTACTGCATATCAGACTTTCTCTCTATTATTTTCTCTGTGCCTGTGAAATCATTTTAGATACCTGTTCTCTAGTAGTTTTTTTTCTGTGGACATTTACTGGAAATAGCATTTAACCTCTTACTCTCTAAAGCTTGTGTTCAAATCCTTCTCCATGCAGAGGGGGAAACAAGAGTGTTTCTTCTTTCCTCTCATCACAGATCTGTACCATGGTGCGCTCTCTGCTTGGGAAGTACTGGAGGTTAGAAATTCAGGCTCTGTGCATACAGGTTTTTGCATTATGAGAAGAAAAGCAGAGTGTTTCAATGTTCAGAGTACCAGTAGGGCAGGTATAAGATGCTGACATCCTTGCATCTGCGATGGGTTTGGTATGTGACCTAAGTTTACTTACTGCTCTTGCCCTAATGCAGTTAAGACCTCCCTGAGCTTAAAAAGTGCTTTGAGATCTTGAGATGGTCAGTTCTTTCTAGAAAGACAAAGCACGGCTATATTCACCCTCTCTTTCAAACCTTTTATTATAACTGCCTTCTGTGAGCACCAAATTCACACGAAAAATGTATAAAGCATTAGAAAGTCGTTGCAGTCTGCCTCCTTTCCCCCACTGATTGCTGAAGTTTCTCAATTTTGTACTCAGTTTCCATCGCTTGGGAGACACATATATCATGTCAATAGGATCCATAAATATTCTTAATCCCACTTTGCTGGCAATTTTCTCTTGCTTTGATCTGAATGCAAATGGGATCCCAGTTCATATGAGAAGCCACTGTTCTGCCTGGCTGCATTGGTAGTAATGCCCCCCGTCAAAATGGAGCACCCTACGGTTGTATTTTGAACATAAAACCACATTTATTTCATATTTACATGATCTGTAGACTTTGAAATCCTTCAAGGGCACCCCAAAAATGCACCCTCAATTTCTACCAGTTACCAGGCATGGGAAGAAATACTGGAGGCTGTTCAGAACAACAGCCGCAAGGCAGAGATCGGGATGTACTGGAGACTCATCTGGCAATACCAAAAAAAGAAAACACTGTGTTTTAGGAGGGTTTCTCAAGTGCTCATCAGCCCAGTAGGCATGGGGTGGTGGGGTGTCATCGTCATGACGGTTGAAGCACGTGGGATCAGCCAGAATTAAGCTGCAGCTCACAATTTTGAGAAGGGCTGTTGCCTCACTGCATTATCCGAAGGTGTGTTCAGTGCGTGGCGGTACATGTCACCCTCATTAAGCTTCATAACGTCACGCAGATCTGAAGCTGGTGATTTGCTTCTGGGACCACTGCCATGCCTCGGGGTGCCTGACGGGAGGATTATTTTTGTTCTTTGCAGAAGACACTGTTTTCCAAATGGATCATAAAAAGAAAAATGTGCTCGTAGGTGTTGAAAGAGCAAATGGCTTTGCATTTGACTGCACTGTGCTTTTTCTAGTTTCTCCACTATTGGGAAGCAAATGGGGGCTTTCATCCTGACTTTAAATTCTGGGTCCTTGTGGACTGGCTCAGTCCACATAACTACGGTGAGGACTGTGATTTGGGGGGGAAGGCAATTGAAGCAGTGTACGATGATTCACAAAACAGACTTTCTGAGATACCGTCTGCTCCCTTAGCCAAGACTTGTCTTTTATGTTTTCCTGGGTCTTTTCATTTTTGTTTTTGGTTCCATAAGCATTCATGCTCTCATACACCCCCTGAGTGTTTCTGGAGCTCCATTAGGGCAGTATCTGCCTGGTTTGAAGGCTGTTTACTCCTTTCTCATGGAGATGATTGTAAGCCACACTGCAGTTTTCCATGAGGCAATATGCCATACTGTGTCCTGCCCATGGTGCTCTCATTACACACTCTTTCTTTACTCCGTGTTATCAGAGACCCTGCCTGGACCCATCCATGCTTGTCCTGGAGGTTGCTTCTGGTGCATTTTTTTCCCATGTCTCTGGCTTTTAGCATGGGTTTCTTCCTGAGAGGTCCCTGGCACCTCCTTATATACTGATTTTGGAGGACTGTGCCCCTGGTTTTCTGGACTATAATGTTTGGATCCATTTGGAAACTTATTTGTTAGCAGCTCCCCAGGCCTACAACTGGCCCAGTCTCCTACACCAGAATGCTTCTCTTTAGCCACCATTTGACTGTGCAGGTCCGTTGTGAAATCCTTTCCCTGACTCATCCTTTTGATCCTTTTAAACTGCCCACTCAAAAAGCATGTTGTAGGCTGGGATGAGGAACTCACTTGGGCTTGAGCTGTCCTGGTGCCTTTCATCCAAGCATCTCTGAAGCTTCTGGAGAGGAGATAGTTCCGACCACGGCCCCACGCAGAGTGGGCCGTGAGTTTGTGTATTCTTTGGCTGATGGGGAAAAGTCCTGAATTTGCTGAACCAGAGAGGCTGCTGCCTTCACGCGCTGGTAGGCAGGTTTGGTTGGGAGACTGTCTGGGGAACGGCTGAGTCTGCTGGTCTTATCACGTATTATTCTCTGCTGCTGGTGCTTTGGATATAGTGATATCTCCTTTTTTTGTTCAGTACTTTCAAAAAGCTCCTTTTTGTGAGGTCAACAAAAACAATTTTTCATGGGCATTTTTCGCACAGAGCGGGAGAAGGAGCCAGTGGGGCTGCAAGTGAGGATATTCCCATCACGAGATGGGTCCTCGCTTGGTACCGTGGAGACAGAGCTGGTGCTCTGAACAGCCAGAAGGAAATCAGTTGGTAACAACAGCCAATTCCTCTGGTGGCACAACCTCTGCATTGGATGTGCAGGGTTATCAGACCTGCTGTTAAAACCACATTAAAATGGAAACACCAGCTTCAGAGAATGTTGCCCCTCTGTGATTTCATTTGCCAACTATCTGAGCTCTGATTGCAGGGTCTGTCTCTTTGGAGCAACCTTCAGAGGTGGATGGATATTGTCTCTTTTTCCCATGAATTCCTCATGGCACTGTCGATCTCCTGACTTAAATTTTTTATGCAATTAAGGAAAGCAGTATCATCAAACTGTCTGTGCAGGGAAGTGATGATCAGTGACAGCCTGAATGTATCATATCAGCAACTTCCTACGAGGCACTTGCTACCTCCACAGAAGTTATCTGCAGATAGTTTTAGTTACTCTTTGTCTTGCCCAAAGGGGAAAGAGTTGTTCAAAATTAAAGAGGTCATTGGGGCCTCCAGAAATTTCCTCTTGTTTCCATGTGGTCTTGGGAGGTCCTGTTCTTCCAGCCTGTAAAAGGAGGATGTTCCTACTGGACGGAGGTGGGAAGCGCATTGAGATGTCCAGCCTGAGCGTGGCAGGTACCTCACTGCAGAGGGAAAGGGAAACGGGCCCAGTGCTCTGCAGTGAACCCAAACCACACGCAGTAGAGACTGAGCAGAGCTGCCGCTCGTGGGGCTCCTGAACCGAGCAGGACACAGTTGTGGTCCTCCTTGCTCCAAAACAAAGTCAAAGGGGAATGTGCCAAGCAGGCAGCCATTGCTAGGGGACAACACGCTGCCTGCACGGAGGTCTGACTGCTGCTGCTGTGTACAGAGCATCGCTAATGCTCGGCAAGTTGTAGTTTCCGAAGCGGGCATTGATACCTGTGTCTTCCTCTTGGGGCTGGTCTGGGAGGAGGACTCTCCCAGCCTTTGTGCCAGGGGGAGGATGACAGTGGTTGCACGTGGACATGTATCAGGTGGAAGAAATAAGTGACAAAGCAGCCTTGCAGAGAAATGTCATCACTGGTGGTTGTGTTTGTGTGCATGTGTTTGTTTTAATTAACCTCCAAAGAATGTGTTTGAGGGTTTTTTCACTTTAAATATTATTGGAGCCCCACTTCACAGTGACCTCCTGAGATAGTGGTTCAGATAATTCCTAGCAGAGAACAACTTTTGAGTAAGAGCTAGAGCCTCATAATGAGGCCTCGAAACATTAAAGCTATCACTTCATTTTGCCAGGTACCTGCATGCCTGGAATACATTCTCCTTATGCTCCTTTGTTTGAATTCTAGAAGGAGTGACAGAGTTAGTAATTAAAACAGTGGCATGCACAAGGTTTGGAAAGGGAACAAGAAACGCGAAAGGCCTGTAAGCGATTTCCTCCTCCTCTCCTTCCCCTGCACTTTATTCTATTCCTGGTTTTTCATGTGATATCTCTTTCTTGCAAAAAAAAAAAAAAACAACCCAGCCAACCCACCTCCCCTATCCAGACTTATTTTGGGGAGATGCTTGGGAACACCTTTTGCTTTGAACTGAATCGTTGCTTTCGTAGGTACGGAGGCAGCAGTAGGGACCCCACACACACACTCCCTGGATCAGGTGTTGGCGCTATGCAAATACACCACAAAAAGACGTGTAGGCAGTAGATCCCTGGCCTGGTATGGGGATATGAGGGAGGTTCCCAGAAACACCTTTTTCTTTGGGTTCACAGCCCTGCTTGAGCCAATGATGGCCACTGATGTAGCCTCCATCTAGGTCAGGCTCTCGATATGAAAAGACGTAGAGCTAGTTACGGGTGAAGACTAAAGGTCAAATCCAGGAATTTGGTGCTGTCATCTCTTTCAGACAACAGTTCAGGGCCCATTATTCAGCCTGGCATCCTCCAGAGCTCTGCGTCCCGCAGAAAACCTCCTTTGTATCATCTGCTTCTCTGTAACCTTCTTGCCACCGTTCCCCATCACTGAGGAAAACTGGTATCCTTACTGGCCTGGATGCTGCAAGAATAAGTGCATTGTCTGTAGTGATGTCATTTAAAAAAATTAATACATTAAAAATGTTTCCTTCCTCTACAATAATGATAATCTTAATTTTCGAGCTTCCTGCAGTGGAACATTTTCTTAATTGAATTCCTAATTCATTGAACATCTCTAATAAGCATGAATGGCAATTTCATCTTACTGGCTACATTCTTCTAAGGGACGCTCTTTGGAGACTGGTTCATGAAACAAAGACTTTTTTCCCCTCTCAGGCCAAGGTTTTAACTCCAGCCTTTGCTCCCCAGTCAGCATCAACCCAGGGCACTCTGGTCTTCCAGACCAGGGAGTGAAACAGGAGTAAGTGCTGGGCTCCTCTCATTGCTGTCTCCAGCCTAAAGGCACTAACCCTCGTGCAGGCACCCTGGGCTCACCTCTGGTAGTTGAGCTGGGCTTCCTCTGCTGAGGAGATGCTGAGGAGGACATCCCTGAAGGTGAAGGCTGTTCTTGCCCCAGAGCACCAGCACCAAGCAGGAACCCTATGTGCTCTGTTCAACACTGAATGAAACACACACTTTACTACATGCTGTGCAATCTTACTGCATCCTTTCTAGACTCACTTTTTTTCCAAGGACTTGGGGAGCTGGAGTTCCGTAGCTGGCATACAATGAATCTGGAGCATGTTGTCACATTCTGGTGGATCTTCCTTATCTTTCCATTTCTACCACACATTTTTTTTCTCCTCGTTTTCAGTATGACAGGTCCTTTGCTGGAGATGAGTTCCTGTGTCTGTTGCAGTATACAGGTACATCTCTGCAAGAGCTAAGCTGCCACTGGGCTGCCTCTCCAGCTAGTTCAGCAGACCTTCTCCTGCCTATACAAGCACAAACCCTGCAAAGGACTTGCTTGAACCAGGCAGTTTTTGCACCGTTCCTTTGCCACATGTCTCCTGATGCTGGCATGACTCCTGATGGAGGGCATGCTCCACCATGCCCTCCATCTCGTAGTACACCTGAAGACATCTCTAACTCCACATAGGTGCTTAGGTTGCACAGAGCTTTGCAGGGCTGGTAAAAATGCTTTTGGTAATGTTACAGTTGCCTTGTCTTGTTGGAAAAAAGAGGAATGGAAAGAGAAAGAGGGGAAAGCAAAGGGAAGAAGATGGGAATCCTGCTGTCACAGTTATCTAGCTTCAATGTAGCGGGTGGCACACAGACATGACTCCTTCTCCTTAGGGTTTTTTGAGCAAAGAGCCTCTCCCAGCAGCCAGCCTGTCTCTGCTGTACCCCAGTGTGTGTTGTTGGTTAGTTCTAGCCTTGAAGCAGTGGCATTATTTGTCCTTTGAGGACAAACCAAAATCCAGCAGCGCTCCTGAAATGAGCATGTCCCAGCAGCTGCCTAGATAAAGCATGGCAGCAAGCTGAGCACATGAACCAACGCCTTCGGATAGCTTGTCTGTTAAGGCAGCGCTGCATTCTTGGAGTTAAATGAGTTCTCACAGCCAGAAGCTGGCATCAGTAGAGTAAGGAGATGGGTTCCATGTTTGCTGCATGGAAAAAGGTGCACCAGTTATGAGAAAATTAACTCTTTCACATCCCATTTAGATGTGACATACACAATTCTTATTTCTAGGACCACTTATCCTCTATCTTTGGTATTTCTAGAGCATAATTGTTATTATACCTCTGTGCTTCCCAAGGTCTAAAGTATTTATTCAAGACCAACACAGGGTGAATGAGCTATAAAGGGATTTGGGTTCCCGTGGGAGGAAAATCCCAGTTCGGCATGCTCTGAGAAGCCAGCACCATCCCTTCCCTTTGCAGCCAGGGCTGACTGTTCACAGTTTGCAATTCAAAGCAAAGAGATGGTCCAGAGGCTGCAGAACATCCAGGGAGTGATTTCCAGAGCAACACCACATATTGCTGCTGGTTGTGCAGGAGCTAAATTGAGCATGTATATATCAAATAGCTGCAGCTTTGCCAGCTTATTGCACCCAGGAAAGCCACGCTTACGACATGCAGAACTCCCCAAGCAATCTTGTGCCGTGCTGGGTTGTTTCCAGTGGCAGAGGCTTTTTGCACGATTACTTCGTAATTGTACTTTGTGCCCATTGTTTTGTGACTTGCCAGGCAAGACTATGGATGAAGCACATTCGTTTGAAGCATTATTCTTTAGATCTGGCAGAGAGATGACAAGTTTGGAAAACAGAGTAATGGGAAATAATCCCTTCTTCACAGGGCGTCTGAATTCTTCCCTCTTCTTCTCTGAAGGTCACGTCGATCATCAGCCCAGTTACAGCACAGCTCTTGCAGAACATCTCTCCCTTGCTATCCAGCTTCATTATGGCTCCTGTTCTCTCTTGCCTCCCAGGGCAACATTATACTGCACTTTCACTGCTGCTCATGAGGGAAGGGAGCCCTTGTAAGCAAACCTCTTGTGCAGGGAATAGTCCTGATATAAAGCTGTTTATGTGCAATGAGAAGATGCCTGCCTTGAAATAACTCTGCGGTCTTCCTCTGTGGTCCATGATAAACGTGACAGGAGGCAGGTGAAGACTGCTGGCTAGCAGAGAACACTTTTTCCCCCTGATAAATTATTGAGTCAAACTGTTTAGAAGGAAAGCACCAATTATCTGCTATCTTGGGAAAACTGGCAACAAGCAAAAGTGCAAGGCTATTCACACTAACTCTACAGAGCCAAAGTGTGTGCAGTAACACCTTAAACTTGCAGGGCTCAACACATCTGCTAGTAGAAGTTGTACCAGTGACTGGCTGGACCGTTCCACTGTTTAGTGGCAATTTTGCAGAAAATGCACTGTGCTGAAGATGCTTTTCCATTTGGGTTAACATAGGAATATTCTCCAAAAACACAGAACATGCGCAATATTTTTATCTTAAAATGGCTGCTTAAAATGCAAGAAAGAGTGTAGCTGATTAAGCCTCTGATCATTTAAAATTAGTGCACGTGGCTCAGAGAATACAGCCCAATCCAATTAGAGCAGAGTGCTTTGCTAAAGGCATGTATAAAAACAGGTGCTACGGAGGGGAATAAAGGTCTAGAGACTTTTCAGCTCCCATCTACAGAATAGACTGTGCCTTTTTGTGATGGCTTTAATATTCTTCCTGTGACTTTGATTTGCAGTGGAGAAGAAACAGAGATAACAAACACCCATGGATCTTCTACAGCTTCAGTGTCGTATTTTCTAGCTCTTTTCACTGGTCACCTGTATGGAGTGCAAGACTCCATACGTTACTCAAGGCCAGAGCAGATCAGCAGCACTCAGTATGTCATATATATGTCCAGTTAGGAATATAAATTAGGTGGTAGTTTAGTATTGCAGAGGGTGGCAGAGCAAGTTTTTCTTCCCAGCACAGCCCAAGTGACGGAGCAATTGGTAAGGGCTCTGTATTGTCACCTCTTGTCGTCCTATACACTGGATCGATGGCTCGGTGACACTCAGCAGTGACATCGCACAGTCTGGGGGACTGATTTAGCTCCATCCGCTATCAATTTGATGTCTTCTCTTCGTTTTTATTAGCAATGCTGATTTTTACTAAGGATAGAAGCTTGTACTGAGCATGCATCATTTAATTAAAGGGATGATGCAAACATGTGTCTGAAATTTCCTGTGGATATTGACTTCTGGGAGGTTGTCCACATTTTGTTTGGACTCTGGCAAATTGGTATCTGTGTAGCACTTCCTTGGAACAATTCGGTTTGCTTTGAAAGCAATAGCTAATTTAAGGCCACTTAGTATGTGCTCTAAAGCCAAACTGATTTCAGCTCTCATTAAGCAAATGGACACATCCCTGTCTCTTTCCATCAATGTGCTAATGTTCTTCATGGCTGTGGGCAGGGCAGTCTGCCCACTGAAGACCTGCCCTGAAAGGTGACAGCTGCCCAGCACTGTGTTTGTTCAGATGGGTCTGGCCATATTCTCAGACATGGCATGTGTCTCATCGTTCTCAGCAGATAAGCCCGCTGTTAAAAACCCTCAAACTATAGGTTGAGGGGTTTTTTTATTTAAAGAAGCTGGATAGGTTCAGATATGATTGCACTGATGGTGTTTCAAACCTGACATTGTCATCAACAAGGAGCCTCCACAAAGTAAGTTGTAGTGCTGCTGGAGGATGTGCCTTGGAAAAAACCAAGGTCACATAAAGAGAATATATTGTCCTTTGGAAGTGGAATGAGTCCACTGGTTTTCTGGAGGCAAACTCATAGGGTTCACTTAGAGGCAAGCCCCCATCATCAGTCCATACAGCAGCCTTGGAGCCTTAAGAGCGCTTGAAAGCTGTTGCAGAGTTTGCATCTCACATGGAACTGGAGATCCAGATGTTAACACAGAGCCCCAAAGTCTGTGCCTTGCATGTCAGGGGCAGAGAAAACATCAGCAGTCAGACAGCGCAGGCACACCCAATTGGCCCCGTCAGTTTATTATATTCCCTTTGTAATTAAACCTTTGTTTGGTGTTTCAGTGCATTCCTTGCTGCACCGAAGTCGCTACTTTTCCGTGATGTCTTCTCCTTTCTGCCTTGTTCAGGTAGTTATGCTGCCTTGATCACAGCAATACTGGAGCTCTTCAAGAAGGACATCATCACAGGACTTGCATTTATCTTCCACGGTTCTCCCTTCTTCTGTGTCCCTGAGATGATAACAGAGATGAGTGTTTTATTTTAACATTTTCCTTTTTTTATCGCTGCTGATAAACAGGTTTCGGCAAAGGAGTAGCTTACCACTTGAAACGTGACTCAGCTCTGAGATCTGGTGGGAACTCATTTTAGGGTCAGTGCTTGGGACAGGTCAGGCCCCTCTAGAAGTGAGGTTTATTTCCATGTTTCCCAACCAACTGGCCTAATGGTGTCTGGGAAATAGGCCATGCCAAGCTTCACTGTGGCCTCAGCAGACTAAGCATATTTAAGAAAATCCCAAGACCTGAAAATTGACTTTGAGTAGAGGAAAATGATGGGCAGGATGGCTGCACATCAAATGATGGTGCAACTTGGCTGCCGGCCAGGTCAGTGAGTGGCCCTGCAAAACACCCTATGAGACAGATTTTCTGAAGAACGTGGGAAGTCATCTTACTGAGCTTATATCACTTGGCAATTAGAGGGATGGGCTTCCTGGGTACTCATCTTGAGAGAGGAGTGTCAAAGAGTGATTCCAACCCACTGTGTTAGCATGGGGAGCTGGGGGAGAGCACTCTCCGAGCCCAAGGTATTACCCCTGGTAATGCAAGTTGTATTACTCACTAAAAGAGATTTAAGCTTGGAAATGTTGCGAAGGGCCAAAAATGTGCAGAGAGATGGTTACTGCAGCTCAGCCATGTCCCTCTGATGATGGTCTGTAGGAGAAGCTAAGCAACCTGTTGTGGCTGTCAGAGGAATAAGTCTCTTATCTCAAAGGGTTCATCCATAAAGGATCGATGGTCCACGCTCTGCTCTCAGCCAGGTCATTTTCGCTAGAAAATGTAAGCATCAGGACACCCCGTAGACTTACTGAGTGTATAAGCCCTAGGTTATCAGCACAAACCTCTTGCATCAAAAAAAAAAAGAGTTGTCTTAGTGTCACAGGGTGGGCTCCTGCATTTAAAAAAAAAAAAAGGAAAAATGCACATTAAAAAAATATATGTGTACAACTGAGAGATTTAGGAGGGTGATCCAGCCCCCTGCAGTCAGAGAAAGAGACTGTCATGACTCTTAACTCTGATACTCTGGCTCGGACCCTAAACAGTTGAGGCCAAATTATTAATAGAGAAGCTAAACGATGGATTCCAGATACTCAAGTCAGGCTGCCTCCTGACATTTTCTGTCGGTAAAAATAAGTAGCCTTTCTTTACATCTAACAAAAATCTCTTCCCTGGCTCTCCTTGATGGTTTCCCCTCCTGTCTCCACCTCCAGAGATGTCTGAACAGTATAATCTCCTTTTATTTTTAGCCATCTTTCATAATTGAAAGTATCTCTGTGTCAAAAAGAAAACGTTCCCATGAATTCCTCAACAGGCACTTACTGAAAGCAATTGATGAAAATGAAATATTTAATGGGGTTTTATACCTGTGGACTTGGCGACACTGGTGCATCTCAAAAGCAAAATTTTGATGACATCAGGATGGATGGGCATGGGGCCATCATCTCCCCAGATTTGCTGGTGCTTCTCTTTTGGGGTCAGTATTGGATCCGGCCTGAGGGGTGCATGAGTCAGTGGCAGGTGAGCTTTGGGAAGCGGTGGCTGCTCCTGAGCCCAGAGTTTCCTGCTTTTCCCACGGAAGACCCAATACTGCTGCTTCGGGCAAAGCTAATTTTTCTCACTTGTCTGTAGTACTCAGGGTGGCTGCAGCGCTCTCCAGAGATCCAGCCACAGGGAGCTATTCATCTCCTCTAAGGTAAGAAGCGCTTAGAATCAGTTCCAGGATTCAGCTAGCCCCATTTCTTCTCTTGCCAAGTGGCCAGAGCAGATGGCTCTGGAAGAAGATGACACAGGAGCTCCTTCAGTGGTCTCCTGCATATCTGTGCCCACCTGCATGAGTTTGCAGTCGGGATCTTCCCGAGTTCCAGATTGATTTTGTCTTTGCACTTCATAGTCTCTGAAGGATTATTCTTGCCTGGATTAGCTCACCTCTTCCCAGGCCAGTTCTGTGTTCCTGTTTTGATGCTCAGGGAGACACATACTGCTCCTGCTCATCCTCAGCAGCTCAGCTGAATTTTCCCTTGGCCTGAAGAGCTGCAGCAAGAGCATTTCAAAGAAAGCGGAGGAGCAGAAACAGCCCCTGGACAGCACACAGTGAGGCAGGAGTTGATGCAGCTTAACACGGCTACTAAAACCGACCCTGAGAATCCAAGGTTTTAATTGCATCTAATTTGCAAACCAAGCTCTCTGTAGTCAAGCTGTCTTTTTGTGACTCACCCCTCGCCAAGACCCGACTGCTGTGGAGGTAGGGAGGATGGGCCTCAGTTCTCCTCTGCTCTTTCTCCCTCCCTCACCAGCTAATAATATCTCCTTTCTCTGTGCTGCTGCTTCTGCTGCTTTCTAGGCTGCCTCCCCTCACCCCCCAAGTGTCGTTGCTCTGTCCCCAGCCACCTCCCAGCATGAGTGGTGGCTCGTGCATCTCACAGCGTCTTGGTGGAGAAGGGTGCGGGGACCCTGTTGTGTCCTCAAAATTAAGGAGGCAGGACCCCACCTTCTCCCTGCTGCCCCCCAGATGTGGATATCAGCCTAAGGAGGATCTCGCTGCCTGTGTCAGTCCCTCACACTTTTCTGTTGCGAAAGCTGTGGAAGAAAGTTTTCAGCATACTGCGTCCATTTGGGAATCATAACATGGCTGGAATTTATGAATCATAACTAATGGTGTTGCCAGGTACAGGAAGGATTATACGATGTGTGATCTAATAACTCCCGACTGTTTAATCACCTGTGGTAGGTTCTGAGCACGTTGCATGACAGGTAACATAACTGACCTTTTAAGGTGAAACCACAAAAGGTGTTTCTTCTGTAGGTGTTTCCTCACTCTGCTTGGCTAGAGCATCCCTGTGAGTAGCAGAACCTCCTGGCCAGGTGGAAGCAGGCGGGAGTGTTGTCCCACAAGTGTTGTCACATCTCAGAGGAGCTTCCCACTGAGATTTCTGCAGTGATTTCAACAGCAGGGGAAGTAACTGAGTCTGAATTTTGCATGAGGCTGTTGTCACAGAGGTGTCTGTAGATGCCCAGAAGCCCACGTGGTCTCCAAAGGCAGCTGGAAAGGTTCTACCATCCCAGAGAAGACATCGCTGGAGCAGACTATAATCTAGCCCTACAGTGCACCCACACGTGAGTTGCATACGGTCAGAGTTAGCAAACTCATGCCATCTGTGCATCGTTCATTCACTCCTGTCCACCAACCCCAAAGAAACTCTTTTCCCCTATGAAGACCTGCCTCCATAATGAAGATACAGTGAAGGTAATGAAGATGTCCCTTGCCTGTCAGTGACAGTCCCTTCCTTCTGCCACCCCAGCACTGCAAGCAGCTGAAGTGTGTGCTACCAGCACAACGTCCTCAACAACCCCTTGGGCTAAGCTTAGCTTAACCAATACAAATATATCTGCCGTGTGAACATAATTGCATTTAATTGCTGAGATAAATTTAAAATAATTGCCCAGGTGACATTCACCCTTCCAGGGGTGCTTGTGAATGAGCAGGGGGTTTCTGGGTAACCCCATGCTCTACCCAGGCACTGACAGCGACTTTCCCAGACAGCCAAAGCAAAATTCTTGCTCTTGAACATCTTCCCTGTGGCCCTTGGAGTGGTTTCAAGTGAAAAACAGAACAGCAACATTTTAAACATTGCCTCCCACGCAGTGTCTCTCTTCAGCCTCTGTTGCCGCTTGCTGCTGGTTCAGAAGTCTCTGGTGGACCAGTCTGCCCCCGAAAAAGCATGGGTTTGCCAAAATAGAAGCATTTTTGCAGAAAGCAGTGATTTGGCTGAATGTTTTGCCAGCATGCGTCTCTGAGTTTTGCAATTTGTTTCAGCATTTTGTGTTTTTGTTTAATTTTTTATTTTGTTTTCTTGTATGAGATACTAACAAAACAAAATATTTTAACATTTGCAAATAATTTTGGGGAGAGGGGTGGAGGAAAACGTTGATTTTCAAATACATTTTGAAATGCCAGGATTCCCGACTGAGCAGTAGTCCCATTTTGCTCTCGGCTCACAGCATCAACTCTGGTTACACAGAAGTTAATGCCACTGTGAAAGGACCTGAACATCTTTCCCAGTAATATGCTTTACTTTGAGAATGGTGAATTATTTAAAATGCTTTCTATGGCTTTAGTCTGTCCCAAGTCACAATCTCCTATGTGCTTAATGTCAGTCTCATAATCAATTATTTCTTTTCTGGTAGCAGCTGGGATCTCCTGTCAAGGACCAAGGTGCAGTTGGTACCTTCCTGGGTGGTGATGAAGAGCAGAGCAGATGGGATCTGGTGTGATGCATTAATTCAGCAAAAGCTAGGGATGGCCGTGGCCTGTGCAAACCAGGACAAGTTGGAGGAGAGCAAAGCCAACAGCTGAGCAGAGAAATTACACAAATAAGGTGAAGTAGACACTAGGGTTAATGGACCTTAGAGAGAGAGCATGGGACAAAACAAGAAAAGGTCTTTCAAGGCAATGGGAAGCATTTGTATTTGATATGCCTCTGTAAATGCTGTTTTCTGGCACCTGGGAAAACTGCTCAGTAGTCATAGTGGGAAAAGAGTGAAGAATAATGTGTCCAGCAGAAAATCCTGCAGCTCTTGGCTCAGCAGAACATAATTGCTGAAGACTGGAGCCTGCTCAGGATACTGGAGCTAACGCCTCCGTGCTTCCAAGAAGCGGGATCTTGGGTGACCACAAGCAGTAAGCTTGGGATGTCATTAAAATAGCAACACCTGCAGCAGTGCAGAGCCCGGGACTCCCTGCCAAGGAGTTTCAGTGTGCTGCTAACTTGGAGGGAAGATGGCACCTACTAAACCACCCAAACCACTTCCTGCAGCACCTGGTTTTTCCTCACGTCTCCTGTCCAAATAGTGGCTAGACCCTTGTAAAAAATGCTGTCTCTGCTGAAATAGCTGGGCTGGGCATTGCTGGATCCGCACCAGGTATCGCCAGCGAGACGGCTGCAGGAGGAGCAACATATAGAAGGAGTAACGCCTGTGTCCGTGCCACAGGCAGAGCTGGAGCATGGTCCTGTTCCATACCAGAGCCTGTCAGAGTACAACTCTTCATCAGAGCCCTCAGTGGAGACAGGCGACACGCAGGCACTTGTGGCTGCTCACAGGCTCTTGGAGATGTGAGGGTATTGCCAGATATGAAATGCATTGGGAGTGGTCATTTAGGAGAGCTGCCCAAGCATCTTCGGGGCCAAAGTGGTACCAGCTTTCAGGTCATGGATGCATCAGTCCAGATGGGGATGGACAGCCAACGTGAACCCTTGTCCTGTACCAGAGGGTGCCTCTCCTAAGCAGCTCCTCCAGGAAGGGCATGGGTTTCATCAGAACCTTCTCTCCTGAGCTGGGACTGAGCCCGGTGTATTGGTGGTCCCTCAATCACCATGGAGTTGCATGCTCGCAACTCGCGTGCCAAAGACAAAAACCCCACAGTGATTCCCTCTGGTCATTATTTTCTCAATATATTAACCCTGCCAGGCAGTTAGTCAGCAGCAGTGGGCACTGTTGGCGGAGCCAGGAACCCTCTGCACAATGGAGGTCGTCCCTTACCTTCCTTCCCGGAGAAGGAACCTGAGTGTCCCACTTGCTCCCTGGCCTGGAGAAGACCTGGCAGAGCAGATCTGCAAGCTATGGGCATTTTGCACTCCCACGCACTTCCCCAGGACCTGGTCAAGCCGATTCGATGACCGTTGTTCCTGGACGTGGACTGGAAGACAGGCAGGGACATCTTTTAGGCTGGCTGGAGCCTTCAGCAGGGAGGAGGGCTGTGGCCCTCCCAGCTGCCTGCTTGCTCCTCAGCTTTCTCTTTCTCAAGGGCTTCAGGAAGCTGCAGAGATTCAGTGATTTTTTTCCCCTTTCTTGAAAGTGTGGCTAAAAATAAAGAGAGTATTGAAATCAAGCCCAGCCCACAAAGCAGAGTGTGTAGGTGTGATGCTAACCAACACCTGGGGCTGTGAAGCATCCTGCGGGAGCTGGCACTCAGCTGGCAGACATGTTCTCTCTTTTTCCTCATTCTTTCTTGGGTACTTTGTCAAAGAGCACAGGAGATGATGAATCTAGAGTCATTTTGTTTGAAAATGACCTACACATGTTGTAGGACAAGGAAGAGGACAAGGACAGGACAATGGTTTTCATTTGCAAAACTGGCCGGGACCCCCAAGCTGCTACTGTGCTCTCTGCTTTTATTTCCTGGCTGAAGGTTTCTAGAGGTGGCTGGTAGAATATGGTGATGGCAGATACTGCTTCATGGTGGTAGACCAGGATGTCTCTGAGGTTTTGCCCTTGGCGGATGTAAATAGACCAGCAGACAACATGCAGTGGACGGCCCCGGGTGGCAAAGGGGAAAGGTTTAATGGAAAGGAGCTCCTCCAAGTGTCATGAAACCATGGAACCTCAGCTCAAGACCTGAAAGGAAGGCTGCCATAGCAGTTGACTCATTACTTACAGGTTCTCTGTGGCTGCACAATGTGGACATGCCAGCCCCACGGTGCACCCCTTACTCACACCCTCCCAGCATGCGTATGGGTAGGTCTTGTGGGTATGCTGGGGAGATGCAGGTCTCTCCTGAAGATGGGGGATCTGTACGGCCTTTGCATAGTGAGAAAAGTTGTAAAACATGTGCGTGATGCTGCCGTAGTCCTGCCAGAAGACCCAAGCCTCCCCCCTGCCATAGAAAAGGGGACTGGGGCAGGGTGGGCATTAATGTGTTAATCCTTACACGGCCTGAGGGCTGCAGCTACCATGGGCGAAGGTCAGTGGTGGACAAACATGGACTTAGTGTCATCTGTAATTCAGTGGAGATCGGCATTTGGTACAAAGGGAGCGTGCCATTATTGGGTTTGGTAAATTGCTTGGTGATACCGTGACCTTGGAGCAGCTCATACCCTCCCTTTGCGTGGCCAGGAGGGGCTGTATGCAGCCTTAGGGGTGGGAAAGTTACCCTGTGATGGGAAAAAGCCCAGGGTTTGATGGATGAAGGTAGCATAGGTGGGACAGTGCATGTACAAGATGAGTTTTATGAGCTGCATTGGTCTGCAATAGCCTACACAGGGACACCTCTCGGGCACAGTGTCCCAGCTACTGCAGCAACCCAAGAGGCAGTAATTCCCCTTTCCTCCTTGTCTTCTCTGGCCCCAGTGCCTTTGGTAGGACTGGGAAATAGTAGGAAGGAAAGTGTCCTCAGAGCAAGCTGAGTTGGAGAGCAGCGAAGCTGGAAGGAGGGCTGCAAAAATCCAGGTGGGAATCAAATGGGCTGTACTTCCAGTGGCAACTTCTCAGAGATAGGCTTCCAGGGACAGTCCAGCCAGTGCTGCCTGCAGACACCAGCAAAAGAAAAAGCCATGAACATTGTCTAGACCCTGCATTAACCTCCCCTCCCCACCATCGACCACCCCTGCCAACATGAATGCGTGGCTGGAAGCAGTTTATTCCCTGTCAGCCCTATCCTGCTTATCTGTAGCCAATGGCGAGAGCAGGAGCCGCTCTTGCAGAGGGACCCTGCAAATCCTCGGATGAATGCCTGGACCGAGCACTGTTTCCCAGGGGGATCGGGGTGGATTGGATAATTAATCACAGCTTGTCTGGGGGAGGATGAGGAAGTCTGAATAAAGGTGTTAACGGCTCTTAAAGGCTTTCCCCCTTCGCAGAGGGTGCTGTCTCAAACAGATTATCTGGAAATATCATTAGCTGGAGTGGGAAAGGGTTTTTTTCCTCCTCGAGGCTATTTGCAGCCACCCTAAATCTGCTTGAGCCATGGAGACAGGTTCTATTGTGTGGGGGGAGGTGGGGGAGAGGTGTTGGCTGTCAGTGGGTCAGCAATTAATTGGTTTATTCCTTTCTCACGGTTATTTTCTAACCAACATCTGCTAAAACCCCTGGTGCCCACTTTGTCCCAGCTCAGCAAACAAGAACCACAAGGATTTGTATTGGGGGGGACCCTGGACCACGAGGTCGGCTTTGCAGGGGCTGCCTGGAGGTCACTTGTCCCCTGCCAAGCCTCTTTCCCCATTGTCTCATCTTAGGAGGAGGATGTGATTAGTGCTTTCTGCCATGGGATGTCAGCTGAGGGATAAGAACCATGTGCCAAGAGGGGGAAAGAGCGGATGGATGGTAAGTGAAAGCAGACTTGCCCTCTTTGCTCCAAAGGAAACTTTTCTTCCAGTGTCTCCATGGCCCATTAGTTCAGAAAAATGCTCTTGTTCAGCTCTGTGCTACCTTTTCTTTTGGCAGAAGTGGCCCTCAGCCACATGTTTCTGGGTGAGGGTGGGCTCTCCTCCATCTTCTGCTGCCATCTGGGAAACCATTTCTCATGAAACCAGCGTTATTGGAGCGACATTCCTGTTTCCCTGTGGCTTTGTCACAATTCTAGTGCCATTGCTAGTCAGAAACAGCGGGTACCATCGAAGCAGAAACCTTGGGCCCCACCAGCTCCAGCTCAGCCCAGTTTCTGCCCACCAGCTCCACTGCTATAAATGAGCTGAAGTCAGTGGCGGGGCTGTGCTGGCACAGCTGTGCCAGGCATCGGGGTCTTGCTGGGAGCATCGCAGATGGCTCTTTTACAGTAATTGCTCTGATAGTGCATCTTGAGCTAGGAAATCACCTTATGGACCAGAGCAGGAATAGAGAAACATAGCTTTGGCTTGGAGGATTTTGATATTTGTAGCTTGGCATCATTTTGGCTTGGAGTGAAAAGCAAATATTTTGAGTCCTAGAAAGGTGATGGAGCGGGGACTTTGAAAATGCTGGTGCAGGGTAGTCCCCTCTCTGCTATGCCTGCCTGGCCTCCCCAAAGCCTGCTGGGCAAGTGGGAAACTCCCTCCATGGAGAAATTAATTGGAAATCACATCTTCCACAGGGAACATTCCCTGTTGCCGTGCTGCTACTTCTCTCTCAGCTCTTCCTGGATCTTTAATAGGAGTTAGGAGCTCTGAGTAGAGTCCCACGGGCTGCTTTCTTCATGGTTGAGTTGATTTCCAAGAACTAAGCCCCAATGAAAGAATAATGACAGCAGCAGATTTCCAGGTCTCTCTTTTCCTTTACAGAAGACTGTCCCTTTCAAACATGAAGCACAGCAAGCCCAAACCGGATCCCCATTCTCCTTGGAGATCGACCTGCAGGGATGATGAGAGAAACAGAGTGAGTCCCCAGCCCTCTCCAGAGCTAAACTGCAAAACCACAGGCTTCACCAAAGCCCTTTGAGCCAGCCCATCTCCCAGCAGAGTCTCTGTCCCTTTCTCTCGACTCAGGGCTGGAAATAATGACAGGTATGGAAAATCCATTGCAAATAACTAAATAACCCTCCGTGCAGTGCTGCTGGCTCCGTGAGCGCTTCCCCAGCTGCTGGGAGACCACGGGAGCACTCCCTGGAGGGAGCAGACGCAGGTGCTGCTGGCATATGTCTGGAAACAGCCCGACGGTGGGGGGGAGGCTGAACTTTCTGGTTGTCTGGACCTTCCCCTTCTGCAGCAGGACCTCTCGCCAAGCCCTGCGGCCTCTCTGAGGTTTCCAGACAGCCCGATGTCTGCCCCAGGGGAGTTCCACTGGAGGCTGGGGTTCCGGGCTCAGTGATTTGAAGGCAGTGGCGGCAGAGTGGGGGGATACCCTGTTCCATTGAGGCAGAAATGTAATTTTGTGTTAAAATTGCTTTTTCCTCCCAAAATGTCCTTAAGCATACACTAAGCTGTTAAGAGGCAGGGGGGGATCTGGCTGGACAACCTCCAAGGCAGTGGTGGGATAGGGGGGAAGGGAAGTGACCAGGCGCTGCCTGGGTCAGCACTGGCAAGCAGCACATTAACCATGGGAAGGGAGAGATGTTGGCCAAGGGCTCCAGCAAAACCCTGTCACCAGGTGCAACCTGCCACGGGCTTTTTACTGTCTGTCCACTGGCACCTGAAGCAGCCCATGTTGCTGAGCAGCTCTTACGTGCTCATACTGAACCCAAGGGCTGTGTCCACAACAGACACTGCATGATTTTTCTCCAAGAGTTACGGCAGAGCATGGAGCAGGCAGGAACGAGGAGAGGGGTAGGCTGTTTCAATGTTGGACTCTCATTGCTGTGTTGGGTAAACCAGAAGGCAAAGGGTCAGTGTTTCTGGTGTACAAGCAAGCTTTGAACTAAGCCAAGCTCTTGCATGTTCCACTGTCCCTTTCCTTCTTGAAGGATGTTTCTGGTAACATGTTTCTGGGGAAAGAAATCAGCCATGTGGTCAGCAGGGTGGCATGAGGAGCTCTGAACTTGATAGTGCTGGATAAAGGCAGAGAGATGCTCCAGGAGGAGCAACTGGACAATGGGCTTGGCTCTGGCATCTCCTGTCATATTCTTCCAGTGCTCCTCACTTCCCTTTAATTCTGCAAAGCAAGTTGGGTTGTAGCCACTGGTACTGAATAGGCGTACCTGGTTAGTCTTGTGTCACACATCATAGGGACAGATAGGCATAGTGTACGTGATGGAGAAGAGACCGACCACTCATTCTTGTCTTGAAGACCCTTCTGTTGGAAGTGAACCACCAGGGTTCACATCACAGCTTAGGTTTCATTAGTAACTTCTCTTGCTGTTGAAATTGCGTTGTCTCTCTTAATCGTGCAAGGCTTATTTTCACACACTGGAAAATGAATTCAACACCACTGGCAAAGCTGGGGGCTGGCAATTTCTAATAACTGTTTGTACAGTGCTTTGGGGCTCTGGAGTGAATGGTGCTGGAGGCCTGGGAAGGGTTATATTACATACTGGCAGTTACTTATACTTTATTATATATGTGAGCTCTGTGGTCCTATCAGCAGTTCCTTCCTGATGCCTAGATGCAGTGGGGCTTCCTAACGCAAGTAGTACAAGTACCCGCCTCCTATAGCTGCTCACTGCTGCTGAGCATCACTGCATAGTAAGAGGGGGACCTACTGAAGTCCAGTGTCCTCCTCCAGCCAAAATAAACTCAACCGACCTGTGCCTGTAAATACCCACCTGCTACTCAGGGGAGAAGAGCCCTAAAGCTCTCCTCTCTTGAGGTTTTTCCCGTTAAAGAATCTCTTCCTTAGGCAATGCAGCCACATCCTGCATTAACCTTTCTGTGGCCCTCTTGCTCAGAACAACACCTCCTTAATTATAATCCATCAAATTCCTCTCTCCTCTACCTGGAAAAAATGGGATTTGGGGACAAGGAACAAATGTGAAGGCGTAAGTCTCTTTTCATGGGAAAGGAAATCTATCCAGTACCCTGCTGGGAACCCTGCTTTGCCTAAACCCTGGCATAATGCAGTAAGAAGTTAAGGCTCTTAGCGGGCGAACAGTGCAAGAGTCCTATTAAGCACATCTCAAGTCTTTGCGGTCAAGAGCTCTGTGTTGCACCCAGAGCACCGCGTTTTGCACAACGGGGCGATTGTGGCCCCGCTGCTCTGGCATCAGCATCCTGCCCTTGCCCAGTGCTGGCTGCAGAGAGGATGGGCTGTTCAACAGCCTCTCGCAGGTCGAAGCCAGTGCTTCGGAAAATGATTTCGTAGAGGATAGGAGTGTTTCGATATTGGCAAAGTCCTGGAAAAAGGACACATTAGCTATCGATTAGCATGTGTGCACACGTTTGTACAGCTCTGGGCATGTGAAGTAATATGGTATCTAAGCTTATGATGCCATCCACTTGAAAATCACTGAAGGAATATGATGACTTTGACCTAAAATATGATTTCTTTTTTTTTCATCATATTTGTGTTTTGTAGGCACACTTGGTTTTCTGACAGATATTGCAGAAATATTCAGCTGATTACTGCAAGGGGCAGAAGTGGAGTTACTTAAAGTTTGCTAAAGCTTCTAAAACACAAATGCCTCCCCAAAAGATGTGCTTTCCCTCTCTAGCCAGCTGTCACCCCAGTGGTTCCTCTTGGATGGTGGCTCCCTGGGGTGGTGGGCAGCTGCTCACTGCCTGTGCCAGGCATAGCAGGCAGGGGAGGATAGCCCAGGCAAGGCCCCCAGCGTGAGGGCAAAGCCTGTTGTGACAGCACTGCCGTCACCACCCAATGGGTGACATTACCAGCACTGCTGCTGATGTGTCCCCTTCAGCCTGGGGCAGACAGGTGGCAGGAAGGAGTTAGCTGAGCCTCTGTGACCCTGATGCTGCTGCTCAAGAGGGTTTCATTTACTGCCAGGTACGTTAATGGCTTCTGCTAGGTGGCTGCTGGGTTGAGATCTGTGGTTTTCTCGAGGCGATTGGTTCTAGGTCCCATGGGTTACCATGGCCACGTCACCAAAATCAGGCGAGGAACATATCCACCAGTCCTTTCAGCAGCACCAGTGTGAGGGTGTGATGGAGCCAGCCCAGCCCCATGCCGGGGAAGCACAGAAAGGCACAGGGAACTCCCATCCCTCCAGCGCTTCCCCACCGGTGAGCAGATGTCAGCGCAACATATTTCGCAATGGGTTTATTCAGTCTGGGGTAGCTCCTGTTCTCTCTCTTTCAGGGTATTCTTCTCTGCAGCCTGCTGACATCCAGCAGCACCAAAGAAACAAATGCATGGATCCAGGTATTGCCTGCTGCTGGGCTTATAACACAAGCACTCAGAAGCAGTAAAAAAAGTGCTGAGACCACAAATTTTACCTTTAATTTAAAGCCCCCTTTTTAGGGATGGGGCCAGAGCTGGCCCAGCAAGGGAGAATCCAGCTCCAAGCACTCCAAGGAAGCAAACAGCCCCTTTAAAGACATTTAATGCTGAAGAAAGCAGGGAGGGATTCAGCGTGAAGCCACAAAACCAATTTTGAGGAAGAAACGCAGTTTGCCTCCTGTCCCCAGCCCCATCGAACCAAAGGGGAGAGGCTGTCCATCGCTGTCCGTCCCTTCAGGTTGGCAAGGGCAGCATCCCTGGGTGCTCAACGGTCTCTTTGAGCGCGGTTCCATTTAGGTTGGCTGCCGCTGATCCCAGCCCGTCTTCGGCACATGGATGCTTTTAACCCCTCAGGGAGGGGTCAGCGTGGCCAGCCGGAGGAGGAGAGCCGGCCTGCTGCACACTTGACGGCTGCCAAGGACACTGCCACAATTCATTCATGTCCCTGCTCAGGGCACAGATTGTAACACAGTAGGGAAGCCGGGCCACATCCCAGCCCAGCTTGGCTGCCTGCCTCAAAGTGCCCATTGCCCAGAATTTGGAGCTCGCCTCTTTTTCCATTACCTCTAAGCAGTAATGGTGAATGTTTCAGTAACGTTTCCTAAAAATAAAAGTGTCAACAGAAATAGCCATTTAATAAGATGAGTCTATGCATCTTCAGGCTCTGAGCAATCTACAAGCTGGGAGGAGAAATGCTGAAATAGCTCATGAGTTTGAAGATACTCTGAGAAGCTCCCTTACTGCACATGGACCAGCTCTCACCAGCATCACCTGGGGCAGGAGGGCTGTTGGAGGACTGTTTTCCCTACCTCCTTAGGCAAGTAGCCAGCCCCTTTCCAAAAACAGTCCATCTGTCTGATACTCTGTTTGATAGAAAAGCCTGTATCTGGAAAAAAGAAACACAACTTGTGTGACCGTGCCGAGATGCCTGTAGTGTGGCAGCATATGGACTGGTTACTGTTCCTTCATGTAAGTAGTGTGTTAATTTTCTGTTATGGCTTTCACAGGGAAAGAATTCAAAGGATATAGGCACCCTATGTTAGGCAAGGCTTTGCTACAGAGAAATGCATAAATCTGCTCCAGTTCATAGTAGCCTTAAATATCAGAGAGCAGCTTTTGATGGAAAACTCAGGAACTGTCTCACACAGCAGCACTATGCAGCAGCACAGGAGAGAAACCAGAGAGCAAGTACTTTGTGCAGCCTTTTGGGGAATGAGTGGTTGAGCCGAGGTGTAAAGATAACAAAATTAACTCCTACTTGCAGTTCAGACAGTGTTAAACCCCTGCAGTTCAGTTTTTTGGGGAATGACCCTACTTAACATCCTTGCTTGCCGTCCTCAGGCCCTAATCTGTCCCCATCAAAATCCCTGGCTGGATCCTTATAAGACCCATCGACAGGGACAAGAGCTTCTCCCCACCAGCTGAGGACAGACAGTGGATTCTTGGGTGGTTGAAGCACTAGTATAAGCTGCATTAACCCATTTTCTGTGCCCCGTCTGGAAGCTGGCAGGTCTGATGGGTGTGCTGCATGGTTACAGAGACCAGTGCTCAGTATGGGAACAGGGCATCCGAGGACATCAGGAGGACAGTGAAAGCCTTGTCATACAGCCTAAAGTCTCACAGCAAGTGTCTGTTAATAAGCCATGCCTACGCTTCCTCCAGGTATTTACAATGCGCTTTCTCCCTGTTAGCTTTGAAAACCACAGCTCCATTTTGACATAGCAAGTCCTTTTCTTGTACTGATGTATTTGGTACCACAAGTGTATTTGGCTGGGGACGTGTGTCAGTAAAAAACTACCTCATTTTGAGAAGTGAACAGGATTTCCCTCTAAAAATGATCTCTGTCTCCAGACGAACAGTTTCAGCCTATCCTCTAGAAGCCTCTCTGCTGTGGAGACGGTGGCTGCCTGGCTTTAATGCTGGCTGTGGACGGGTGCCACCGAACCCAGGCAAAATATAGTGGTGACAGCATCAGTCCAGCCAGTGAGGTCACCTCCCTGCTGTGCGGGCTGTCCCAGGGGAATGGGGGCAGGTGGGAATTCCCGGGTGCTTGGAAAGGGACCTCTGGAGGCTGCCAGTGTGCAGGGACCTCCTGAAAACCCTGAAAGGTGGCTGGTTTCTTACCCTTGTCCCGGGCAGAGCCCCTTGTGCCATGCTGATGCTTCAGTAGATGAGCCGAAACCGGCATATGCAAAATGGAGCCAGTCGACAACCAGGATGAGCCTGGCTTGTGAGTACAACTCAGTTGTACACTCTGAGAAATGTCTGTCATTTGTGGTGGGTTGACCCTGGCTGGACGCCAGGTGCCCGCCAAAGCCGCTCTATCACTCCCCCTCCTCAACCGGACAGGGGAGAGAGAACATAACAAAAGGCTCCTGGGTCGAGATAAGGACAGGGAGGGATCACTCAACCAATTACCATCACAGGCAAAACAGACTCGACTTGGGGAAAATTAACTTAATTTATTGCCAATCAAACCAGAGTAG
>JAVKLA010000036.1:6910275-6968199 GCA_034782735.1 Sagittarius serpentarius | reverse complement strand
GCCGCAGGGGAATCTCTGCTCCGGCACCTGGAGCACCTCCTGCCCCTCCTTCTGCACTGACCTGGGGGTCTGCAGAGTTTTTTCTCTTACAAGTTCTCACTCCTCTCCGGCTGCGGCTTCTGAGCCCCAGTAACCTTTTTTTCCTTCTCAAATCTGTTATCCCAGAGGCGCTACCACCATCACTGAAGGGCTCGGCCTTGGCCAGCGGCGGGTCCGTCTTGGAGCCGGCTGGCGTTGGCTCTACTGGACATAGGGGAAGCTTCTAGCAGATTCTCACAGAAGCCACCTCTGTCGCCCCCCCCCCGCCGCTACCAAAACCTTGCAACCCAATACACCATCAGATGTGCAGCTCCTGCTGGAGCCGACTTCCTTCTCTTCGGCTGGAGCCGGAGACAAAGGAAAGAATTGTTGGTAGCGAGCTATTAATGGAGAAATTAATCTTGATATTTGCATCACTAGTAAAAGACAGGGCAGCACCGCAACTTTCCTGCCGTAGTCAAGGACAGCACTCAGAGGAGGCTGAGAGCCTCGTAGGACCTGGAGTGGTAAGAGCATGTTTCAGCATTGCTTGTTTGCAAGAGAAGAACCCAATTTGCATTGCTGGAAAAACAGCCATGCAGAAAACCACAAGAACCTGTCGTTCTGGTCAGGCCCTTGGATTTTGTCAGGATTTTTTGACTACTCCTTTGCAATTAAAATTCTCATTGGGTTGTCTTGCTGTTTGCAAGGCCAATTGGGATTGGGAAGGTGCAGGTAAGCTGGCAATCGAGATTGCCCCGTAGCATTGAACTACATTCAATTAGCCCACCTTGACTGCAGGAATATGGTTAGCTGGCAACACATCACCCCTCCTGGTAAATTAGATACTGCACAGTGGCTTAGTCACACCGGAGAAGTAAATGGCTCACAACTTGCTGAAACAAATTCCTCCCAGCTTCAATTAGCTGTGGGATGCTGGAGTGCCTAAAGCTCTCTCCCTGCCCCTGCCTGTGTTTACACTCGGTGCGTCAATCCAGTTTGGACTCAGGTCTCCAAATATTTGCAGTTAGCAAATATTGCTAAGGTTTCCATTCTGGCTCTGCAACTAGCTGGAAAACACAGATTTGTATCCCCAGTCTTTTCAAAAACAAAAGGACGGATGCTCAGGTCCCAGGACTTCAGCAGGAGAGCCAGAGCTGCTCATCTAGCTTCTCCTCTGCTGTGTGCTGGCTCAGTGTCACCCCCAAAAAGAAATGACAGGAGGAGAGGCTTCTGGCACCCTGAGGATGGAGTGGGGACCACGTAGCAGGAGCTGCTGATATAAATGAAGGTGCCCTTAACACTTACGGCTTGATCCTGCCTTTGCTGTACTTTTTTTTTTACCACTTGTCTTGTAAAATCAGTTGCAGATCCTGTGTGCCCATGTATGGTGCTTGTTTTTGCTGGTGTGTCTGCAACAGGTAGAGCCAGCTCGGTGGGAGGCTAGTGTGATCTTGACCACTTGAATTGTCAACACCCCTGGGTGTCCCTGCACGAGCTGGGGCGCAGGATTCGATCAGTCCTTGGAGGGGGCCCCAAAGCCAGTGCAGGCTGGAGGGCACTGGGCAGAGCTGGGGCTGATTTGGTTTTGCTGTGACTTTGAGACGAGATATTCTCGGCCTGGATGGCTTGGGCAGATCTATTTGGAAACGGAGCATCTCTACTCAGCTCGTGATGTTTGAGCAAACTCTCCCCTTTCCACATCTCCTCCCCTCCCATCATCATATTTCTCTTACTGACATGATGACAGCCAGGTAACTGAGGTGTTTTCAAATGAGCCTCCATAATTCTGATGGTGGCATGAAGGTTCCCAGTCCAGCCAGCTCATACTTGCCAGCGCTAGACTTACCACTTCCTATCTGACACTAAATGCACTGAAAATCTTTAAAACAATCTGCATTTTAACCTTGGTCATGCTAAACTGCTTTTAGGATGCAGTGATGCATTTTGCTGGTTGCAAAGAGCGCTATTGGCAGTTGTTAACTAATTATGTTTAATTTGCACTAACAAAGCACATAAAATCCATGTCCCATAAACTGCGCTAAAGATAAGTGTTGCTTTTATATAAAGACATACAAGGTTAATTTAAAGGTCTGAGGTCTGCTGACCCTCCAGCTTGTTGCACAACCTTTCATATGTGTAAAAATGGATGTGAGAAGCAGTCCAGTTGGGTTTACCTGTTCATACCGGCAGCAGAGCGCTGCAGTTGCTCTGCGGGGATGATGGGTTTGAACATGCATGGCACTAAGGCACGCACTTAAAAACTTTCAGCTCGTAAATACTCATTCTCTGTTCTAGAGGTGCTCGTCTGAACCTGACTGCAGTGAGCCAGATGCCAGATAAGGGCTACGACGCTCGCCTTCGTGTCGGTCAGTAACGACTGCGGCGTTGATTGCCAGAAGCGCTGGGTGGCACACAGCAGCCATGGCAGCAGCTGCAGAGCCCTCGCCAGTGGCAGTGCTGCCTTGGCACCAGTGAAGTGGCCCTGGGATGGCGAGGGGACAGCTTAGCTCTGTAGCAGGGGAGGGGAAGAACCTGTTTGGCTCCAATAAATGATGCTGTTCTCCTCAAGCTAAAATGGAGTTGAACTAATGCTTTATTCCTCCCACCCAGACTCAGAAAATGGGAGCCTTGGTCCCTGGGATGTTTTCCTTGGCCAAGTCTCTGCACGGCTCGGTTTTAGCAAAAAGTAAGCCCAGCCCCTGAGACATCTGTGTTGAGGACCTGATGTTTGGTAATGGATGAGTATGTGTATTTAAGCCAACACAAGCAGGTGATAGGGGGAGCAATGCCATGACATGGCCTCATGGGTTTCTGGCTTTGTTATAGCAGCGTGAAGGAAGAGAGGGGCAGGAACAAGAGGAGGGGACGAGAAGGGGACCCTGCTGGCAGAAAAGCAAAGGCCTGACCCTGCTAACACAGTTCATTGTGGTGATCTGCTCTTTTGGACCCTCCATCCAGTATTACGTCCAGCACCTTTGTGGGAGGTGCCGCCTGGCTCCTCTTGCCCAGCCAGGTGCTGCTGTGACGGTCGAGCTTTGCCGCTCACATTGTGTTGCACCTTGGAAAGGCATTTGCTGTGTTTGGCGTTGGTTGCGATACTCAGGAATCGAGCGGGTTTTCTCTTTTGCAATTACCGGAGTGCTGAAAGGCACAAGTTCTGTAGTACCTGGCATTTTGTCTCCCATCTGTCTCTGGGCTGGAAGACTGATAAGCCAAAAAGGGAGCAGAGGATTGCATTTAACCCTTCTCCCAGCATGAGTTAGGAGAAGCAAAAGGATAAATCAGGAGATATTTCAGCACTTACCTCCTGTTTTTACAGAAATCACTATAGATTACAAGTGCCTTTGCATATTTTATAGCACTTTAAAAAGCCATTGTAGCTAATCTGGAAGTTGGCTTGTTCAGAGAAGCACAAAACATGTGCAGCCATAAAAATCCCTCATTTGATGCCAAGCTATTGCATTTTCAAGTGTCTGAAAGGCAATCACTGTTAGGCATCCAAAGAGTTCGGCTTGACTCCCCTCAGCTCCTTGTGGTTGGTGAGAACAAAAACACCAGCACAGCATCTTGAAAAGTTGTGTTGTGTTGTTGCCATACGGTACAGATGTTTCAGTAGCAAAGGCAGCCTCCATCCAAGCACTCGCCTTTAGAAGAGGAGCAGCATGCTTTTATGCAGTTGGAAAAAAAAAATAGTCCGATTGAAAAGGACAGAGATAAGCAAGGCAATGCCAAAAGGTTGGAGGAGTAATGGTCCTGGAGCAATTGGCATCCCCCTAACAAGGAAATGTGGTTCATGGGGCTTTTGGGTTGCAAAAATGCTGTCCCAAGTCCCTGAGAGCTAGTGAGGAGCTGGGTATTGATAGGGTTTCTCTCCTCTGTCTGGCTTGTATTATTACAAATGTGTGGGAATTTGTTGTCTTTGGAAAAGCTGCTTCTCTGCCTAGTTTGATCAGGAGGTTCAGCAGTTATTGGTGCTAGCTATGAGACATGCATATGTGCATGCACAAATACTTAGTGTGGTCACATAAACGCTCTTCCCATAGGAAACTAGGCTAAAAACATTGCCTCTCCATGTGCTTGACTCGGCGTTCAGTCTTTAAGGGCAGTTCCCATGTCCCCTTCCTCTCGTCACTTGGGCGTTTGATGATGTTTGATTGTTGGAGGGAAGAGGGAGGAAGACTAGTGTTGGGGTTAATGGTAAAGGATGTCGGTTGTCTCCAAAGCTCTTGCTCTGCCCTGATTCAGGTGACGGCTGGGTCACCTTGGCCCCTCTTCTGCTGCAAAACACAGCTTGGCCAAGCCTAAGCATGTTGTCCTCTTCAAAAAGGTCCTAGCCGTGGGAGGAAAGCCATCTTCAAACAGGGAAGGGGGTCGGATGTGCCAGGTGTGCGGGTCCAGCCGAAAGGGCAGCCGTGAGCTGGCCCGCGTGGTGGTGGCGGCAGCCTGCTCAGCTGGTGCAGACGACAGACGTGATCTGGCAGTAGCAGTTGGTGCATTTCCTGACTGTAACCTGCTTAAGGGGAAGGCTGAAATCTGTTGCAGGAGCAAGCAGCCAGGAGCATTGGATGCTGGTGGAAGAAGGAGCATGATTCAGCCACCTGAAGGCATCTCCCTGTAGGAGAATTACCTTCCCTATAAAGCAGCAGGCATTGCTCTTAAGTGTTATCAAGCTTAAATCGGTTCCCTAGGTGACATCCTGGTAAGTGGATTTCCCAATTAAGCACATCCCGATTAAGTGGGACGTACTGTAATTACAGAGTGCTCAGCACTAGGAGCAAATCAGATCTGTTTTCAGCAGAAAGGCTGCATCAAAGCTCTTCCCCAGTCTGGAGTGGGTTGTACCAAGGCATTTCTGTAAGCGTGAAGATGGGCAGGCAGGAGATGGGATTTTGCAGCCACCCCCGCCATGCCAGTCAGCATGTTCCCTGCAGAAGAAAGATGCTAGAGGAAGCCCTGGTGCCACATCTTTAAACCCTCTGACATAGGAGCAAATTCCTTTTGAGACTGCACTCCCGTGTCTCCTGCTAGTCCACAATCTGCTGGATGAAGCCTTTGCTCCTGCCAGAGAAAATACCTGTTAGCAGAGATGGCTGAGCGGATGCTGCATAGGGAAATGGTGGCTCTTCCTATGGAGGCAGAGGCTGTCAGATGGTGCTGCCACCCGCCAGGCAGACATTAGAGCCCTTCAGAGCCAAACTCCCTTTGCACAGCCCAAGAGGTGGTTTTTCTTTCACAGCTCCCTCTCCCCGTCCCTCTGGCTTCCTATTCCAAAGTGTCCCACCCCCAACATGAAGCCTCGTGGTCCTGGAGTCAGACTGGGGCTACATAAGCCCATTCCTCTAATGCTTTGTGGTTCCCAGCTGCCATTGGGACATCATGGGGGGAGAAGAAGAAGATGCTCCTTTGTTCGTTGTCTGTTAGTGAAAGGAAGAAGAGCTGAGCATTTAGTGCCCTGGATGGGTCAGAGCACTTTTAGCTGGATAGGGATATGAAATCTGATTGGAGACCTTTGGGAAATTAACTGGTCAAAGCAACACTAAAATGCTGGGGATGGGACATCGAGTGTCAATGCGGTGCAAAGGGAGGTGAAATCTGTGCCAGGAGGGGTGTGTGGCACAGGAACACAGCCACTTTGGAACTCTAGACCTGAACGTGGACCCTCAGACCAGGCCAGCCTCCAGATTAGAGCCTGCTTTACCACTCAGCAGGTTTACCCAGCTACCCCAGGATCCTTAATTCCCACTTGGCTAGGAGGTCATGTAAGTGCGGTGCAGCATGCTTTCACTCCGAGCACCCAGTCCCCTGGCTGGTGTACATCTTTGGTGGCCGTGGTACTTCCATGGGTCTTGTGCCTGCAGGCAAGATGGCCAAAAAGCTCTTATGCCTACCACACCCATGTTCTTCTTCGCCGGGGTTACTGGGTGGGGTGGGGGGCAGGAGCCTATCTAGTTCCCAGAGATGAGACCTTGTATTTTGGTGTGACATATTACATGATTTTTAGCTGCGGAGAGAACATTATAGTAGGGTAGCAGGGGAAGCCAATGAGCTGCTCCTACCTGTGAGAAGGTTAAACACATGTACATGAATTGGCTCTGTCCCCTGTGGGTATGGATTGACTCGCATTCCCGCTCGCTGGGCTGACCCCACAGCGCCCACAGAAGGCACGCTGGAGCTGGCCTACACCATCGCAACACCTTGAACCCCTTGCTGATGCCTCCTCGCCTCCCGCTGTGCCCGTCCCTCTCCCAGCCCAGCAGCTTTCCTCCTTCCACCAGCTGGGCTGCGGCCTCCCCACGATGTTCGTATCCCATCCCGCGGGCTGCCCAGCCCGAGATGCGCAGCACGGGTGTGCGTGCCGTGGCTGTGCTGCTGTTCCACCCCGTGGTCCTTGCTCTGCTGCGTCTTCCTCCGTACTGCTGGTTTTGCAGTGCCACCCACTGGCAGAGGCTCCCCAGAAATCCTCCTCTGCAGATTTTCTCTGCCACAGGTGATGCTCCGAAGATGAAATATTAGAAGGATGGCTCTGGTGGATGTGATTTGTAGAGCGCATCCCATGGGTGCTGGTCTGGGACATCTAGAAACCTTTTGGCATCCTTTCCGGTGTCTCTCAGTGTATGCTGAGCCCAAGCTGCAAGGTCACTGAGTTGGCAGAGTCGCAAGTGTCAGCTCAGGCTGTGTTTAAGGCAACTCATGCTGGCTCGCCCCAGTGGGCTGTCCAGCCCCATGTCCTGCCTGCAGCGTGGCAGGGCAGGCAGCAGCAGCAGGGTATTTTCCCATTCCTGCTTGCCGAGTGTGCCAAATTGGTTTATGTAGGTTCTGCGTTCATGTTTTCCTGTGCAGGACAAAATACAAACCCCTGGCTGATATCAAAACCCGTGCTGTACATAAGGAGGATGCATTCCAATCAGGAGTGCGCTCCCGGGGATGCAGGCTTGGGGACTTGTGCGGGAGAGGGTGTTTTGGGACCACTTCATTTAACAGTCAGCCTGGTATCCCCAAATTTGCCTTGTCCCTTTCTGACCCCATGTATACTCTTATCTCCATCCCAAGTTTAATGCCTGATGTGAGCCCAGTCAAGAAACAGGAGAAGAGACAGCAGAGAGACAGAGCAATGCAGTTCTCAGGGTTTGTGCGTAGCGAGCCACTGTGCACAGGAGACTGGTACCCAGTCGAGGCAACCGAAATCGGCTTGCTGCTGCCCGGATGCAATTGCCATGTCGATGCAGCAGCAGCACAGATGGACCGCCAGGAACTTTCTCCCCAGACTCCTAATAGGCAGTGAGTGCTTGTTTAAAATAAAGCCTGACAAATGGCATGTTGGGGGCGTCAAGTCCTGGAGCAGTGTCTTCCGAAAAGTATGAAAAGGCACCGGAGGGGAGCCTGGCACAGCCTCCCAGATGACAGTAATTAAAGGCTTTTGCACTCAGGTGCTGGGAGCTGCTCCTCTTGCAAATTGGCCTTGATTGAAGAGGAAGAGAATGATTAGGCTGAAGGGGAGTGAGGGGGGTGGCAGGCAAAACCACAGAGGTAAGTCTCAATTTGTCTTCTGATTTTTTTTCCCCCCCTCTTCCTCTCTTCCAAACGGTGGCCACAGGGGTGGAGGGAGCAACGCTCCAGCTCCGCACAGCCTGGGCTGGCTCTGCCCGAGCTGCTCGGGCGGTGTTAAGCTGAAAAGGAGCCGTTTTGCTCTGGTCGTGCCCGTGCAGCCCCAGAGCATCACCCAGCACTTCGTGCAGCTGGCCCTCTTCTGGAAAGCTGTCCGGGCTGGATGGCACCAGGGTCACCCATCCCTTTGCAGAGCTGGCAAAGAGGTTAACCCCTGACCTGGGCTATACCCCTTATAAAGCCCAGGGGTTACAGCTCTTTCCCCTATTTTAATGATAAAGGGGATGTTGATAGCTTGTTCAATCCAGATTTTACCACGTTATTTATTTTAAACCCCTGTTTTTGATGAAGTTGTCTGAATATGTTTGTTTTCGGTGCTAAGCCCTGCATCAACGTGAGTGGTTCCTGCAGGGTCGCTGACAGCATTACAGAAATACGCTCCCTTCCCTTCCTAAAGCTTTGTCCTTTCTCAGACCCACGAGCACCAAAGACGTCCCGGCTCTGGCTGCCCTGGCTGGGGTCCTCCATGGAGCAGTTTGTCTTGAAGTACTCGAGGAAGCCACCACGGCATGAGCACGGATGCTACCTCCAGACTCAGCCAGCTGCTTCACAGCACAGGGCCAAGGAACTGGTCCAAAATTCAACCGAAAGCTTATGGCCGCCAAGTCCAGAGCATTAATAGTCAGGTAAAGCAATTCAGCTCAAGTTATGGCAGGAGAGAGCATCACTTTTGTCCTGGGGTGAAGGGCAGCTAAATAAATGCTCTTTATTCAAGCAACTGTAAAAACTCCAGCACAGAATTTTTGAGCAGCCAGCCTCGCTCAAGGAAGCTGCTGGCCCAGTCTGCAAATGGATCCCCTTGTCTGGGTCCAGTCCTGCAGCCGCCGAACCCAGTGGCCAAACTCCCTTGTGGGCAGACAGGGAAGCAGGCTCGGTGCCCTACATTTGGTGCTCGTTAATATTTGGATGAGATATGTGGTGCGCTTAATCTAGTGCAGCAATTGCGTTTGTTATAGAGCAATAACTCTGCAGGGTTACCATGAAATTCGACGCGGCTTATGAAAAATGCAGGCTGTTGCAGAGGCAGGGCTGCAAACCTCTGGCAGGGAAAAAGCACGTTGCGTCAGGGTGAAACCTGTGTTTGAATCAAAAGGGTGATGTGATTGAAGAAGGGACAGACAAAGGTGCTTTACCTGGCAGCTCGGGCAAGGCATGATGCCTGGCCATCCCTGCCGTGCTGTGTCGTAGCCTCTTCCCCGCAGCAGGGTGGGAGATGCTCTGGCTGGCCAGGCTCCGGCTCCTGCAGTGGCACTCAGCCGCCCGAAATCCTCCCTGGCCTTTCAGCGAGGAAGCTGATTGCTGGAGGGAGGGGGATAAGTGGAGGAGAGAAAAACCGAACAATTTGCTTCCAGCTCCTGCTGGCAGCAGAGGCGGTTACTATGTGAGCAAGGTTTGCAGCACCTGTTCATTCAGCACAGTAGTGTCTGTGTACCTGGACCCCCATGTGCAGCAGGCTTTGGGCTCTTGAGGTCAGCTCAAAAACCTACTCAAAGCCTGCAAATGGTCCCTGAGCTTTGCATCCGGCTTTAAATATCCTGCTAAACTCTTGCAACATGGCTTGTATGGCCATGCTTGGTAGCATTGCAGCTGTGAGTGGCCGGCTGCTAGCGAGCAGCTAAATGATGTTGCAGGGACAACGACACCCCAACTCCATATGGCCAAGAGAGATCAAACTGGCATTGAGGGGTGATCGGTGGCACCATGTTCAAGCAGGGCTGGGTGCTCCTCTGAGTCGGTGTGTGCTGTTCATGGTGGTTGGACCGGGTTGCCTGCAGACCTGCAGCGCTTGTGGATCAGGATCACATCCAAGGCTAGCTTTTCCTTCAGAAGGTGGAAAAGAAGAGAGCGTGCTTTCTCCTTCAAACCAGAAGTGAAGCTGGTTTCCCTTTCCTCCCCAAAGCATCCAGGTTCGGTCCCGACATTGCTCCGTGTTACCAAAGGAGCCGCAGCATCATCTTGCTGCTCCCTCTCGTCGCCCCCAGTTAAACCACCCTGAATCCCGGTCACCGCCAGGCTGGCCAGTGGGTTCAGCTGATTGTGCTCCAGAACAGCACAATAAAACCTCCAGAAAATTATTTTTCATTTCCACGTGCTCCCGTACAGCTGCATGCAAGCCCTGTGTCATGCTTGGCTGCAAGAAGTTCCCAGGAGCTTGCAGGGTTGGGCTGCGTAGGTGGGGAAAGGGGGGTCTTTACCCTCCCGTTGCCGAAAGGTGCCTTCGTGGCCCTGCTGCTCGTCTCTCCCGGTTATGCACTGGTGTGACTCGACAGCAGATGACAGGGGTTAGGAAAAGGCCTGGGACGGCTGGGATGGCGTTGCCATGGAAATCACGCGGTGTCTGGAATAGCAAGAACAAGAACAACTCAAAAAGTAATTATCTGTCACATTGATTAAGGGGGAGTCGGAGGGATTTTGTTTGGGGAAAGCCTTGTGCTTCAAATGATATGAATCCATATGCCACATCTCCCTGTTCGCCTCCCCCTGAAGGGCTCTATCAACAGGAAATAATCTGATTTGTTTTGACCAGAGGTTTCTCCAGGGAGTACTGACACGGTTCCTGCCCATCAGCTGTGCTGCACAACTCTGCCATCCTAGGATGAAAGACATCAAGTCAATGCAATATTCATTCACTTCCTCTTCCCTCCTTCATTCATTTCTTCATCCATTCATCTGCTTCATTCACATTTCCCCGGCACTTTAATGAGCAGTGCTTAGCCTCTGCAGTCCTGCAGAGCTTTCCCCTGGTACGCTCTTCACTGCAGATGGCTGTCTTCAGGCTTATTTATTTTGCAGGGCAAAGCTCGGCGCAGCTGGAGCGTGGTTGTGTTGTGCCCAGCTGGCACTTGGATCTTTAAACCCCACGCAAATCCCCCTGGGTTTTGCTGTTCCATCTTTTACATCCTGATGAGTTCCCTTTGTTGTAGTAACTTCCATCTTGTCCTGCTCCTGTCCTCTTCATGGGAGCCCATCACGGCACCGATGCCCGTGCCTGTAGCAGCCCTCCCGGGGGCAGAGGGGGTGGCTTGGCGGGAGGCGGCAGGTGGCATCGCTGGGGAAGCAGGAGGGAGCCGAGCGTGAAATGGGCATTGCTGGCGTGCTGGTGCCAGGCACTTGCTGCTGAGCCAGAGCCACGAAAATAAAGATCCTCGGGGCTGTGTCACCATCCGCCTGCCCTCGCCATGCCGGTGCCCTTTGTGGCGCTTGAGGAGTGTGGGGTGATTTCTTTCTTTCTCTGCCTCGTGTCCTGCTCTCAGAGACCGATTCAGCAGGGGCTGGCGGGTGGCAGCCCTGTGTAAGCTCCAGGCTTGAGCCAGGGGAGTGGAGCCACAGGCCAGCAGTTGCCTTGCAAGGGGCTGGACTCCTGGTGTGAGCAGCTTGGGCAGCGAGGGGTCACCAGGCACACGCAGGAGCAGGAGGCACACACAAGCCCCTGGTTTTAGGGATTTTCCTCAGATGAGTATGGCTTATCCCTCCCATCACCCTGTTTCGGGCACTCGCAAGGTATAGGTGGGGGAAACAAGCATGTCTGTATTTCAATGCCCTTTTTTAACCACCCCAGAGCAGGTTTGGGTTTTTTTCCCCAGCAATATGGAGACATTTGAAGAAAACAAAATGCTTGGATAGTGGCTGAGTAGAAATCCAAGAAAGATTAAAAGGAGAAAACTGATTTTCCTTCCCGTGATCTCGCTAGTGGAAAATGATGCTTTCCTCCCCCAGCCTGAAACCCGCTTTTTGCTGTGCATGCGGATGAGCTGTACTCCATTGCTCTCCAAATAGCTAAATGCATTTCTAAACCAAAGGAAGCAAACAGAAAACATCCGTTCTTTGTATAATGGAGAAAGCTTTCTCTTTTGTTCCCTGCTTTTTATCAAGTATCTGCTGCCATTATTGTTACTCACTGGGTTATTACCTCCGAGTGGCTACTTCCACCAGTGTGAGCTGGTTTATTGTCTGCTCAGAGCAATTATGGATTGGGATAATTCCTGCCGTGCTGTTTCACTGTGGAAGGATCTGTTGTGCTCTGTGGCCAAGGTAACTTGAGGTGATTTGTGCTGCTGAGTTACCCATCAAGCTAATTAGGAGTGGGTGGCTGGTGCCCCACCGTATGCTGGGACAAAAGGAACAGCACAGGCTGAACCCAGATGTATTCTTGGTGTGAGAGGTATTCAAAGGAAAGTTTGTTCAGTGGAGCAGAGACTGGGGTTAGATTTATTTCTAGGACTAGATCATCTTTATTCACTAGTTGACAAAATGTTGGCCAATGTGTCCTCCCTCTGAGGGTGCAGGACCCCATTGCTCTGTGTGTGTAGAGGACAGGAGTGTCCCTGCAGGAGGTCTTGCAGTCCTGGTGGAAGCCACTTGCTGTCTTGTTCATTGCTCATGCCTAGGAGGTAATTTGGCTCCTTGTCCTTTGCTGCAAAGACAAGAGCAGGAAAGCATTCCTCGGTCCGTGTGAGATTTCCCCTTAGAAACCGCCTCGCCTTGCTGGTTGGAAAATAAGGCGGGGGGAATACGACAAAAATGCTTCTCTGAAGTTTGAATTTGAGACCTTCCCCTGGGCCTCGCACATCTGCGGAGATCAGAGCCCCAGTGCCGTCGTGCTGCCTCTTTGAACTGGGGGGAGTTTCACCCCAGGCAGGAATATACACCTGGCTTCATGGTAGAGGGCTCAGCCTGCAGGCTGCAAAAGTACCTGGTTATTTTTATTCCTTTGATACTTGATCTACTATCAAAATAACTTCTTTCTTTCTCTTTTACTTCCTAGGAATCCCAAACAAACCTGCCATAGGCAATAACATTTATTGGTGAAGCACTGCCAAACCCCGCCCAGTTGCCCATGCACAAAAGGGGTCGGGTCATCCCTTGCGCAGTCCTGCAACTGCAGCCTTACTTGGTACAGGGCTTCTTCCGAAGACGTGAGGGTTTTGTCCTGCAAGAGGAGCTGCATGGGTTTTGCAATCCAGACACTCAGGTTAGTAACAAGGTGTTTATACATTCACTTGCTAATAAATAAATACAAAAGTGTGACACTTTTAAGCACTTGCTAAGGCCGTGACACACACGTTTTTCCCACAGTCAGTAACCTGTGGGTTAGGAAGCCGTGATTTTTATTTACTTTTAATAGCATACAATGAGGACAGATTAGCATGAAGCTATAATGCCATCACATGCTCTCAAAATCCTCTATGCCAAGACCCCGTCCAAGTTCAGCACAAGTAGCAATGAGCTTTTCTAACGAGGCTTGATGATAAGTCTTTTTTCTTGCTGGCTTAGAAACTGTAACTAGCAAGGTTGAATTTCTGGGGTTGTGTGTATACATAAAACATAGCAAAATGGCATTGTTCAGTTATTTACCCCATTGTTAAGCTTGGCCCTCCACAGAAATCTCTAGGTGTCTGGACCGCACCTGACACAGAGAAGTCCTGCTGGACCCACTTACTGGAGTTCCTCTTGGGTTTGATACTAAGCCCACACCCTGGGTTAGGTCAACATTTGCCCATTTCCCAATATTTTCTTGTGCAGAACATGGCTTCGTGCTTGCTTTGCTATTCAAACCTGGCCCATCCGAACTCTCAGCTATCCCTTCTGCAAGAAATTGATGGTTCAGAGTGACCTGAATGGACACAAAGACTTCACCCCTTTCCTACTGCAGGTTGGACCCTGGGAAATGTCATTTGGGGGTGCAGGGGCCAAGAGACAGTGGGAAGCCACCTCTCTCCTACTCCTCTCTGCTCTGCCCCTGGTTCAGCCGAGGCTCTAAGGGTCTGGAAATCCATCCTAAAGTTTCAAAACAATCTTCCTTGTGTCCTCCCTTCTCGGGCTGAGTTCCCAGAGCAAAGGGAAATGGTGGTCGTTCGCAGAGCGCCTTGCCCTCGGCATCACGGTGACAGCATCCAGGGCGACAACGCTGCCTTGCCTCATGGCGAGGCAGAGAGCAGGCAGGACCTGGCAACAACTCTTGAGTTGTGATGCTGTCCCTGCTGCCTCCATTTCCCATTAGCTGTGTGAGACAAGCTCTTCTGCTCAAAAAATTGCCTGGATCAAAGTTTTGCAGCTATTCTTGCCATCCCAGACTGCACTAAGCTATGAGTTGTCCATGCTAATTTTCTCCATAGGTAACTCAGTGCCTGAGTAGATCATCAGAGTCCAGGATGACTTGGGAGACACATGGAAGCCAACATCCACCTGCCACCTGTAGACAGGGTCCATCTGCTTCGAGGCAGTAACATCTCAGGTCCAGACAGGCACCCTGCAGTGGCATCCTGGCAGGTGACTTGAGATCTCCATCAGATGGTAAGATAGTGGAGGTGTCCAGAGACTTCTCCTACACGAGGTTGGTGTCTTACATCCCTTTTCCCTCATTTTTTTTGGCCCTTGACCTGCCCACTCAGCTTCTTTCCCTTGCCCCCAGCTCCTGAAGCAGCCCCAGGGTTCGGCATGCTGCGTGCAGGTATCACCTGAGTGCCCATCTGTCTTCAAGGAAATAGTCCTACCGGGACCTGATGGCATTTGTAAATATTTGCATTTTGTGAGGAAATACCCTGTTTAAATGTAGGGTGATATTAACTCTGTCTTCTTTGTGTTCTTTCATGTTCCTGAGCTCCGTTCACCAGCCCTGGCCCCTGAGACAGCTCTGCTGAAAGCAAATATGTCAGTCCTCACTGCATAGGGAATATTTTAAGGCTTTGAAAACAAAGTTTATTATAGCAAAGCTGCCAAAAGTGTAACCACTGCCATGCTAAAATATCCTCTGCCTCCTACATTTGTAACGTGGGAGTCTTTTATATCCTCTTTACTGCTGCTGAACCATACATTTGTCTTGGCAGCAGATGTATATAGACTGGGACCTATTTCAGTGTCATGCAAAAGAGCTCTTAGGTTAAAAGATATATTACAGCTTACTGGAAAGCTTGAAATTAACTGCATGATGATGCCACATGAAGATAAAGAACCAGCAATTTTATTGAATTGCGATTTTATCCATATGGGCTGAAGGTTTGAACTGCGCTAACATCTCTAAAGGTCTCCATTTGCCAAATTAACTATTGAGTTTTGGGCAACTAGTTGGAGACAGGAAAAAGAGACCTCATTTAACCGTTTCCAGAAAAGCACTGCCTCCTTCCCCCCTGCATAGGAGTCACGCAAAAAGAAGGCAGCCAAAACACAGGCCCTGCTCCAACCATCACTGGCCAGTTCAAGGGCTTCAGGAAGGGCATCCGCTTGCTTCACTCTCAGGCGCAGTGGCAGGAAAGACTCGGTCGGTCCCTATGAAGCATGTTGTGGTTGTTATTAATACCAAGCCCATAAATGTTAGTACTTCAGTGGCCAAATTCCTCTGCGGTGCTGACAAACCTCTTTCAGCCTCTGGATTTAAGCAGCGGTACCGAAGGTGTCCTTGGATGGCCCAGGATTTCCTCAAGTATCTGGCAGTGGCAGGTAAAGAGTTAATGATGGAAAAATACGTATAGGTTTAGGGGAAGGATTTTTTTTTAATATATGTTTTTTGCTTCACATCTGAGCTCTTGGCACAGCTTCCCCCGCCTCTAATCACACCTTATAACTGCAGTTTAAATCAAAACCCACAAGGCTGGACCAGTTGGATCCAGTTTCTATTAAGCCATTTGATCCACGACTGAGCAGACTTGCTGTCACCAAGCCAGTCCCCTGCCTGCACCTCTACATCATGAGGCTCCCGCAGCAGCCCACCACTCCCCGCTCAGTGCAGGGGAATCCATGAAATACCGGGTCAGAATACGTCCCCTCTGCACTGGTCCTCTCCTCCTCTTGCCTCCTCCCCAAGCAGCCGGATGACGAAGCATGGCCGGCAGCTGCACCGGCGTGGGGAGAAGGCTCTTGCCAGACTGTGGAGCACAGCTTAAAAGCTTTGGCCATTTAATAGGTCAAAAGGAAAAAAAAAAAAAGTTCCAAGTTAAAGCAAAATCCCCTTTTTGTTCCTCACTGTAATTTGTTCAAACATCAACGACTTGAAGACGTTGGTCGGTGGTTTTGCTATTGAGGCCGCTATGCAGCCGTGAATGGGTATGCGGCTGCCTTTAATAAAAGATGAGATCTCATCCTCTCTGTGGCGCATCGCTTCTCCGACAGACCATGGGTTGGAGCCTCAGCTGATAAAATTGCCTGTGCCCCGTTTTGCTCTCTGCTGATATTAGTAAGGGAGCTGGTCTCCCGATTTTATAGACTTAAAACAAAAGTCAGTGTTTATTCTTTAATTAACATGCCCACTGATGCACCCATTAGCAATAGGAAGGAAACAGACTTAGGCACAATCTCGGCTGCCTCTGTCCTGTCCATCGCTGCTCCTGGGACCCTCCTTGTATGCAGGGCAGGAGGACAGAGGGAAGCAATGGCTTGGCGTCCAGGACTGCATCACCGGCCTTCTGGTTTAGCTCCTTTTACAGCCATTTTGAACACTGAATAAAGGAGGAAAAGAGCATTCAGCCATATAAATCCAAGCCAGTCTCCTAAGTCAGATGTGTTTGAAAGCAGAATTGCAGCTGCAACAGGGAAGCATATTCACTAGCATTTCCTGCTTTATTTTAATCGATCTTTTAAAAAGCACTGGTTTGGGTGGGAAGTTTGTTTGGGTGAAATTATTGGGGACTTATTCTGTTAACGGGATTTTTTGTCTTTCCCTTCACGTGTCACTGAACCACACAAGACGCCTGCAGACTCTGAACTCTCAGTCCCCGTTCGCAGACTCTGAGCTCCTAACGTTGAATTTACCACTTCAATAATAGGGAAAATTATGTGGATTGGTGGCAGAAGCAAATTATATGATGAGTGGAGAGAAATACAGCTCCAGAGCCAGGTTACTGCTTGAGACAAGGCTGCGGCATGCGACGGCACCCGGCTTTCCCAGCAGAGATGGCTGCAGTGAAACAACCCAAGAGGTCCTGGTTAAAATTAGTTGAGTTAATTAATTGAGCAGCTGTGACATGGCTATTTTCTCTGCATGCCCTGGCTCTTAGTCCTCCTCTCCAAGGGGAGGAAGTGCTGTTGAACTTATTTATTGGCAATGCTGGTTCTCCAAAGCAGAGGTTGTCACCCTTGGTGTCCCATTGGCTCTGAGATACTCATTGCAGGTGCCTGAGCCTCAGCTGGGACTGACTTTTAGACCTTGCGACAACATTTTCTAGATGCAGTGAACGGAGAGAAGGAAACGTTCTGGAGAGTTTCTACGTTAGTGTCCGCAGAGGGATGGCATTGCCTTCCCTCCGCCTGCTGGGAGCCCAGGATGGAGACTCCTCAAACATGATGTAAACCCAGACCTTCACTTTCCTATTGTTACAAGCAGCAGGTCAGGTCCTGCTCTGGAATTCACTGAGTTGTGGATCAGCCACGTAGCTGAGGGAAATGCTGCTGCTGGCCCATGGTTTTTGGGGTGGGTTTTTTTTTTCAGCCAACCCATTTAGGAAAGAATAAGCTTTTATTTTCTTAGCCATCACTTTTTGCAGCATGTGTCAAGCTAACAATGGCTGGGTATTCCTCCAAGGCTGTAAAACAAGCTCATTCATCCTTTCTATTTGTTGTAGGGAGAACAGAACAAAAAAAAAAAAAAGAAAAGAAAAGAAGAATCTACAGAGCTACTGTTTGCTTTCCAGATGGAGCCTGTGGTATGGCACCAGCAGCCAAGCACTGCTCTGGGTCAAACATGAAGGCAACGTGCCGTTTGCATTCACTCAGCCACATGGACGCAAAGCAAGGGAAAAGGCAGGAATGTCAGTGGGAGCCTCTTGTGGGCTTCTCCTCACCAAGGAGAGCCTCCCTCCCGCTGCCCTTGCTGGAGCACTGTAATTTCCAGCAGGACCATGTTAGCCGCAGATGGTGCAGGGAGCAGGGCTGGGGTTTCAGTCCGTGGCCACCTTCCCATTGAGTCAGGGCTGAATCACCACCCTGCGCCGTGCGCAAAGGGCCACGGTGCTGCTGGAGATGCTGTTTTGGTGGTGGTGGTGGGAGCTCAATCTGCATCAACAGTGGGGATGGACGGGGGAGGCTGTCACTTGGCATGTGGCGGCGGCCTGATGTTGTGTGGTATTGAGATGCAGCAGAGGGCAGCGGGGGAAGATAACAAAGTGACATCTATGTCTTTGGAAAGAGAGACAGCAAACGAGTTGCCTGACTCCCTGGGGAAGGGCTTGGTGGAGGAGTTTGGGTGCTACCCCAAAACTCCCTGCTGGTGACAGGAGACTGGTGAGGGCAAAATCTCCAGTGTGGCTGTGGGACAAGAACGGCAGCACTGCAAACAGCTTTACCTGCCAGGAGCACAATGCTAGAAAAAGTATATCCAAGCATTTGGAAAATCTTGCGGGATTTTCTGGGAAAAGCATGGTTGAGTACATGGCCATCTTGGAGAACCGCAGGAGCAGCACTTGTGTACCTGCAGCTGCAGGTAGAGGTGGGCACGCACTGACACGAGACCTGATCCAGTTACAGCCCAAATTTCAGAGCTCGTGAGCAACCACTGAAATCCTGGTGGCCAGTCTTAGCTGAAAAGCAGACCTCACCAAAAATTAGGCAAACTCATGGGCACGCTGAGGCACTTAAAACAAGGGTGTCTTGTCACTTGAAAGGTGCCTCTGCTTGATTACAAGCTATGCCTGCATCACTTCCCACCAGAGACCGTATTGATGGGTTTGAACCTTCTAGGAGGAAAGCAGGTTGTGGGTGCTTAAAATAAAGGCAAACGCCTGGAGAAGAAATGGTATTGAGAGGGATTGGGCTAGACTGGATTGGATTGGAGGCTCAGGATTAACCTTCACCTGGTAGTTTCCCCCCTTTCCATGGATATTCCAAGAAACACCAGCTCCCATTGGCACTGCAGCTGTCTTGAAGGTCTTGAGATGTCAGACCTCAACCCCCACCCCACTTCTTTCCAGGTTTGAGGAGATGCTTTATCTTGACTAATCTGGGCTAACCCATGGGCACGTCCCAGTGGCTTTGCCAGCAGGCAGGTCTGGCTGGAGCTGCTTGGCCTGGAGATGCAGTCCAAAAGCAGAAATCACACCTGGGGAGAAGGAAGACTCACAGAATGGTTGAGGAGGGGAAGGAGTGGAGCAGACATTCCTCCTATCCTTCCAGCAGGTTTAGGGCCTATTCTTTGGTGTGTTTTACTGGTCCAAAAGCAGTGCAACCATCCGTCCTGCTGAATTCCTCCCAAATTCTCCCATCGCAGCATGACCGGTATGAATGCCAGCAGCTGGAAGACCGAAATAGCAGCTACCATTGCTTAGGCCCCACTGATTTGTCCTGTGGTTTTTCTGTGTTCTTTAATCTCCAGTAAATAATCCCTCACTTCCTTGCGGGCTTTCTAATTCCATGCTCTGCACTGGCACTTCCTGTAAACAGTGAGGCTGGTGGCCCATGCATGGCCACCGCCGTGTAATTGAGGCTCTCCCCAGCTGCACAAAGGGCATGTGACAGGGCTGTTTTTCAGGCTGGATGTGGCCATGTCTGAGGGGTAAATAATGGAAGTGCCTGATTCTCCCCTCCAGCCAGCCAGGAGAAGTCAGGGCTAGTTCTGATGAGGCTGGCAAATAATATGGGTGTAAAACCAGCACATGTGAGAGCATCAGGTCCCGGCACCCAATGAATTGCACCATCTGGCCTCCAGCAGTCATGATTAGGCCAGTGCTTGAAAGCAAAATTGGACTAAATTATGGGCAATGAGATCCCTTCAGCACGTTTGCACTGGTGCTTGCTCTTCCATGCCGGAGCCATGTCCCATGTAGCAGACCTTGCTCAGCCCTTAACTGCTATGTCTCTGGTCTAAAATTTTGAGTGGTAGTCCTAAAATTAAAGAAAGAGATGAAGGGTCTGTGCTGAATGAAGACCCTTCCTGACGTTCATTGCCCCACGGGCTTGATCCTTTGCACTCTTGTAGGTAAGAGGCCTCCAGATCCTCCGGGGCACTCTGACAGCAAGAGAGGTTGAGAAGGCATTTTTCTGATCAAAATATCTTCAACTGCTCTATGACTCCAGTAGCTGTAAGATTTGGGCCATCCTTAAGCCTAAGAGAATTTATTTTCCCCAGGTGAGTTTGTGTTAAACCGATGGTGGATCAAAGAGGGCTGTGACAAGAGCTGGGCTGCACTTTTTGGATGGTACAGCTTTTCTTCCTGTCTGAAAGCTCATCTCTCTGGGTTTCTGTTGACTGGTGGATCCCTCCACAGCTACCTGAGCACCCAACAAACCATTTCTGCAGGAACATCTTTGCTCCCAACATATCTCAGGCTCTCACTTGTGCTTGTCCCTCGCCATCCTTGTGCATGGAGTGTCTGCACATGCCTGGCTGGAAAATGACAGTGTGAGCGTGCTTACGGAGGTGGTTGTGGAGACAGATGGGTGCAATCCTGCGAGCTCTGCCAATATTTGCAACTTGCAACATCAATGCTTACATATTTACACAATTATAGGAGTGGTCCTATAACCAGACCCTTCATACGTGCTCCTTCCCAGCATAGCTGCTTTCAGAAATCTCCAGGTTTCGATCCGTTGGCTATTCCAAGTAAGTCGCGATTTATTTATGTTCTTTTCATAAGCTCCCCAGAGTCAAGCCATGGTGGCTAAGGGAAACCTGCTCAGTCTTTCAGCATTAACTTCTCAATTATCAGAGCACTGCCTTCTTCCATATGAGGATTGCACGTGTGTGTGTTGGCACCCCTTAAAGTATTTCTGGAGCTGAAGCGTAAGCAGGGACTCAGTTTGGCGTGGCAGTAGGAGTGCTGAAAAAAATGCCGGGAGGGAAAGGCCAACCTCAATCTGTGTCACTTAATGCCACTTAACGTCTGTCACCTTGTTTAGAATGGGACAGTCAATAGCAAATATGTAGTAGAGCTGAGTTTTTCCATTAAATGTTAACGACCCAGTTGTATCTCACCATGGTGCTTGTATCATAGGGAACTGCATGCATCCTGCAGCTGGCTGATGGGCTGAGACACGAGCAGTGGGCGTCCTGCTCCGTGTGCTCTGGTGTTGACTAAAGGAAGCCAGAAAGGCTGATGCGAGGAAGCAGGTGGGAAGTTTGGGTTTCTAGCTGCCCACACAGCTCCAGAATGACTGAGTGTTAGCAGGAGCGATCCCAGAGCATCCCATGGGGATTAGATGGGGGGAGATAATTTCCTCGCCCCTCGGAGGACTGGGAGTTGCTGGTTTTTTTCATGACCACCTTTCCCTTGCGAAGTAGATGCCGCATTACCACCAGGCTGAGCTGTTGGCTGAAACATAGCCTTACGCAAAATCAGACTAAGACAAAACTCCTACAAACTCTTAGATGGTTCCCTGAGTCCTCTTGAAAGCATCACAGGCATGGATGAAATTACTCCATTCTGTATGTATTTATGCCTGCTCTCATGGATCTCCCTGGCCTCAGGCTGACCATGTGCCTCCACTGCTCCATTTTTTCCAACAGTGGGGATGTGAGAAGCCTCAAGAGGGGCAGAAAGGCTTTGCCTGGGCAGCGGTAGGAGCCCTTGAGACCTGGAGCCAATAATCCTTGTCTGGAGTTGGTCCCTTTGGCTCCAGGCACTGCTGAGTTTGCTGGTGGAGAAAACCACTGCATTGGATCAAACCGCTGTTAAAGGAGACTTCACAAAAGTGAATAGCTAGTGGTCAAGAGCTGCCAGACTCCTGCTTTCTCAGTAACTAATAAAAGTGCTTTTTAACACTTTTAATGTGATGTCTTGCTAAAGACTGAAGGAAATTGGAATTGAGACATTCGTATTTTGACGGACTCTGTGGAAAACTTCTGTTCAGACTGGTAGGAATGAAACCAATAAATTTCTGAAGAAACTTTCTGAATTCAGCCTTCAAGATAATAGATAGGCTGTTCTCACTGCGGATAAATAAACTCTGTTTTTACAAGCATTTAAAGACCTTCAGGATGACGAAGTGGAACATACTTCAAGTCTCCAAAGATGGGAAGTGGCTTCTGAGTCAAATGCCCTCCTGTGCCAGGGCTCGTATTTTAGACTGAGATCACTCTTTTGTGACTTGTTGACAGGTTTTTTGTTGTACTTTGAAGAAAAAAAGGGAAAACGTCCCAGGCTGAAAATAGCAGTGAAACATTCCCCAACTGGCCAACCTGTTCTTCAAGAAAACTTCCCAGGGAATGTAAAGCTCCAGCTGCAGCCCCGAAAATGCTGGCTAAGAAACGGCATGTCAAGCGATGATTGGGGTGAAAAAAAACTATTTTGGGTGGCAACAGCCCCTGCCTGAGCATTGCTCATCTCTTATCTCATGGTGAAGGTGGCCACCTGAGGAAGGAAGATTTGGTTCCTACCAGGAAATGCTTAGAGGGTGGACTCTCGAGGTGGGAAAGGTGGGAGCAACTCACTCCATTTTTGCTTCCACCTTTCACGAAGAACAACCCTACTTGCAATTCTTGCCCTCTCTGGCAGCGGCTGCAGCCATCTCAAAGGCAGGTGGTAAAAAGGCTGGATCAGAGCTCATGGCCTTCTGGAAAAGCAGGGCAGGTCTCTGCACTTGTGCAAGGCTGGGGCTTAATTCTGCAAATGAAACCAAAACAGACGCAACCCAGAGCCATGGGTGGCGAGCAACGCTGAAGCATTAGCACTAAGCTTTGTTTGCTTTGTTCTCCTGCGTATCTGCCGGCTGATGTGAACTGTTTAGTGTGCCGGACAGAGGCCAGCAGGATATGCTTTATTTGAACTGCTTATAAACTCACATTTCTGGAGGAAAAAAGAGACGAGTCACATATACAGGGTGGAGGCCAAACCAGGCCGATGGGCTCTGAATGGACGTGGGCGGCTGCGGTGGCACGTGGCCAAGGGACGGTCCCGGCACAAGGGCGGCATGCTGGAGCAACGTGCCTCGAGGTCAAACACCGCTGCGATGGCCAAGCCGCTGAGGCTCAGAGAAGAGGCACCAGAGCATTTCAAGGGCTGGCTCAAGGAGCTCCATGTCTTTGGTTTCTCAAAGAGAAAAGGAAGGGAGAGCGGGTCAGGGCTTGTGATGTACAAGGGTGATGGAAAGCGGGGAGTAATGGGATTTAGGAGGCAAAGTCTTACAAGATGGCTGCAAATGGGCACGCAGTGAATCCAGCCTGAGAAAAAGGCTCTATTATTTAAAAGTCATTAATCAGGGAAGTAACTTAGCAAAGCTTGTGCTGATCCTCCACTGCTGAGAATGTTTTGGTCAAGACCGATCCCTCCCCCCCAAAGCAGATGCTCTAATTTGTGTGGAAATGAATTCAGGTCTGAGCTGCCCCAGGGAGGAGCCTGGATGGCTGCAGCAACCCCTCCTGCCTCCCAGGAGCCGAGGGCGAGCAGTGGAAGGTCTGGAGGAGGTGCTGGGGCTTTGACTCATGTGCAGAAGATTGCCCAGGAGCAGGAAGACGCAGCAGCATCCCTCCGGCTTGGCACGTGGGCCGCCCTGCGCCTCTGCTGCTGCCGCCGCAGCACCTCCTGGGCTCTGGCTGCTGGTGGTGGGGGCAGAGGAGGGCTTTTTTCTAACAGGGAAAAAAAAAATAATCCGCTTGCAATTAACTAGCTCACACTCCAGCTGGCTGCAGGAAACGTGTGCTCCTGCCGCCAGAGACACCACAGTTGCTACAGCAACTGCAAAGCACAGAGACTCACCAGCACCCTCCCTCTGCCACCTTCCACCCCCCCAAAATAAGGCAGAGCAGGGAAGGTGGTGATGGAAATGGGGGAGTAATGGGGAGACAAAGCAGCTGGTAGGGATGACGCTTGGCAGTCGGGGCCAGGGCTGCTGCGTGCTCTGCTCCTGTCCCGCCACGGCCGGTGCCGCTGCGTTCCCATCAGTCCTGACGAGCACTTCGTTTCCAGGTCAATATGAATTCGTTCACCAGATCTGCAACCCAGGGATGGCCTCGCAGAGCACGCACGCACCCCAGCCTGCCTTCCCACCCTAGGCATCTCCCCTGTGGGGATCTGCGGGAAGGCAACGCTGGGTCATATCTTCGGTGCTTGTTCAGCTGCTGGGGCCGGTGTGGGAACTGTCGGGACAGGGATGTGATGCCGGGGATGCTGCGCAGAGCACCGCAGCAAGGGGAGGCAATGGGAGGCTAAAGCCGAGCTGTGCTTTGCAAGCACCTGCCATCTCATTACTATTTAAATCGGGCTCTCCGTGGTTCCCATCCTGCCTTAGTAAAAGCTCATTGTTTCCCCTGGTGCTCCTCTCTTAAATATTTAACAGCAGGAGGAACAGCTGTTTTAAGAAACACTTCAGTGCTTCCACCTGAACAGAAGGTTGTTTCAGGTGGTCAGAGCAGACAAGAAAAAGCTTTAGCTGTAATTTTTCAGGATCCTTCAGCTATTGAAGGGGTGGCAGCTTGATGACTCAGGGTAGGAAGGAAAGGAGAGCTGTTTCAGATGGAGGACTCCTGAGGTCTGTCCTGCATCCTCTTCCTGACTCCTTGCCACTGTGGCTTGATTTCTTACACTAAAACACCTGAAAGAGGCTTTAGGTTTGGAACTTCAGTGGAAAATGCTTGAAGATCACCTGCCCCCAGATCTTAGCCAGGTACTCTGTCCTCCCCACTGCCTCTGGATGTGTCGGGTTTGCTGAGTGCCAAGGATATAACAGAGATTTAAAAGCATCCACCTGCCAGAGGCTTCCTAAGGATTTATTGGAGTTCATGAAGTGGTTTGAAAAGCCTGGGTAAAAACACTGCAGAAAGAAATGGGGTTTAATCCCAGCCAAATCATCAATCAGGCCATCCTTAATACAAATGACTGCTTGAGATGAGGCTGATGCAAGAGGGGAGGGCTGTGCTTCTCCTTCGTTCGGCAGTCCCGTGTCCCAGTGCATCCACTCCTATGGGGACCAGCTCAGTTATTGCCGGTACTTGGAGCAAACCTGTGTCCATGTGGGTGCCCCACACCTGCTCATCAAGGGGTGGGATGCCAGTGGGGCTAATGGAAGTGTTGCCACATCCCATGTTATCTCCCTAATAAGGCCTGTTTCCCCACAGGGCAGCTGGTGTCAGGCTGAAATCGGTAGCTACTTAAACCAGTAAAACGTCCCAGGCACAGCATGCACGGTGGTCTGCGCCGGGCTGGGGCTCAGAGAAACACAGCCAAAAACCATATACATAAGTGGTGTTAAAATGCAGGTTTTCTTAGTGGGAACCGTGAACTCTGCAACAAACCTGCTTGCCAATCCCAGCCCCTTCCCGTGTGGCTGTGGTGCAATTAGGTTTTCATTTGAATGATATGCAAAGGAGAGTGTCAGTCATTTCTCAGCACTGACTTTGTGAAAGGGCAGTGCTACTGGCCTGCTCAATAATTTTAAGTCCTTAATATCAGAGGACAGCATTTGTGGAACTTCCTATTGCTCCCACCCAGGATAAGAAGCAGCTTTCCGAGAGAGACAGGCTGGCTGCAGCAAGGCCTGAGAGTGTGTATCATGGAGCACACCGAGAGGCATTTGCATTAGTGGTTTTGATGGGGATATGATTTCTTAATTAGCATGACTTTCTGAAAAAATCCCGGTACAAAACCGTGGCTAAAATCAAGCAGCAGATGCTGCACCCTAAAAATCAAGTGGCAGACGCAGCTGAGCAGCTTTCTGCTCATCTAAAGGCAGGAAAAGAAATAGCACAAGATCTGCCTGGTGCTGCAGAGGGGAGGATTTCTTTGCTGCTGAGCGAAGCATGCAGCTATCTCTGCACCCCAGGAAAGCCGCGATGGCCCAGAGGCTGAAGCAGGCAATCCAGCCAAAGGAAAGTATTGGGGGTGCAGGGGACCACCACCAGCTTGCAGAATTTAGGACCTGACTTACCATCCTATTGATTTCTGTGCACTAGATAGTTGGGGAAGGAGAGATTTTTTAAGCAAATGCTTAAAAATGTAATAGTTCAGCCTCCTGCTTAGTTTTCACCCATTGCACTGCTCTTCCATTTCTGGCAGGCAGCCGGCTCCAATGCCCATGTCCGTACCTCGTAAGACAAATAAGGTGAAGTCCTGGGAGCAGCAGATACTGATGGCCATATTGGACCAGGTCCTGTGCATTCTCCTTGGCAGTGGTCTGGCCACCTGCCTGAGACTCTGCCCCAGCTCCTTCTGCTCCTGAGGGTATAAAACTTCTGGGGCTTTGCTGGTGGAGCTGTAAGTGCAAGGCTGACCATGTCAGGGCCATATCCTGCCCTGCTGAAACGTGTGAAATCCATGAGGATGCCACTATATTGACAGAATCAGCTATTTCTTAGAAAATTCTTAAACATGAGCAAGCAGCTTAGGAAATGCCCTTACTGCTAGAAACTGGGAAAGCGCCAAAGGAGACGCTTCTTTTTGCTCTTTCCCTAAATATTTACTCCCAGCAGGGTCAGAGGCAGCAGCCAGGGGTGGAGGGGTCTCTGCGCTGCCCTGGGCAGCTTGATAACAGCTGGCAAAGTGTCACATAGCTGTAAATCCTCCAAGAGATGTCTTCATCCCAAGGGGTGATTTGAAACCCATCTCCTAATGCAAGTCAAAGGAGAACGCCAGCATGTTAGCTCCCCTTCCTGCCTCTGTATCATCTATGTTAACAAAGAAAGTTTTCAGAGCCACCAGCCAAGGATGGCATCAATCAAAAAGCCCTTCCTGCCCCAAACCACCTCTCCTGAGAGAACAACCCAAACCTGAACGGCAATGAAGGTGCTGTGCCATCTGCCCCTCTCTGGGAGCACGGGCGGAGGGTTCAAAAGGCTGGAGCCCTTCCCACACAGAAAGTTTCTGGTGCTGGAAAGCCCCGGCCCCCTGTCCCAGGGCCCCCCCTCAGCCGTCCTGCCAGGTTCATTCAGCAAAAGAGTGTTAATGTGCTTCACTTACTGGAAGCTGCCGATGTCATGTGAGCATATTTTAAAGGATGCTTCATTTATTGCAGCGCTTATAAGGCAATTAGCAAGTCCTTCCCCACCATACCTTAGCTTCCAGCATGGGAGTTCACTTTGGGTGAGAAACCCGAAGCATAACCCTGAGCCTGACCTCCCGCATCCAGGGGCTGCTGCTCGGGTCAGGATCCCCGCGGACGTCTTTCCCCCAGCTGTTGCTGCGGCCGTGGGCAGCGCATCCGCCGTGCCCCGCTGCACGGGCGGCTGGTCCAGGCTTCATTTGAAATGTGTGCAAAGCCCTAACACGGCCCAGGGCAGAAGGCTGGTGCTTGCAGACATCTCTGAGACTGTGCTTATCTGGTCAGCTTAACTTTATGTATTTTTATGTCCCCATTCCCACTCCCCTGGGGAAGTGCCCTGTGCTGGCTCTTCCCTGATGAATGTCACTGCTTGACGGCAGAGTGGTGGCTTTGGGTGATGTCTGTAACTAAAGTGCTGGCATTTCACTGGACGCTCCAGCATATTGCCCTCCTGGGGAAAAGGAGACGAAGGCTGCAGGGGACGCACACGTCGGAGCCACCGACGCCTGCCATCGTCCCCTCTCCCAGCGGCTGGAGCCTTCCACCTTTGGTCATCGCCTCTGCGCCCGACCCACAGCTCCTCAAACTCGGGCAGGGTCTTGCCATGGGACCCAGCTCCGATTGCTCCTCCCATTCCCGAACTCCATGAAGCGAGCCTAATGCTCCTCTCTCATCCCAAGGCTGCACCAGTTGCTTTCTGAATGCATTTCAGGCCCTCAGTGATTAAAATTGTATTTATTGTATTTATTTCATCTTTAAATGGACTTGAGGAGGACACCAAGCTAGGCAACAGTCCTCAGGCAAGAACTCACTTGCCGAGGCAGAGACAGGCAACCAGTTAGCTTCTGCAATGAGGTTAGTGAGGCAGTTTGTCCCCACATCCACCCAGGCAATGCAAAATGGGAATGAAACCATTCCCTAGGAGTAACCAGAAAACAAAAAGTGGGTCTGCGTGGAAACCCCCAGGGCAAAGCAAAATAAGGAGTTGTCACGTGCATGTACCAACGCATCAAATACACTGGCATGTAGCCCGTCTTTAACAGGGGATCCCTCCATTTTTAATGTCCCACATTGCAGCCAGGCATTAAAATGACGGGACATTTTCTTGGGAAATGTCTGGGGCTGGGCTGCAGCAAAACGCGGTGCTGGGAGGGCTATGGAGCTTAATTAAACTGCTCGGCATTTTTGCTTGCCTCCATCCACATGTCATACAGTCCTACAATGCTTTGATTGTACAGAAAACAAAGCTGTTGTGCTTGAACGTAGCAGCTACAGTATTGTGGTCCTGCCTTAACTGGAGGCTCCTCAAGTGATTTAAGTCCTCCCTGTCTCTGGTGATAGTTGCCAGGGTTAAGACAGATCTTCCTCTTTTTTTCCTCTTTTTTTTCCTCCTTCCCCTTAATTTGCAGCCAGAAAAAAAGAGGTGTTTGCATGCAGGGCCAAGTTATCAACACCTTTTTGGAGTAGCAGCCCCGGCGGTATTTCCAGCATTAAAGCAATTGCAATTTTTCCAGGCTTTCAGAGGCGTGCTTGGCTGTTGGTCCTGTCTCTGTCCCCAGCTGTGGCAGAGACCATCCCTCCCTGCCTGCCCAGCTTCTCTGGGGAGCCAGGGCTGCCTTGGATGGCGGATTTGAGAACTTTCAATTGACGTGGCTTCACTCAACGCAGCCCCATGCATCAGCAACAGGTTTCCAGCCTCCAGGAGGAGGTTTGCTGGCTTATACTACTGCTTAAAAATACCTCAGCCACTGCTGCATCTCATCAGTGCAGGGCTCAGGACGTGCAGCCCTCCTTTATGTGGGGTCATTAATTCACTCCCATCAGCAAAGCACTTTGAATATGAGATGTGCTACATGAGTGCTAAGGATTACTGGGTTTATGTCTCTTGCCTCCAGGTCCCTGGGTCAGAGGTGCAGGAGCTGAAGGCAGCACTGGGGGACCCCCGCTCTGCTTGCTCCCCTGCCTCTGGCAGCGCGGGCAGCCCTTTTCAAAGGTTTGGAAAGGGTTTGCATGCAAGCTCTTCCCAAAACCCCCAAATCAGGCTGCCAGCCAGGGTTTCAGCCCTGCTCAGAGGGAGTGCAGGCTGCACAGCACCTGGCAGGATCAGGCCCTGCTTATGTCCTTCCCCCTCCCCAGCTCTGCTTGAGCAATAGCCTACTTTCTTGCTTTGCAGAAAGAACATCTTGGATTACGTTGCTGCAAATGAAAGGTTTCAGCCATGGTATCAGATGAGCTGCAGGTAAGCAGCGGGTTTAATGTCAGCTTTTTTGGCAGCTTCTTTATTCCCTCTCCACTTTGCACAAACAAGCCATCTTTGTGTGGAAGTTCATTTTCCTTTTTAGCTGCAGCATTTGTCAACATGGCTTCCCAATAATCCTCTCCGCGCAGATAAAGGCGAGCCGGCAGCCAAACTGGATCCCTCGCCTCGAGGCTGAAAACCAGCCTGCTGCCCGCTCCAAGACCAGCAGCCGGTTCATTAAAGGACTCTCCCCTCTATCGCAGCCCCCTGCCACCACAGAGGGGGGCAAAAGTTGTGCCCACATGATGGATCCTAAATCCCAGAGTGACACTCAGTTGGCCTTAACTCCACCCTAATCAGCCCAGTACGGTTGGGATGCTGGCACCAAAACCCCGGACCCCGGAGGGTCTGGGATGGCATAATGCCTTTCTGCCCTCAGTAGGAAAATCGGGGCACCATCCACCAAACGCTGCTCTAGGATATAGGGAGGGAAAGAGAAACTTCAAACCGCTTTGGCTGCCTCTGTCCTTTACACCTTCATTGTCTTTTTGGCCTCGCAAGGCTCTCAGGCCAACATATCTAAACACTGTATCACTTTATATTAAAAAAACCAACCACAAAACCCTTCAGATCAACGCCTGACATGGGCCAGGCTGCGCGCCCTGTGGGTTGGCAGGATGGGACCCTGTCGAGGACCCAAACTGCCCTCACTTCAGCCGGCAAAGGCAGGAGAAGGGGCTGGCGGGGCCAAGCGGAGCAGCACCTTCTCAGCCCCACGCCCGGCTGCTCCCCTTCGGTGCCTCAAGCCTCCCCGTTTGGAAGACTTTAACTTGCAGACTCGTTAACTGCTTCATTTCTGCTGATCTGCACTACTATCCCATGCCCAGCAACATCACAAAACTCTCCAGCAGTGTGAAGGCAGTGGGAGCTGAAATGCCTTTGCTGCCGAGCTAAATAGTATCAGGGCGCGGTTTGCTGCTTAGAAATCTTGAAGGAATCAAGCAGGTCAATGAATAATCCATTTTAATAATTCGTAACAGAGGTGCTGGGTAACTTGATACAACACTGGCCTAAATTTATACATCAAGTGATGAATCCTAATGAAAAACAAAATTAAAGGGCCCCCCATGGCACAAGTTGGGTGCTGTATGGTTTGAATCCTGGTTAAGTAGCCACTTCCTGCAGGAGCAGCTCTGTCCATACGCCCTTGCGCCGGCACAGAAATCGTGTATGGGTTTAGATAACCTGCACTGGCATCAATTTTTTTCTCCAGCTTGAGGCTTCTAAACCTCAGCAGTGCTAAAACGTGCCGTGGGCTCGCAGAGGACACGTGCAGCCCGTGGGTGAACTGCAGCCCGAACAGCTCTCCAAACAGCTGGGGCTCCGTGTCCTTCTCGTAATGAATTCCTCCCGGACGGTGTTTCAGGGGATTGCTAGGATTTGAGGAGAGAGGAGGCTGGCTGGAAGCAAGACAGGCTCCAGGTTTATCCTTGAAAGCCCCCGTGCTGCAGAGCCTGGGTCTGCGTTTGGCAGCCTGCCGGGGGGGAGATGTCGGTGGAGGCTGAAGGCTGCCTCGTGCTGAACGAACTCACCAATCCTCTCGCCAGCCAGCTAAATTGGAGATAAATCTTCCTATTAACAACGCATGAAGCACGCCAAAATCTGAACACCTTCCCAGGCAGGAGTTGAAGCAAAAGCTCAAAATAACTTCAAGTAAGTCTTTCCTGTGCTCCTGGCTAGAAAGTGGCTGTGTCAGAGTTCTCCCATAGCGTGGCCAGCCCGCCTGATGGGAGAGCAGGGTGCTTGGCAAGGCTGTGCTATGCTTTTCAGCACGACAGAGGCAAAAATCAGGTCAAAAATAACCCCATCCCAGTGTCAGCAGCAGAGCTGAGAGGAACCAGAAGTCCTGAAGTTGCGTTAAATAATAAAGCAGAGAAACGAATAAATTAGCTCGACATCTATGTAGGTCAGCCCTCTCCATTTGTCCCAGCCGCCTCCGTGCGCCTCCTCCCCGCAGCGATCAGCTGCTCCACGCACACTGTGCCTGCGGGTCTGCTCGCTCCTTCCGAACAGCCAGGCTCTCGGGAAGCGCGGGTTGAGCAGGTGTCACGTCAGCTGTGCACGTTCATCCCGGCCTTGGGAAACAGCAGGCGTGCTTCCTTTTCCGTTACCGGGGCAAAAAGTATTCTGGAAAATCCCATTAAACCAGTAAGCGTGGCCTGAGCACGCACGGCTGCTCCCTTCCTGGCGTTATTCCCTACACGCAGCCCTGCACGGAGCTGCGGGGTCCCGCTCAATGGGCTTGCAACTGCCCCGGAGCTTGTGTCTCTGTGCTCTGCCTGCTCATCTGCTTCCAGCCCAGTGCAGCCTCTGGGTAGCCCTGGTCACCCTCCAGCTCTTTACCATTCATTTTCCCGCCACGGCAGTACCTCCGCCTTTGCAGACCGTCCTTCCCCATCTTGCAGGTGCCCCATGCTTGGTTTTGTGATTGCAGTGGTCATTTGTTGATTTGGGGACATCCAGCCAGATGGACTAGGCTGATCAACACAGAGGGGAATCAGATTTTAGACCCCTAAGCTCCCCTCAAATCATTCAAATGCCTCCAGAAAAATACGACTACCATGCAGTCCTGTATATAATTATTTACTGTCCTGTATATATTATTTACATGTTTCCCAAGCCTGAAAAGCCCTCTTTGATGTCCAGAACATCTCGTGGCTTGCAGCTATCAGCAAGCTGGATAAACACTCACTGAGAAGGAATTTAATCTGCATCAAGGCCTGCTCCATCTCAGCCCAGCTCCTGAATTGCCAAAACTGAGAAGAAACACAACCGAGCCGGTCCTCTCCGGCCCTGCAGGTAGCTGGAGAAGGTCTCCAGTGATGAACCCAGCCAGAGGAAGCCTCCAGGGTGTAGGCCATGGAAAATGAGATGTTACTAAGTTTGGGCAGGCTTAGCTGGCTCCTCACAGGTCCCAGCCTGTGAGTCACCGGTACGTGGGCCACCAGCACAGCCTCCCCTCTGGAGGAAGGAGCGGAGGTGGAAAAATAACAAGAGGAAACCAGTTGTTAGTAGTGCCAGCTCTGGGGAGAGTGGGAGGAGGTGGCAGGCCTGGAGAGAAAGGTCAGGGCTGCGTCGCAGGCTGCTGCCTGATTTTTCCTCCTGCCTTCACGGTGGGAAGCTGCTTATGGGAACATGCTCACGGAGAATGTGCAGAGGGTCTGGGCTGATCTGAGGGATGGTCTCCACGTGGGAACGAAAGCCTCCGAAGGCAGCCAGGAGTGATGGAGCTGCTGTAACTTGTTATTCCTTTTTTTGGCGGTTCCTGCTCATCCCTCTTTTCTCATTGCTCCTCTGGTTTCGGCTGGGCTATGCTTGATGACCCTTGTTGAAAGCAACTTGTGGCCCAGTGCAAACACTGTAAAAGAAGATATGCTTTGCAGATGTACTTGGAACAAACACATCCATCTCCCCACTGTGGCTAAACACTAGCGCGAAGTGTTTTTTTCCCAGTCCCTGCCCCATCATAGCACTGATGCCCATCTGCAACTAACCCAGAGACTCCACTCTTGCTCTTTGTGCTGATCCTTGGCGACAGTGGTTGCAGTGAGGGATTCAGATGCACTAGATGGTGAGCCAGTAACCCTATTCCTTGTCCAAAGCCAATGCAATGAAAATATTGCTGGGGGAAATAAAAGATTGCACCTCCCCGGCCTCTTCCAGTGTCCTAGCTCTCCTAACTGGGACTAACTGGAGCGCACCCAGTGGCAGACAGCAGCCTCGGCTGCTGTTCCCATGTCCCTGCCATGAGCCCAGGAGCGCTTACAGGGCTGTGCCGTGCTGGCTCCCCAAATCCCTTAGGGATACCCACTGCTGCAGGTCAGCACTTCTTCTCCCCTTTGCCTTGAACCCTCCAGTCTGACGATTGCCACTGGTTGCCACTGTTTTTTTCTTACGTCTTATTGCAAATGCACAGAGCCAGCTGTCTCCCTGCTGGCAGGCCAGCATTTTCTATAAGCAAAACAGTATTTCTGCATATCCTTAAGAAAATTATAACAGATGTCAGGGCAAAAAAGCCACAGTCAGGTAGGATGCCAGGTCAAGGGGGAAATTGCTGCGTGTCTTGCTGTTATTCCCTCAGTATGTCCCTTCTCCCTGACTGGGACCAAGGCTCCAACTTCGAGCCCAGAGCGGGATCTGTTATGCTCAGGCTCCCTCTAGTGCCTCCATATCCTGATGTCCCTGCTTCTCCAGGTGGCTTCTCTGGAGGCATATTGGCCATTTGTTCCTGGGGACTGTCCATCTTCCTCAAACCCCTCCAGCATCGCTAGCTCAGGCTTACAGCACAGCTAAGCCCTGTTTGCCCACAAGCTGGGAATGCCTGTAAAGCTGCCCAGAAGTCACCACATCCCACCAAGACAGGGACCTCCTGGGGACATGGCAGGTGGCTCAGCCCTGCCTCCACTCGCCGGGGAAAGGAGGGTAACAAAGGTGTCCCTAGCCTGCAAGATGCTCTCCCTGACACAGGCGCAACCCTGCACATTGCAGCTCCGCTTCGACGGTGCCTGCGGAGAGCAAGGAGGGAAGGGTGATGGGTGGCAGTGCCTGGGAGCAGCCCAGGCTGGGGGTGGGCACCTTCTTCATGAGCCAGCTGGGACAGCCAAAAGCGTCACTGCACGCTCCCCACTGCTTGATACCTCTCCTTATAGGAGCAGCTTTTAGGGGCACTCCATAGTCCATGCCAAGCAAAGTCAGCTGAGCTTCTGATCAACACCTGAAACTGTTAGCACTGATTTTCTCCAGCGTGGAGGACACCACGCTCACATACTGGGGCACTGGTGAGCTATGCTGTCACACTGTGCCCGGCATCCTATGTGAACATGTCCCTGCCTCTTTTTCCTGCCACAGAAATGAGGAGAAGTTTTCCCAGTGTCCTGGGGGATGACCAGCCTCGACGTCAGTTCGAGCCCTTCTTGTAAAACTCAGTCTGGCTCAGCTCTGGTGTTGGCGCCGTGCTGGATAACCAACAGCCCTGCAAAGCACCCCTGTTTCAGAGAGCACCATGCAGAGGCAAAGGCAGCCTTATTTTCTCACTTAATGAGGAGAGGTTCTTTGGTATAACCATGAATAGAGGCAATTGCTGTGACTGCCGGTGCAACAGCACACTCGGCCAGGTGCCCTGGCAGGGCTGGCGCGGTGCTGGGTGAGCAGAAATACACAGCAAGGAGGAGTGAGGGGTCCCACAGCATTTTCCTCATCCCAGGAGGATGGCAGCACACCACTTGTGCTCCCGGCTTCTGAGAAAGGCCTCCTGAGCGGCTTCCCCATGTTGTCCCCTGAAGAAATGCATTGGAGCAATGGTCCTTGGCCATCGCTGGCCCATGAGCAAGCAGTGCCCGAGGGAGGTGACCTGGGCACTCTGTGCTTCATTCGCTTTTCAGCATGGGCTGTGGCAGCTGCCTGTGCCCTGGGACATGTCAGGAGAAGCTTCTCGCATGTAACATCTTCCTTAAATGTGTATACCAGAATATATAATGCCAGAACACCTTCAAAACATTGCATCAGATGTCAACAAAACCCTGCCCATCTCCCTTTTGGGGTGGATCGCAGTGGTTCCCTGGAAATTAGTGAAGTTTTTCTGATTTATGCCCACGGACCGCTTGGCCCAGGTGCTAAGCTCCTCTGAGTCACTGACATGACGAAAGGGGGGAATTACAGTAATTCATCACCCCAAGTCCAAACATCAGCTCGCAGGGAGGGAGGAGGCAAGATTAGAGGAGTCTGCTGAAATGTGGCATCAGCATGAAAGCTGTGCCAAACCTAACAGAGATCAGTTGGCATAAATGTGTGTGACGCAAGGACGTTGACTGAGATAACACAGCTGTCAAAGGCACTGCGAGATTTTTTTTTTAACCTGTGATTTTTTTTCATAATTGTTTTGCAGCTGAAGTAATTACCATCCTACTTAATGAGCACAGCCCCTTTAATAGATGACACTTGGGCTAACACACACTAATTGAGTCTGTAATCATTAAAAGTATGACTGAAGGTGCGAACTGGCCAATCGTTCTCACTAACACCATAATTAGAGACATTCCAGCTCACCAGAGCACAGGAGATTTTCAAGGGGTCTTGATCACACAAGGGTGTACAGGGGTCTTGATCCTGCCTTGGATCATCTTTTTTGCCTGATATTCTGCATTGGTTTGCAGTGGTTTATAAATTACCCTGAGTATATTATACTCAGCCCTGTAAAGTGAATGCACTTCCACAGTTTTATTTTAGTAATTTGCCTTACAGGTCTTGTATATCACCGGGGTGTTAAGCACAGCTTCTCTAATCCCCACCTGTCTGACTGCTTTTCTCATGTGGCCCCAGCAGCAGCAGCTGTGAAAGCCTCCCGCGGAGCTCCGACAACAATAATTGCAGTGAGATACTGAAAGAACTTGAAAAAGATAGCTGAAACCATAGAATAAACCCTTCTGTTTCTTCCTACAAAGGAAGGCTCAGGAATGAGTAAAAAAGATAAGACGTTTTCATAATCTAATGGCCAAGATAAGGGGACCTGGCAGCCTAATTTTTTCTGCCTTCTGCAATGCAGTGGAGGCAAACATGCCTCTTGCATTCAGTTTGATCTTCCACTGAGCTTGGCTCTTTGGGTTATCAGGAAAGTCAGGCTTTCTCTCTGCGGTTGGCTGCAATTAGCTGGCCACAGTGAGGTCCGAGTATTTTAAGACTGCAGCTCACTGCTGTGGAAAGAATTTAAAAATACACAGTTTAAAAAGTCAGAAGTTTGCATATCAAGGAGGATTTTGTGGACAACCTTGTATTCCAGCTGCAAAATGCCAATAAAAGAATATTGCTATTTTCATCTATTTTTACACTATTTGCCAATAACAGCTACCTAGAATGAAAAAAAAAAAACAGACAAAAAAAAGAAGCCAAATACATTTTGCAACTTAGGTCTTGCTGGAAACAGAGAAATACTGAAATTAAATTGCACTAGCTTTCAAGGATATTCTATTTTCCCCCATTTTTGTAATTGGAAGAGCTTGTTCACAGGTGTCCAGACTTGAGACAGAGCAGCTATTTGCTCTGCGAGCGATCAGTCACTCAAAACAATGTCCGGTTCTCTCTCCCATGCACTGGTCCAGGGGCTTTGGTCTCTTGGCTATTTTTTCCAGTCTGGGTTATTTTAGGCAATTCACTTGTGCCTCTCATCTTAAAATAAAGGCAATGCCCTAAAAAGATGGCAGTATTTTTCCATTCTACCACAATGCAGAAAAGTCTGGGCCTTTTTTGCTCATTTTTCAAAGGTTCCCATTCAAAAGCACAGCAGTCCTGGATGAAATGCTGCAGTTCATACACGGATACAACCCAATGGGCTTGGGCGAGCACGGCCTTTGGTTCTCCTTTTTCCTTTCACACTTCCCCATGGCAGACGCCTCAATCCATAGCCACAAACGCCTCCCCACGGTGTCACCACCGGCAGCCCCACAGCCGGCCGTTCCCAGCGGCACAGCCAGTGCTGGGGCTCCCTGACGGCCATATCACAAATCTTCCTGCGTTTGGGGCAGCAGGAGCTACCATGAGACTGAATTCCAACCCTCAGCCATTGGCAGCCGCATCCACTCCCCTCCAGCCGGGCTGCCTGTGCCAGCAACGCCTGGTCTTGCTGGCGTTGAAGGAAAATGGCCTTAGTGGACTAGTTTAGTTGGCACTTTTGCAAAGCAGCTGCGCTGTGGATAGGCACAGCTTCATTTGCCCATCTTAGTCATCACATCAGTGTCTTTCAGATACGAAAGCATCGAAGTCTCGGTCTGTGCATTTTGCAGGAGCGAGGCTTTTAAGCTCGCAGGCCAGCGTGGCCAGGCACAGTTGGACACAGCACAAAACCTCCCTGTACGGTGCTGTGCTTTTACCACAGGCACAGAGGTGCCAGGCCCGGCAGGCGGTGGGTGTTCGGGAGTCACCGAGGTGGCACAGCCAAACCTGCCGATCGCCAAGGTTTGAAAACTAAGAGAGATGTTCGCAGCCTTTCTGAAAGGGCCTGTCTTCCCTGTCTGAACAGCGTTTAATAAATCCACTGAGAAGAAAACATCCTCCGTGTAATTTTATTGCCCAAGAGTGACGCGCACAGGTGAACGTGCAGACAAATCGTGTCCGAATTCACCCGGGCACGGGCTGAGGCCCCTCGCCTCCCGCCATCGGGCAGGGCCACCAAGAGCAACGGTGGCCTCGGACCTCGGCGCCATCCCGCCTGCGCCCCACGGCCCGCGAGAGGCCATGTTGCCGGGGGGACCGTGTTGGTGGGGGGTAACGGTGTCGCTGGGGCCCGGGTGTTGCGGGGCCCTGCTGCTGCGGGTCCTTCCCCGCGCGCGCGGGGCCGGGGCGGGAGCGGCGCTCGCAGCCGCCGGTGCCCAGGCCGGTGCAGAGGGCGGCACAGACCGGCGGGGCGGGGGCGGGAGCCGGGAGCGGGGAGGCTGCCGGGCGGAACCTCTCCGCTGGCGGCGCCTGTTGCGCACCGGAGCGGCGCGGGGTTCCGGTCCGCCTGCCCCAATTTCCCAGCAGCCCCTGCGGTGCGCCCTTCTCTTCCGGCCCGGCGGCGGCGGTAAGTGTTGCTCCGTGGTATCCGGCTCCATCCGCGCTGCGGGGGCGGCGGCGGGCGGTTCCCCGGATCGGGCCCGGACCCGACCCCACCGGGTTGGGAGGGCGCGAGGCCGAGCCTGGGGCTATCGTGGGCCAGGGGCTCGGGGTCGGTACGGCGGCCGATGGAGGTGGGGGACCCCGGGAAGGCTTTGGGGTGGGGGGACGCGGCGCGGCTGGTCGGCCCGTCCCGACCGAGGCGGCTGTCTCTTTCTTCCGCAGGTGCGACCATGGCCAAGTCCAAGAACCACACCACGCACAACCAGTGTAAGCCGGACTCGGCGCCCTGCGCCGCGGGGCCGGGGCGGCTGGAGGAGGCGGGGAGGGGCGGTGTCGCCTGAGGGGCTTTTAACCAACTGCTTTGACCTGCTCCGTGAGGGCAGCCCGGTCTTCTTATTTTTGTGCAGGGAGGTGAGCTCACGGGGGAGGTACGCAGGGACTGAGCGGTGTGTTTGATGGGAAGAGAGTTCTGCAAGAGTCGGGACTTGCTTGGGCTCAATATGAAAATAATACGTAACCAGGAAAAAAGCAAGTTTGGTGTGTTTGAACTAAGCATGTTACTGAATGGCATTTAGCCTGTGATACTTTGCCGTCCAAAGATGACTACAGGGATAAAATAGTTCTTGTTAGGGTGTCTTTTTTTTTCATCAACGCTGTAACTTAGCAGAGTTCACGAGTAGGTTTTTGCACAGGGAACGATGGTGCCCTTTAACACTAAATGCAAGTTCTTGAACTTCTTAGTGGCTGAGACCTTTTAGTGTGCTAGTGGTGTGGCCATTGGCATGTTATTAGTTAATGAGGAGCCGTAAATCCTTGGATTAGAAATCATGCAGTGCTGAGAGCACAGTGTGCAGAGGGATGAGAATAGAGATGCTTTCTTAATTTGCATTTAGTTTGGATAGGAAGGGTTAAAAACCTTTGAATTCCACATCGTTTTGGTAGGGTTAGCAGGACTTAAGGGAAAGCTAATGCAGCTAGGTAATAATGGCAAAAATGGTAATTGGAATTGTTTTCTGGTCTTCCACGTAGCCCGTAAGTGGCACAGAAATGGCATCAAGAAACCCAGATCCCATAGATACGAATCTCTCAAAGGGGTGAGTATTTTGATGTCCCCAGGCTGTTAAGCCATTGGGGCTTAACCGTGGAAAAAATCCAATATTTGTATTATTTTGACTGATGTATTTTTTGCAGATAGGTGCTTGTGTTTCAGATGGTCAGAACCACTGTGGGTTTCTGTTTTATCTTTTGCTTACCTTCATGCAGCTGTGATATTTATAACCCTCATGAAATCTGCCCTTTTATGTCTATAAAACTGCTTTTTAGTTACTGGCTAATTACGTCTTTGTCCTGCTCAGATGGGTGTCACTAACTGCTGCTTCCAGGGGAACAAACACATGTCAGTTAGATAGCTCTTCTCCCATTTGAGTCCTGCTGTGTCTCCTCCTTGTCTGTACCCTTCAATATTATTTTACTATCTGTATTAATCCAGAGAGTTTCACTCAGAAGACGAGTGGAACTGGCATTTCTGGACAACACAGGTGAAAACGACAGCATTTTACTTTTTCTGAGATTAGGCAAGTGATATAACAGGACCTTTTTCCACACTTGAAAGTGAAAACAGGACATTTTGCCTTTAGGGAGGGTTGTGGTTCTGTTTGCTTTGTAGATGTGATTATCGGCTTTTTGGATGTGATGCCAAAGCTTGTCTTGCACAGAGCTCGGTGAGGGTTCAGTCCTGCCTCCTCCTGCAGATAGTCCAACAGTCTCTGAGTCTGTCTCCTCGCACTGAGTGTGCATGAGTTAAGCTGACAAAATCCTGGTACTCATGTATGCTAGGTAAAATGCTGTTTACAGTAAAATAGCAAATGTTTTTTAGTGGAACAGTAGCTGATAGTTTTGAGGATTGGTCCTAGTCGTGACAGGATGTGTTAGACAGCCATTAACTGACAAAAACTGGAGAGCTGCTCCTCTCTGTGCTGGTTCTTTTTTCCTTCAATGTAAAAAGGAAAGGCCTGAGGAAGTGGCATTGGTCTTTGCCTGAGGATTACATGTGTACGTGCTCACCTGCCAAGGTTGGTTTGTGGTACTTAAGATCCAGAATGTAGTGACAGGGAAATGAAGTTTGTCTTGGTTACAGCTTTACTCACCTGTCCTATTCTTTCTGTATGTTTATTGCTGGGGTTTTCTGTTGTTTGTGGAAACTAAGGAAAATAGTAGGTAAAGGATGGTTACAGATGGCCAAAATAATTTTGTTGATGTAATAAATCAGAAAAAAAAAAATCTATTAATCACAGCCAGCATTTGGGAATAATTGGGACAATCTGGAGATACATGTTTTTACATATGTTTCTTCTACAATATGGCTTATTTTTTCCTTATTTTTATAGGTTGATCCCAAGTTTCTGAGGAACATGAGATTTGCAAAGAAGCACAACAAAAAGGGGCTGAAGAAGATGCAGGCCAACAATGCCAAGCAGGCTGCTCAGCAGAAAAAGGACTGACATGGCTTAAGACAACAGAACCAGTTTTCCTATTGGCATGCGCATTACAGCATTTTTGTAAAAATAAAATTGGACATAACAAAGTCTTCACTTCCCGAATTTGAGGAGAACCCTCCAAAAGTCTTGTTTGAGTTGTATTTTAGATGCCAGTCATGCATCAAGCCTGCGTGTAGTGACCAGCGTGTGTTTTTGTTCCCTGGCAGATCAAGCCAGCCGGAGCTGTGGAGAGGTTTTGTGTTAACACTGTCATCCTTTGCACACGCAAAGTAAAACAGCCACTCCCTCTTTGTTGCTGTTCTGCTGTAATTGCTGGTACAGGTCATGAGCATGTAGTAGTTCAGAATCTGCTTTCAAGTTGTGAAATAGTTATTGAGTGAAGCTTTAAAATTTAAACAAGAAACAACACGTTTCTTTTCGTACAAATTGAAGCCAGTGTTGCCTGGACTCTTAGGTGACGGTACTCAATATAGGCAAAATGATTTTTGATACTGCCATGTATGTTCAGAGTTCTCGCATACTGCAGTTTTTATGGTAGTCGCTAGTGCTGTTGCAGCAAGATGAGATTTCCTTTCCGAAGGCTCTTGTGTGTCTGCTGCTTTGCTGTCTGGGTAACGTAGTTACAGCTGTCAGGAAATCCTGAAAAATGGGAGGGTACCGGGTGCTAGCTATGGTGTTAGAGATCATAGCAATTAATGTTAGAATTGGTGTGTCTTGTATTCTGAAATACTTGAAAGTATTGAAGCATTAATGGAGCTACCATGGGAACATGTAAGGTTTTAGGACTATATAAAATACCTGCATTTTTCATAGTTACTCTATTTTAGTGGAGGTCTTTCATTCCAGTGACAAAAACAATACCTATCTGATGAAATGTGCTGACCGGTGAAATCAGGGGAGTAACACTTAAAAGCCCGAGAGGTGCTGTGGCTGAGTTTTGTGACTGCTGTCCTTCTGTAGATCAGGAGAGGGCTTCACTCTCCAGGTCCTGTCAGCCAGCAAAGGTGATGCAAGAGGTGCTTTTTTATTACTGAAATGAGCCACCTGTTAAAATGCCATGAACTGTTCCTGAAACTGCAATTCCAGTGCTTGTCCACCCGGTGGTGTAAATCCACTAATCGACACAAGGGCTGGAAGCTTGCAACTATCTTCTGACTTGGCAGTAGAGCTGCAAAACACCTGCTGCATTAAAAAAAAACTTTCAGCTGAAACATCCAATTAATATAATTTATTTTTTTAAAATAGTTTAGCCTATTACTGAAATGCAATGTTATTTTGAAACAAGGTAAATATTTTTAATTCTTCATGGCTTGAATTCAAAAGTCTTTTTGCAGTTCTCACTCTTCAGTTGTTTTTGACTGATGAAAAATACCACCTAGTCCTAAACCAAGAAATACAAAGAGATTTATTAACTTAAAACTCTGGAGTTGAGGGCTTTTAAAGTCTTGAGGGAAGTCTGCAACTCTCAGCTGTCTGCTTCCTGCTATATGCATCTCTTGGGCTGTTGTGGAGGTTGACATCTGTCAGCCAAAGTAACTTCATTGCTGTGCAAGAGCAGCGTGCTGGTCGGGAGGAGTTCTGTGCTGGAGAGAGTGTACAGTCGCAGGGTTCATACTGCCAGGTAGAATCTGCTAAATAGCCAAGGAAAAAAAGATGGTCTGGTCTCTGCTGCCCTCAGGTATGGCAGAAGGTCAGCTGGCAAGAGGTTCCTCACGGTGTTAATCGTCCCTGGAGGGTTTTTTTGACAAGTGGTAGGTCACCCAGAGACAGATGCATGGCGCTTAAATCCCACTGGCCTCGGTGGTCCCTGAGTGCCTGTGACTGTCGGAGGTCTCGAGCTGTGTGGCTGGTGCCTGCTTGAGCAAGTTGTTTACAAAGGCAAGATTGCGTAGCTGTGGTTCGGGTTAGTGTGCACATCTGGCAGCCTCAGCCACTGGCCCAGAGCTGCCTGGCAGCCTGTGTCAAGGCTGGCAGAGAGACCTAGCATGGGGACATGTCCCCTTGGCTTGCTGCTGGGGTTGGAGGGGAGACACAAGTGGCTGGTCCAGCTGCGTAAGTGAAGGTCAGTCTGGTGCAGATGTGTTGTGACAAGAAGAGCGAAAGAAAAAGCCCCTCAACAGAGGACCTGGTGTTCATCAGGCTACACCTTCACCCATGTATCTGCAGATCTCCAATCCGTTTTAAGTTCTGCATTTTTAATCTCCAGCACTAAGACTTTTCTAAGAGAGATTTCATCTCTAAACCCCCTTGGTGTCTTCTCCATAGTGCTTGTGTTGTGAGGGTAGCTCACCCACAGGATGTGGTTTGAGGGAAGAGACAGGCGGGCAAGGGTCAGGCTGAGAAAAGGATGTTGGCATGTTAACAAGAAGCAGAGAGGAAGATTTGGGCTTCCTGTAGCTCCAGGCAGCTCCCCTAGGCCTGCCTTCAGAAGCAGCCTTTTCATCTCGCTGCCCTTCATGCTGCCCTTCAGTGGGACAGCTTCCCAAATATGGGCTTGATGACTTTCTGACCAAAATAGCGGCTGCGTGACAAAATGCAGCACGGAGGAACGTAACCTTAATCCAGGCATCATTGTGTAGCAAGAGACAGGAATTTTGTGAGCTTCCACAGCAGCTTGGTGTCAGGTTTGTTGTTGTCTGCTCCCTGCATACGTGGTGGTCCCGCAGGACGCTGCCGGGACATGGGTTGATCACCTATTGCATTGTCTAACCCTGTGACAGCTCAGTCCACGACTTCCCTCCTTGTCGTAGAGGTTGCCTCAGCCCAGAAGGGAAAGCTGCAAAGGGGAGCCTCTGCTGACATGGCCTCGTGGTGGGTCTTCATCCTCTTACGCTTGTCTTGTGAAATCACTTTAAGTTCTGTTGGTCAAGTGAGGCTGAAGATCCTTTTTGGGAGGATTACATACACAGAGCCCAGGAGACAGAACTGGCAGCTGTGGCCCACTTGAAGCTATTCCTATTATGCAGAGCTCTGTCATCTCTGACATTCAGAAACTTCAAAACTCCTACGATTAAGTCCTTGGTATCCTGCAGGAAGCCAGTGAGCTTGAGAGCATCTCTCTGCTCAGCTACTGCTGCACATCAGGTTATACATTTCGTGCTTGCTGTTGCTGTACGTCATACTTGCTGCAGATGATTTCTCCCCTTTGCAATTAAGAGGACTTGGTATCAAGTTCCACTCTGGCTCCTTTTTAACCCGTTCGTTTAAAAAAAAAAAAAAAAGGTGGGGAGCAAAGGGCATGTAACCAAATACTGAAGGCAAAGGTGAGCCATCCATTGTGCTGAAAGCTAAGAGCGCAGAACTGGGGAGGAGAAATCAAAGCACTGTGAAATGCTGTGATGGGAGAGAGTATTCACTGAGGACACTGATGTTCACAGTGAAAATGAAAAGTAGGGCTGGCTGTGTGTTGCTCCGTCCCCCTTTACTGCCTTTCAGTAGAGCATTCAAGCAAAAAGCAGTGAGCAGAACATGAGTTCTGCTTTGCCGAAGTTTCAGGGCTGTTGCAGGTGTTTCTACACATCAGGGGCTGCGGCGCAGTGAAATGTTTATCTGATGTGCCTTAGCTCACATTACATTGCTGCTGCCCTGGTAGCAGACGTATGATTGTAGGCAAGGTTTTATTAGGGGGATGTGTACAAAACTTCCTCAGATCTTGCAGTCACTTGGTTGGTGCGGCAAAGTTTTACTAAGGGCTGAAGAGAGGCCTCAAATACACTGGAAAAGCTGCAAACCAGGGCAGGAATCAAATCTATTGCCAGTGAGAGCAAGCAGATCCAATGGCTTGAGGACTGTGGCTGTACCCGGTGCCATGGGCTGCTGTCACCTGCCAGCACAGCTCCTGTCTCAGCTGGGGGTTTAAGAGCACACAGATCTAGGGACTGTGGTTGTAGAGGTGGTAAATGGCTTTTTGCCTGATTTAAAAAAAAATTACTGTTTCAATGACTTCCCACCCCCCCCCAAGCAGTGCATGTGGACGTGTCACATGCCTTAAAGGCTTCGGGCACCACAAGTTCGGTACACATGCGGGAAAAACTGCAAATTTGTTTGGAGTTACATAGATACATGGACTCCTCTGGGAGGTTTTCATTCATCTTTAGTACATCTCCAGGCACATCCCCTCTGGAGGCTTCAACCAGGCTGATCCTGTACTGGTTACTGGTTTTTCAGCCGTCTAACCCACTCACTGGCCTGTCATGTCGCGTTACATTCCTAATGCAGTTGTTCCCATGTTTTAGCCAACAGTGAAATCCACCCGCAGCGCCCCACCCCATGGCATTTGCTAGCTTACTCTTGGAGGACAGTCAGTGTGTTAAGGCAAATTGGTCTTGCAGCAGTTTCTCTGACCACGCGGAGCATGCTGACCTGCTGGCACCTCTGATCTAAGGACTGAAAAAGCCCAAATAGTACCAGTGTGCCTGCTCTTCTAGGGACAAGTTTCAGCTGCTACAAGACCTTCGTCCTCTCTCTCCAGCCACCGCTTTCCCTGTTTTACTCTCGGAAAAGAGTGGGCAGCCAGCGAGGTCATAGCTCGCTGCTGCCTGTGCCATTGAACAAGGGGAGGGAGAGAGCCAGGACGCGTGGCCGGGTGGCACTTCACAGCCATCCTTTTCCCTGGGGTCACGGCAGAGTCCAGGCCGCCACCAAGTTGACTGAAGGGAGGAGGTTAACCCTGTTTCTTCTCTTGCTAACCCTTCAGTGAGCCAAAGCCTGTCAGTAAGCGGCGGAGGATATCTCAGAGATGTCCTTGTTGCGTGTTGGGATCTGGTTGGGACAGAGGAAGATAACTGGGCTGTGGGCGATGCCTGCCGAGATACGATGTGATGCGAGAGTGTGGGTTGCCTGTGGGCTGGATGGCTGTGGCTGTGGGGAGAGCTGGCGTCACCTTGGTTTGTGGCCGAAGCCAAGGTATTTGCAATTCTGGAAGTTTCCAGGCCTGGGGTAAAACATTTCAGCTGACTCCTCAGAAGCAGGTCTCAGTGGGAAACGGCTTCCGCTGCTACACTGGGGAGGTGGAAAATTACTATTTTTGATCTCTAGGCTATGGATTCACTGGGAACAGAAGACGGTAACGCTCAGGAGCATTTCCTGTCACAGGGTTTTCTGACCCGACACGTTTCTGTGTCTGTTGGCTTCCAGTGCACCTGCAGTTCTGCTGAATCAGCAGGAGCTATGGCATTGAGGGCTTGGGACCCTCGGGGGGGACCTCTCTGAGTAGGTCTTCGCTTTAGGGGTGTTCCCAAAATATCCTGGGTTTTAAGGAGAATCAGCTGCTCTAGCTTACAGGGATTCATTCTCTCGGTTTCTCTGACATTACAAGCCCTGATTGGGCAAAACATTTGGTGCTCACACACGCCATGTGCCATGTCCTTCCGAACAACCGATATCCCCTCTCATGCCTGTTGTCACCTCAAGCCTGTTTGGTCTGAATTACAATATTTCATTATTGCTACAAATGAGAGCATGTGTCACATCAAATACAGCTGCTCAGGGTGTTATTTCCACAGAGGGGAAAGAAAAAAGAAAAAAAGCTGGTTTGGGGAGGAAAGGCGGAAGGTGCAGCAGCCATGAGCACGCTGGCATGGCAGCACGCTTGCCCAGGGTTGAGGGCAGCATCACCAGGCCTTGCACCGACACAGTCTCACGCCTTGCCCTGCCAATGTTTGTTTTGCTTGGGTAAACGTTTGGTTTTAGCAACATGACTGCAATGCATGAGCTGTGCTGGGGCTGTAATTTGATGGGAGGGGGCAGCTATGTCCAGGGAGAGCTGCTAATACCACAGGAATGCAGTGCTTCCTTGGGACGAGAAAAGATGGTGCCTGGGGCCCTTGGGGACAGCATGGCTTGACCTCCTCAGCCCTGCTGAGACCCAAAGCAGGGTCGTGCCTTGCTCAGGGCCCCTGTGGCCCAAATGAATGTGATTTCTGAGGGAAAATCGGGTGTTTCAGTTACTGCGGCGAGGCTCCCACCCAGGGCTGCCGGAGGACTATGCGGTGCCGTGGGGCTGCTGCTGCCTGCCTCCTGCCAGGCTGGTTGAGACGGGAAGGAGGCACCCATTCCAGGTAAGGAATGGCTTTTATTCACTTTTCCAAAGAAAATTGAGGTCGTCTTTCTGCATGTGCTACAGGATGGCCATCATGATGGCGGGGAGGAGGAAGGGGTATCCCTTCAGGACAGCCAGGGCGAGAGCGGTGAGGAGAGAGACTGTCCCTCACCCGCGGATTTCAGTGATGGTGTAAGTGGTTGTTAATTCACATTTCATTGCTAAAATGCTGCCAACGCTCCAGTTAAACCAGCAGGCACCGGTGCCAGCTCCTGAGCCCACTCACCATGGCAGGGATGAGGAGATGCCAGATGGCAGCTCCCCACCGAGCACCCGTGGCCCTGTTGGCTGGGCTTTGCCGCTGGGCTGGCAGCAAAATACCTCCTTGGAGGCTTAAAGCTCCAGCTGTGATGTCACCTTGCCAGACACAGCTCATGGGCACTCGATGCAGCCCCATTAGCCGTGAGTACATGACCAGGGTGAATCTCACTAAACGTCCAAGGAACGACTATCTGAGGCACTCAGTATTAACACGTTTTATTTTCCCAGCGGCCACCCTTCTCAGCACTCAGTCTTCATGCCGGTAGCCAGGGGACTTAGCCAAGGAGGTGAAATGAAGAGCTGGAGGGGTTTAGGAGATTCAGGCTGTCGATCTGGCCTCAGATTTATTCAACTCCCTTCATGAACTCCAGGAACTCTGCCAAGGGGAAGACATTGGAGATAAGGGGTGTGAGGTGGGACCGAAGTGCCCTGGCAGCTGCCAAGTGCGCTCTTGGCAGCTTTCCCTAACCCTGTCTCCTTTTCCACCCCCCTGATACGCGAGAGGCCAAGGGGGGACGGCTACCACTCCTCTAACCGTGGCAAGAACCCCTCGTGGCTCCCACTGGAAATGTCACTGTAGCCCAGCATCACCCTTGGCTGCCACCAAAACACCGGAGGTGAGCACCCGGGGAGGGACATGGCCACCGGCTCAGCTCAGAAATGGTCTGGGGGTCATTTCAGCAGCATCGTGTTCAAAAGATACGGCCCTTTGGAGATGGTGCTTGTGTTTAGGGGGCAGGAGGGGACAGGCAGGTCTCTGGTGAAAAGCAGCATTGCTTCAATGCAGGCTGGCTTTCGCAGCATGGGGACAGTTAAGGCAGCCCCCAGGCCCTTGCTACCATTTCACAAGCATAAGAAACCCCCCATCCCTGTGCAAACAGCGGCTGCGGTCAGGCATATTGCCCAGCACTGCCTGCATGAGCTCGTGCCGGTCCAAGAAGGCAACGAAGACCATGGGAGCTGCCCGGGGGGACATTCAAGGGCTAGCGACCAAACCGCACACAAGAAAGAGTCTTACCGTCATAGTCGATCCTGCCATCATTGTTTTTATCCCCATCTTTCATTAGTTCTTCTATGTCATCCTCGGTGATGGTCTCTCCCGTCGCCTGCAGCATTATCTTCAGCTCCTCGAGGTCAATGTAGCCATCGGCGTTTCTGTGCGAGGACAGAAGAGCTCAGGAGCAGACCGACACGCTGGGAGGGGGAGCCAGGGTGGTTGCACTGCTCCCACCATCCTGCCATGCTGCAGTCGCGGCTCTTACTTATCAAACATCCTGAAGAGATCTGAGAGTTCCTCTTCGGTTTTTCCTTTGCTGTCATCTTTCATACACCGGACCATCATAACAAGGAACTCATCAAAGTCTACAGTGCCGCTGCCTGCAGGCAGAAGAAACACCACCACTTGGCGCTATGGCGGGTGGACGGGCACCACCAAGCGAGAGATCACGCTTCCCTTTAGTAACCAAGGACCAAAACTCAGGAGGGCAGCCCTGCAGCAAGAGGCAGCTTTCAGGATGCTGGACTAAGTGACTGAGTCCCTGCACCAACTTCATCGCTGAATTTTTACCTTTTGCAGTCATTTTGCCAAGGCAAAATGAACCAAAAGTCCTACTGGCAGCACCGATGAATAGAAGTTCCTGCTGTGGAGATACCTGTCCATCTCATCTAGGTATTAGTAATAAAAGCTCCAGAAGGCAGGTACTCATGCAGTGTGTTTTTGCACCAGCAGTAGAGTACTGTTGTTTTCAGTGACACAGCTGTTTTCCTTTTTTGCCTGATTTTTTAACTGCTTTTTTATTTTCCGGTTATTTAGTCTGGTATTTCTGCCCAACCTGCACACAGTGGATTTTGTTACGTGTGATCACCGGTACACTGATTTAATCAAAATTGACAGTTATGTGCATGTGTTTGTGTTTACACTTAAGCAGTGTAAGACTTTCCAAGACCAAGACTTTCCTGATGATAGAATCCTGTAATTGTGGCATTTCTGAAATGGCAGTTGCTACATTCAGCCTCTATTTTGTTTTTTAAATGGATCTGTGCAATTTCAGGGTACCCCCCAAAATCAGTTCAAGCAGTATGATCTTTATAGGAATAATATTTTTTTATAGTTTCTCTCTGCCTGGAAATTTCCTAAAGGAACCGTGCTGAAGTTTGGTGAGTGTTTACTGTCCTTCAAAATCCCAGCACTGCAGGTTGCTCCCCACAGGCTGTGACTGTCCCCAGCACGTATCCTGCCGGCGCTGCACAGGTGCTGAGTGCTCCCAGCCGGCCGCATCATGCCCCCCATGCCTGTGCACAAACGGATGGTACTTGGAAGTGTGGAAGAAACCCAAATCTCTCACCATCCTCATCCACCTCGTCTATCATCTCCTGCAGCTCCTCTGGGGTGGGGTTCTGCCCCAGCATCCTCATCACCTTCCCCAGCTCCTTGGTGCTGATGCAACCGTCCTCTGCCCCCAGCACGAAGATGTCAAAGGCAGCCTTGAACTCTGAGGAGAGAAGGGAGAGGAGATGGCGGGGGGAGGGGGGGGCTCTTGCCCCACACCTCGACCCTGCAGGCGGGTGACCCCAGGGCAGGGGGCTCGTCCCAGGCACAGCCTCCCCTGCCCGTGCACCCCAGCACTGCCCGGGCATGGCACGGTGGGGACACCTGGGCACACGCACAGAAACTGCCTTGCTTGAAATGACGGTGGATCAAAATCCCTGGGTCATGCCCTGCTTTGGCCAGTCTGGCCAGAGCATTTTCTGGGGTGTAATTGCTTGAGGCAGGCTGGGCTGCCGGCTGGGAAGTTTGTCTTTAGGCTGTGGTGTCAGGTTAAAGATGCACCTACCATTTTTTTGCTCTTCTGTCAGCTGCTCAACCTGTAAGGAAAACACAGAGACCAAGTCATTTTTCTTCGTCAGCATCGCTGATTGTTAAAAGGACATGTCATTTGTTCAACGGCCTTTGCAAAGGTCAATGAAGCCTCACAGCAGTCACCCTCATGGACTACAGGTTGTACGACCGGTGGGGTTTTGACACCACAACTTTTTGTAGTCTAAGAGATTCTTCGCCTTAAAAAAAATTATTCCTGACTCCTTTGAAGTAAGCATCATTTCTCTAGAGCGGCAGCATCTGATACGCAGCAGAAGTAGCCTTGGCACAAGCAGGGGAGACCCACTGGGAGAAGCATTTGTCTCTGTCACCCGTTTGGGGATAACTTCTTGTTGCTGGCAGGCTTCGCAGCGGGATGGCTGCGCCACTGAGGGCTGCTCGCATGTGGGCTGAGGCCAGGTCAGAGGTGGGACGTGCTGGAAAGGTTCCTGGGGAGGGAGAGGTGGACAAGGCCATCGCTGGTAGTTGTTTTTCAGCCCTAGATTCAGGGAACTCCCTGCACAATCCAGAGCATTAAAAGCTGGTCTGCTTCTGTCTGAGTCAGTGTTTATTACAGAGGGAGCTGCTATTCCCTTTAGCCTGTTTTGGGTAGCTCCCCGAAGAAATGGCCTGTGGAGCCATTAGGCGTTAGCCAAAACGGGCTGGCAGATTGTTCCCAAACCCTACCCAAATTCATTCCCCGCAGACTATCAGTGGGAGCTTATTAGTTAGCATGAATTAACAAAAATAATCAATGAGGAGAGCAAAGAGGAATCCATCAGCTCTGTGTTGTACCTCTTTAAGTGCGTTTCTCTCTTTGGCTTCATTCCTGCCTGCAGGTACTTCTTATCTAAAATTTCTGGCCCCACCAGCGTGCTCAAGTGCCCCTCTGGTAGCATCTGTGAAAACCCTGACTTTTCCTTCCCATGCTGGCCAACAGCCTCTCTGGAGTCAGCCAGATATGACCCCCTGCCAGGACTACCTTTGGCCCGTGCAGAGGGTGCCTGACCCCACCAACGGCTCCTTACTACCACCCCTGTGCGAGCAGTCCCCAGCACCCATCCCCGCCATGTTTCGGTTGGGGCAGAACCCCACAACCCGGGTTTGGGGCACACTGTCTTTGAGGGAAGGCTGACGCTTTTGCCCCAAAGAGCAACAATTTTGCAAAACCCAGCTGGAAATTCTTCCTGCTCGCAGCGAGAGCCAGGGGAAGTGCTTTTTCTTAGTGGGACAGAGCCTGTGGGAAGCGGGCAGAGAGCCTTGTCCCACTCCCCACGGACCAGGAGGTGAAGACTTCCAAGTCAGAAAGCGATAAGGATGGCAGCAGGATTGCCACTGCAAGGGGAAACCCAAGCCCACGGTGGCCCCGGTGCCGCTGAAGGCAGGCAGGCAGGCAGCTGCCGGCCCTTCGTGGCTTTTGTTTGGGCAGAGCGAGGGCAACCACAACACTCCTGCAGCCGATGTCCACAGCCACCGTCCTGCCGCTCGGGTAACATGACCTTCTTGGTGCATTCGCTATTTATAAGCCTGGGTGAGAGAGGTGCTGGAGATAAAGACGAGCTCCCCAATTGTTCCCAGGCTTTGTTATTTATCCTTGTAGCCCTTTATCTGGCCACTTGTCCCTGGCACTGTTCTTAGCGCTGCTTAACAGAGCCTAAAAATGTTCCCAAAATAGCTTTGTGTTTGCACACCCTTATCTAGGCATGAGTGGGCAAGATGAAAATCCACTGGGTTCTCTGGCTGCACGTAGGGAATTTGGCACAAATATAATATTAATATACGCCATCAGCATGCAGCAAATAAAAAAAATACTCACTTTTGAAGCTTCCTTGACTACTGAAGTGATAGATGTGGAGCTATGCTGTATGTAAATTAAATGCATTGTAACTATAGAGTGGCACTTTTATTACAGAGATGTCCCCTGAGCTGTTTATAGTGCCCTCTGGACACGGGTGCTGTTTGCGGCTTTATTCCTCTTTTCCCTCCACATCATTGCAGGGACAGGTTTCTCCGGCTGCGGGGTGGGAAGGCAAGCACTAAGCCCACAACACTGTGGCGGCGGTGGTAACACCAAATCTGCTGTATTTTGCTTTTATCAGCTCTCCTCTTCATCCCATGTTTTCATTTGAAGTCAGAAAGGGGAAGTTGAATGTCTTGAATTTTTTTTCCAGGTAAATGTTTTCTTAGAGTTAAAATCTTGGGAAATAGATCCATGAAAATGCTGTCTCAGCTGTGCCTGGCTTGGGCTTCTTTTGCCTCCGTAAGGGTGCTGGCAGTTAATGCCTGGGACTGGAGCCCCACATTTACCAGCGTGCCCCCACCTTTGAACTAGCAGCAAAATCCTTATGGGAGTCCATCGGGTCTTTTGCATGGCCCGTTTCCCTGGTCAAGGGCTCTATGTTCGGGGTAAGTTTTTGGTACCTGAGGTAGGAATTTTTGAGTTGTTTTCTATTGCTGCTGTTACTTTTTCTCAGCAAAATTCCTCTGTGGTCCAATTCTGCTAAAGCCCATAGGCTTTGGGTAGGGATTACCTTCACCTGTGGATTTTTGCCCATTTCTGGGGCAGAGATTTGGAGAGAAGCTGGAGCTTGTGAGTGGGGAACCCTTTCTTTTTTGGGGTGCTCTGCCTGTGCTGCGAGCGCGCTGTCCCCGCTGACAGACAGACCCTTTTGGCTGTAGGCATGGCCGGCTCACAAAGCACTTCAGCCTTTCTCCCTAATTACAGGCATGAGGTCCCTAAACAATCAGGAGAGGACCTGTGCCTTGAGTGGCAGAGAACATATTTAGTTAAAAAGCTTAATTAGAGAGGTCTGGATTTTCTTTGATTTTGCAGGTCACATTTTTCTCCCTCGTGGAGGTGTAGGCTGAGGGGCTCAGTGTTTTACTGTACAGCCTTTCCTGAGCCTTTTCACACTATCAGGATTGCTATGGGGTTCCATTTCACGAGGGTCAGGGCTGACCAAAGGACAGGAGAGCTGTGAGCGTTTCATTTTTTTCTTCAGTTACGTATCAAGCACTATCTTTCCTCACTCTAAACCCCTTGGAATTAAAATAGGACTTGTATGATGTATTTTTTGTGCCCTTGGTTAAAATCAAACCTGATCAATTACATATTTAAAAAAAAAAAAATCACCAAAAAAAGCTCTTATTTTAACTCCAGTTACGGAAGGGACACAGTAGCAATCCACACAATCCAGAATCTATTTTCATCCTTATTCGACTCGTGTATCACTGTCTGTCTATGTTACAAGATAATGCAGTGTTCTTATTACAGACCAAATAGTTTGGGTTTACACAGTGAGCACAGTGTGCAGCTGTGTAAGTTAAAATAGCTGTTAGGATGCTCTGCGTTCCCCGAGAGCATAGCTCACATTCTGGATCTCTGCAGAGCAGATACCAGGAGCAGCAAAGCAGAGGTGGATATTTGGAAATAACTTACAAAAGCTAAGGGTTTTTTTAAATCTCCCAGAAAAATATTCAGCTGAGGAAGGGGGAAACGTAGCAATGGCAGAATTATAAAGCATCACAAAGAAGAGAGTGAGGTTTAACCCATACAAATAATGTTCGTTTCGTAGGAAACGCTGCTCTGCTTTGTCTGAGCTAAAACCAGCGGACACCTCTTATACTGTCAAGATTTTGTTGAGATTTATAACTTCACCTATGGGCCATTTCCTTGCCTTGCAGGGGGGAACCAGGGGAGTAACTGAAAATAATTTAGCAGCACAGCTGGGAGTTTCACGCTTACAAGAGGAGTGTGAAACCTTCAGAGCCACCAGTGTGCAAGGTCTGTGTCCTGGATGATGATGTTGATGAAAAGTTGCCACCCTATAATTATTTCCTATTTGCACTTCTCCACTGAGTTAACTCCATCACAGCTTTGGGGTATCTACTACTAAACCCCCGAAAATCCTTTAATACCCGCCCCCCCAAAACCACAGCCCCAAAGGGAGGCACTTACCGCTGCCTTATAAATGTCATCCATGGCTGGAGAGGGTGGGCGAGGGGCCGGGGGACGTCACAGTCACACTCTGCCGGCACTGCCTCAGAGAGCCCGGCTGATATAGGGGGCTGCCCGCCCCGGGGGAAGTGACCAGCCCACTGGCAGCCCCGCACGCCCATCCCCATCCCATCCCCGTCCCTGCAGGAATGCCTGGCCTGCATGCCTTGGGATGGGGACACTGCCGAGCCCGAGGCTGGCACGTCCGGGGCCAGCCCAAGCCCCGCTTCAGGGCAGCTGGAGGTTTCCTTGTGACTCTGAGATGGGAATGAGTGAGCCCTTTCAGCTGGGTTTCGGCAGGAGCTTTGCTGATATATTGCGGTATTTGGCTGTCCTGACTGGGCGCGTGCCACCATGTCACCTCCACCGCCCGTGTGTTCCCCCCCAGAAGCTGCATTAGAAAGATTATACTGTGCCTAATTAAACTGGGTAATACGGGAAAGGCACGCCTCCCAAAATATCCCTGTCCAGCAGCAAATGTCCCATGGGGCCAGTGGGAACAGGGGGTGTCAGGGCTGCCCTGTCCCCTCTGCCAGCTGTCCCCAAACCCATAGGGGACATGCGGCTAGGGCCAGTGCCCTCGGAGGAGCCGATGCCATGTGCATGCAGGCACCAAGGATAGGGGGAACGTGCGGTCCCAGTGCTGTGGCGAGGAGAAGCATGGAGGCAGATGGAGCTTTGCCTCCCTTTTCGGCATTTAGCTGGGGCTGCAAAATGGAGGTGGGGTGGGGGTGTGGGGCTATCAACTGTGCTTGATTTCAGGGATAATTCCCAGTCCTTTAGGAAAGCAGAACTCGCTTCACCGAACCAGCGAGCTGACCTGGCCCCACTGCAAACAGGGAAAATCCACACTCCTGGATTTACTGTGGATTTTCCCCACCATGGTGGAGAGCAAAACACACCAAAGGCCTCCAGGTGATGTCCAGCGTTTTCTCAGTGCAGGGAAAAGCATTTTAATCCACAGCAACCAAAGCAAAGCCTCTCTTGTTGCTGATTCAGGACTCCCTCTTGTGTCCAAAGGAACTATGGATGGCTCCGGCACCTCAGGGTGATAAGAGAAATCGTGTTGCATGAAAAAAACTGCTGCCTCTCCGTAACGCCTAGCCGAAGTGGCATTAACCAGAGACCCGGGGTGGTGTCAGCGCGAAGCAAGGGCACGGGTGAGCACAGAGCCGTGTCCCCACACCACATCCTCCCAGGTTTTGCAACACTCAAAAGATTAACTTGCTGCAGAGCCTGTTAAGGACTGCAGTCCTGCCGGCACCCGCTGGCCTTGATTTACCCAGGCTTCAGCTGGACTCTGCCTCTTCTCAGCATGGGGATGGCAGATGTAATAAAAAGGAAAAGAGCTGCATTTAAGGAATTAATTTTTGAAGCATTTTAGTCTTCAGAATTGGAATATATTAATATTTTGGTTGCCTTGAACATAGAAAAGGCAGAAAAAGCTGCAAAGGGGAGTAGTTATTTTGTTAAAGGGCCTCGGAGCCTGTCCTTAGGTGAGGGCACAGGCTGGGATGGGGGACCTGCTGTCTCCCACCACTGAACCACCACCCAAACCCTCCTGGGCACCCCCACAGAGACCTCCCCAGTGAAGCGCTGCCCCGAGGCAAACCCCAGCCTCGGGCTGCTTTCCCCCTCCTCAGGATTCCCTGTGGAGCCGGCGGGTGGCAGGTGCTGGCCCCGGGCACTGCCAGGCACTGCAGCAGAGGGCAAGGAATTGTGCCTGGCCCCATCCCTCCGTCCGGGATGCGCCGGCTCTGAGTCACTCCCCTGAAAACAGCCCCTGGGATGCGTCAGAATATATCTGGGGCCAATGCATGGCGGGAGCGGGAGCTCTAACATTGCCTTCAAAGGGTCGCAGCCACACTCCTGGGGCAGCTGGGATGAAATCCAGGTCGGGCTGTGGAAGAAGGGTCTCTGTCTGCTTAGAGGGGGGGAATCTGGGCCACCGCCACCACGCACACTGACACAGGAAAGCTGCACTTCCGCAAACGCCTGATGCGAACCGAGACTTATAAAACACAGGTATGCCTAGAGGGGAAGGATGACATCCATCTGGCAGCCAGAGGTGACGTTCCTCCCGGGGAGGGAGGCGCAGGCGAGGGGCATCATGCCAACCCCTGCCTCCCCGATTGCTGCTTGGAGCCAAAGCTTCCAGCATCCCGTAGCTCTCCGGAGCGGTTTGCTTATAAAAGTATTGGGAATTGGGGTTTTGTAGAGAAACCCAGAGCCTCTGCCTTGCAAAGCGCAGGGGGAGGATGCAGCGGCAGGTATCGAGGAAAACCATCTGCTCCTGCTGCTTTTCTTGCCTCCCCACACGAGACCCACAGCAGAGACGGAGCGCAGCTATCTATAGCCTGAGGAGGGCTGCCAACACAAGTGCCCTTAATCTGGGGGTATGGCCGGCTCGGTGGCACACCGGCTGTCGCTGCAGTTAGGTACGGCGTGTTAGCTCGGGCTTCAGCTGCATCCCGACGTGCCATTACACTTGTCAGTCAACCCAAGGTACCAAGACAGGCAGAAGGATTTCCTGCACTTTTTTCTCTGAAATCTCGCTTCAGGTTTTCCTTTCCAGGCAGCTGCAACCCGCTGCAAAACAAGCAGAGGCATTCTTCAGGTCAAATATAAGGAAATAAAAAGCAGAAACCCAACTAAGTTGCAACTTTATTTGAGGTCAGGGGTGTTTGCAAGGCTCCTTGGGCAGTCTGTCATGGCTCCAAACCACAGTAAAACACTCCAGCATCCCGCTTCCCTGCGCAGGGCACCTGGCCCAGAGTGGGGCCAGACCCACCAACATCGAAGCTCTTTAATTTACTGCTACCTCAATCCTCCTCAGAGGATTTTAGCTGAACGAGCCCCCATTTACCCTCTTCCCCAGCTGCATTGCTCCCGTTGATGCATCTTCTCCGGGAGCCAGGACAGGCTGTCACACCACGAGCCACCTCGGCGCCCACAGGCAGAAGCTGCTTTAGGGAAGAGGAGAAGGGTACCTATCAAAACTGACAGATGTGTGAGCGCTGCAAATTGTTATTTAATTATGGAGACGGGACAGTCAGAGGAAGCTTAATTAAAGTTGCTCTCCAAAACCACTTATTATCTCATCAAGACGCTGAGCTCAGCAGCAGCTCCTGCTGAAAATCCCTCTTGGGCTGCCTTTACTATACATGTTTTCTCCTTACACACATCATCCTTCGGCTAAGTCCTGACCAATGGAAAGCATTTTGCAGTGAAAATACAATCAAAATGGGTTTATCCAGCTCCATTTGCAGAGTTGTGTTTGCTTCTCTGCTGCCCTGTCCCGGTTGCATCTGCCAGAAGCCAGCGTTGCCCCCTGCAGCGTTACTCCTTCTGCACCGCAGCTCCCTTCTGCCAAGGAAATACTTTCTGTCCAGACAACTTTGAAAGCCACAGGTCCACACAGGGCATTTGGCACTTCTGCTATTACTAACGATGCTACACTGGAGCTAATTGCATCCTCCCTTAGGTAGCACAAGGAAGGACAGAGAGCGGTCACCTTCATTTTGCTAGAAGGTGGTTTTTCACCCAAGCCTCCTGTGAATCCCCTTGGGGCAACTCACGTTCACAGGGAAAAGGCTGAGGACGATTTGCTCGCCATCCTTCAAGATTCTCCGCTTCTGTTGCAAATTCCTGGCAAGATCTCTTCAGTCTGCACAGATTTTAAACAATTCCCTGTGCTCAGTGGGACAGTACATTGAGGTAAGAAAAGTTCATAACGTCAGTGAAGTCACCCCACACAACACCCTGAGTTCACTCAGGGCTCATCCCTGAGGCCCTGGGCTGAGTCCATGCAGGTCTGGCCCATCAGCCCGGCTCCTCAGCTCTGTTTTTGCGGTGGCACCAGCCAAGTTGGTCATAGAACCACTGCAGCGGTGCCTCAGCCCAACGTGACAGCGTCCAAGCCTTCAGCAGCACATGGTGGCCGCAGCTCTCCACCGAGGGCTGTTTGCAGCAGGAGGCGGCTTTGGACCGCTGCCAGCACTGCTTCCAGATGCAGATGCAGATGCTCATGAGCACAGCAGCACAGCCACACCGCTACGAGGAAGATCAGCCCTCTGCAGACAGGGACTCCGCAGTTTAAACTCAAAACGCCCTGTGCTAGTATCCACCTGCGTTGCACCTTCCTGTGTTGCCAGATCTGCGCTGTGCGCGTTGCGCACCCCCGTCTGCAGCTGCCTTCAGCCGGCTTGGACAGGCCTGAACCTCCCTGCACTGCCTGCATGGCAGTGTACTGCACAGCCTAGTGCTGCACAGCGTGGTATTTCCCAGCGCTACGCTCTGCAGCATAGCATTGCCCAGGCACTGCATTGCATTGCGTTGCTCAGTACTGCGGGGCAAAGCACTGCGTTGCATTGCACAGCCCTGCAGAGCTTTGCACTGCATGGCACGACGCTGTGTTGCACAACGGCATTGCGCGGCCCCCGCGTTGCGTTCCGCGGCAGCGCGCGGCACCACGCGGCGCGAGCCTCCCCGTGGGAGAGCCAGCACGCATGCGCGCGGACACCAAACCCCGCCTCCATGGGCTTTAGTCCCGCCCCTCCCGGCGGCAAGCCTCGCCCCCAGCGGCAAGCCCCGCCTCTGCCACCGCCGGCGGCTGCCAATAAAGAGGCGGCGGGCAGACGAACCGCACCCTGAGGCGGGTCGGGGGGGGGGGGGCGGCCGGGCCGCCACCCAGGCGGTTTGGGCCGGGGCAGGGGGGTTGTTCCGGGGCGCCCCCCCCCCCCCCCC
>JAVKLA010000036.1:6879369-6909668 GCA_034782735.1 Sagittarius serpentarius | reverse complement strand
AGGCGGGTCGGGGGGGGGGGGGAGGGGGGGTTAAGCCAAGATGGCGGCGGCCGGAGCGAGGGCTGGGCTGGGGGACGGTGCGGGCGGCGGTGGCGGCAGCCGGAGGGGAGCGGTGACGGCGTGAGCGCGGCGGCGGCCGGTCCCCTGCGCTTCTCCAGGCGTCATGGAAGCGGCGGCGGGGGGCGAGGACGGCGAGGAGCCCCCGCGGGAGGCCCGAGTCCTGGGTTCCGAGCTGGTGGAGACCTACACGGTGCGGGGCCGGAGTGAGGCTGCGGCCCGGGGTGGGGGGTCCCGCGGAGGCGAGTGGGGAGGCCGTGAGGGACGTGCCGGGCAGCAGGTGACGGTGGCAGTGGCGCGGGGAGGTGTGGGGGAGCGGGCCCGCTTCCCCGCCGCCTCAGGCAGCCTGCGGGGTACCGGGGGAGCGAGCTGAGGCCGGGCTTGGTGCCGCGCTGCCTCCTGCTTAGTGCCGCCGCCTCCGTCCCGGCTCTGAGGAAGCCGAGCCAGAGTTCTCGGCCCGGTTTTGTACCCACGCGAAAGCCAGAGCGAAAAATAATCTGGCAGAAGTTTCCGAGCGGTTTCTGCCTCTGTGGGGGGACGCCTGTTCTGGGAAATCGGCTGCGTAGGAGCGGGGCTGCGGGTGTCAGCCGGTGCGAATCGGCCCCGGAGCTCCTCGCAGCTTTGGGCCCTTTGGGAGAGCTGGTGTTTTAGTGGAGGCTCAGTTTGCAAATGTCACGTTCTTGCCCATATATATCTATACAGATACATGCATGTATATGTGTGTGTGTGTGTGTGTGTGTGTGTGTGTGTGTGTATGCACGCGCATGCGCATATGATTGTGAAAAATTGTTACTGAGTAAACATAGCGTTTAAAGCTGGACTAAATATTGTAGAAAATCTTTCCTTCAGGTAAAAATACGGTAAGAAGCCCTCTTGAAAAGCTAACCTTGTTTTCAGAGTAAATCACATATGTTGGGATAGACAGTTTTTCTCTTACCCTACCCAAAAAAAGAGGAAAGATTGTCAGCAGGATTTTTACTTGGGGAAGGAATTAAATTTTTATGTAGAAGTTGTTTTTTAACTGGATGCATTCTACCACGAGTTAATTGGTCTGTTTTTCAGGAAGAAGCTCATCATAAAACAAACCTCAGCATAATTGCAGAGAGAAAACATCTCGAGCGCACCACCCTTTAGTTATATAACTAAAAATGTTTTCTGCTCCTGCCTTATTTTAGTGTGATTTGAATGATCTTTTTTTTTTTTTGTAGAATGCACATCATAACATCAGGTTTCTTCCTGATGGGGGAGCCTGAAAGAGAAAAGGGAAGGGGGAGCAATGGTCTAGAAAGGCACTATTTGTAAAGTTGCGTAATAGTTACAAGTAATACTTGAAGTCACTACCTCTGAAAAGGTACCCAGAGAAAACAGAGCAACAGGAGAGTGATTTCTGAGTTTCTAATAGGACAGAGCATTTATACAGTTGTAGTACATGAAGGGCCTTAACTCCTTTCTAGTTGACAACCCTTGAAACATCATTGTGTGGGAATGACTGTCAGGTGGTGAGTAGCCATATTTACAGACAAAAATGTAATGAATATTCAGTGAAGGAGTTGGGTAGACACTTAAATTCTTGAAAATTGCTTCAGCTCTTTCAGTTATGTTAGTTACATGATGCGTATTCGCAGAAATGATACTGCTGCTGTTGAAATATTACCACTGTGTGTGTTAGGATGTGGTTCATCCCCCAAGCAAGTTTGTTTTCACAGTCTCTGATCAGCCAAGAGGCATAGTGAGACTTGTGTCTTGTGTCATGGTGACTGGAAACTTGCATTTCAGGTGTGAACCAAGACTCAGCAGTGTTAATGTTGATGTTGAGAATTTTCATTAGTATTTTGCAATACCAGTGAATGAGAAATTCAAGTGAATTAAGTTGAGAAAATGTCAAAAAGTGTTCTGCCCCCTTATTCCACTGGAAGTTATGGACACAGGAGGTGAAACGTTGGCTACTTTGGGGCTACAGCCTGCAAGCTAATATGGTGGTACAGCCAGCCTTTGGTAATACCATTCATTAATTTGCTCGATTGAGCTGTAGTTCAGGTGTATAACTTTGCTGCAGGTAGTGTTCAGCAGATAGCTGATAGTTGGGGATAACATTTTAAGCCACTGCAGCTAATCCCAAGGAAGCTTATTTTTTCAAGGCCAGATTTCTTTCTTAATCATTATGGTTCTGGAAATACTGTGCTATTTTAATGCTGTTTTTTCTTAGGAGCTTTAAAAGTAGGGTGTTTGAAAGGTAAGATTTACCAGTATTTGGTCCTACTTTGATTCTCTTGCTGCATTTTTGAAGGAGTCATGGCATTAAGCTTACCTGTATGTAAACCTCCTAAAACTGTTAGCAGGACTCCAAGCCTGCAGCCGGTTTGTATGAGAGAGACCTAAGCTGTTAGAAATGTAGGAATAGATCTTTAAATGAAAACAGAAATTTGACAAAATTATTCAGAAGGTGAAATGTTTTACAAAAATTAGCATTTGTTTAGTGTTCAAAATTAGGTCAGGGGCACTTAAGGACATGATAAAGACCTGTACCGGAGCAGAAATTAGCGTAAAATTAGCGTAAAAGTCAGTCAAATCTGGTAAAGGTGAGAAAGGAAATACAGCAGTACCAAGCTGCATCTTAATCTATTAACATGTAGTAGTCAAGGTGGCAGTGGTCCTATTGACATCCTTGTTTTTGAAAGACTCTTTTTTTTCTTTTGGCATGTGTGCTTCCCGTTGTACTCTGTATTTCAGAGCTCATAATCTCAATAGGAGACTTATTTTAATGACATCCATGTGACATTTGTGAGATTAAATCCTCTAAAATATATTGGGGAGGCCCACAGTTCTGTGTAATTTTGAAGGCACTTTTAAAATGTGATTATTGTTGGAGTTGTTAGGGTGGAAGGCAAGGTATGAATAAATCCAGCAGGAAAAAATACTGCACTTGTTGATGTTTCTTCTGTTGGGTTACTAGCTATTTTTCCTGCATGTGCTGGTCCAGCTAGATGCTGACTGAAGACTGGCTGATTGCTGGAAGGCCTCAAGGCTGCCAGTGCTTGGTTTGTTTCCTGCTATGCGTTTGTTTGGGCTAAAATTTCCCTCCTGCTTTTCCTGTCTTTTGCAGCTGTTTTTAATACAAATACTAGCTTTGGTATTTAAGGAAAATAACCGTGGCTTCCCTGAATGGGTGTAAACTGACTACTTGACGAGGCAGGGAGGAGGAGGAGATGCGGTTGCATCACTGCTCTGGAATGTGGGACCTACTGGCTGCAGTCACACCTGTGCCCCAGGCTTCCTGTGGGCAGCTCTGCCTGTCATCTGTAAAGCGAGGTGCTTGTTGTCTTCTTGACAGTACTGGAGTATGAAGTTAGATGAGGGATACTGTAGAAATGCACATTTTCCACGTGAAGTGAGATGGATGTTTTTTTGTAATGTGTACAGGAAGTAAACAAAAGGCAATCTGGAATCACTGCTGTCCATTTAACAACTGGTTTAAAAATTATACATATTAAAAAATTTTAGTGAATATTTCACCTTTAAATATTTAGGAAGATGGAGGCATGCTGTTTGGCAGTGTGAGTACTTAACTGCAAAGAGATTTAAGTGACTGGTTAGAAAACCATTAAAATATACAGCACTGTAGAAATGCTAAACACTTTACAAAGTAAACGTAGCCAAAACAACTTATAGAAAGGTGTACAAAATTTATTACACAGCAGAATTTAGTAGAGACACAGGGAGGAGGAAAACCTGTGAATGTAAACACTTTTGCATTTTAGCTCAACAGAAATGCAGTTTAAGGCATAAATATGGGTAGAGATTTCACATAGTGTATTTGTCTGGGAGACAGTGCAGTGTGAGAATTTCATCATCTCTCCAATGTATGCCTTCTAGCAGTTGGCTTGACAGGTAGGCAGTCATTGAAGAATCTTAACTTAAACTGTCAGCCTTGTCATATTAGTGCACTCAAAGTTAATTGAAGATGTACTTAGATATCTGACTTTTTTAGAAACTTAGGTGTGGTTTTTTTTTCTTTAAAATGATTTCTTATTGAAGCAAGTCTTTGGAGCGCATAAGCATATTTCATTTGTATTTATTCTTCAAGATAATGGCAGCTTGTGGATTGATGTGAAATCAATTGCTGTCATTCTGTGTACTGATGCTGTTTGAGGGGTGAATATACTGCCAGCTCTGGCTGCATTCTATGTGGGGAATGCTGTGGCTTTTTAAAGACTTAATTTGAGGAATTGTATCAGTGCATGTAAACACTCACTTTAACAGGTATTTTTCTTACCAGACTGTGTTTCTAGAAGTGGTCTGTGCTTGCTGTTTCAGCAAGAGGATACGAAACTTTTATTATATATTTACTCTTGATTGTATTGTATACAGAGAGAAGGGGCATTCCTTCCTTGTCTCATGAGCTGTCGGTTGGGAGCTGTGAAGTTTACTGTATTTTCAATGTCTAATCTGAGGTTTTATGCATTGTATACTCAATCTGCATTGCATTTAGCCATACTGCTTGATCTGCCATAATTCAGCACAGTCAGCTTTTAAAAAGAACTGGTGGTCTTATTATGGCTTCTAAATGTAGAACTTCTTTAGTTTTAACTTTAATCTTCTGGTTTCTTTGAGTCTTTCCTTGCTTTCCTCAGCAAGGGTTATGAGGAACTTTTGAATGCTCAGGTTATTCCTGTTCTAATTTGTCACTGGCACAGTGAATAATCATGATCTGCTGTTTCCCAGCACAGCATGATGGGAAGGCAGATGCATGCCTTAATTGAGACTGTAATTCTGTGGAGGCATTCATCTGTGTTTTCAGTACTCATCTGAACACTGACGTGTCACTTGCTGTATGCACTAGTCAGACATCTTGATTCAGTTCTCTGTAGGACTTGGTTTTTGTTCAGCAAGCCAGTGTCAGATGCTTTCAAAAATATATTTGGTATGAGAGAGAGTTCGTCTTTTAAAATGCAAGTGGTAGTCTATTTAATGTTCGGCATTGTGCTGGTCTGTACTAACAATAAGGAAAACTGGCCTTTTATATAACAAATTGAAACTGTTGATGCTTTTTGTTTCCTTGGGTGGGTTTAGCAACTGGATGTGCATCATTCTTATAGCAGCTACGAGGCAGGTTTGTGTAATCTGTTGTAGTAAGCAAGTTCTCAACTGTATTAAATGCTTTCAAGATTTGATTGCCAATTGTTTTTTTCCCCAAGGAATATAGTTGGATTGGATAACACAGGTTATTTGATTTATTTTCAAGTAGCTGTAGAACTGGTTTTGCCAAGCCTTGTTTGTTTTCTACTTTGTGTTTTATTTTGTACCTTTAAAGTTTCTTTGGGATGGCTTGCTTCTGGCATATCCAAAGGCAGATTGTGAGTTTCCTGCAGAACCAGTACTGTTCAATCTGTAAAGTCACCTACAATGGAAATCTTGAATTGTTTGGTACGTGCATGGTTAAAAATACTTAGTTTTTTGTAAAGAAATGTTGGGTTGCTTTAGATAATTTAGTGATTATTTGGGCATGATTGTAACTGTCAGGAAGGTGTCTTCTGTGTTGTACCCTGACGGGAATAAAAGAGTTAACATGCAACCAAAGGATTTGTCTAGATTTCTGAAGGGTTAAGCTCCAGATTTCTGCTTAACAGTGAAGTGACAGCAGGACGGTTGCCAAGTTCCTCTGCCTGTTGTGGAACTTGGTAGATTGAAGAAGGGATGCTGCTGTCTCAGGCTTGCTGTGGATAGCTATGAATACCAACTTAGCAGAAATCTTCAGAAAAAGAAGTAGCTTAGAGATCTTGGTTATTAACCTTTGGGTTGTAAAAATAAAAGCCATTGCTTTGCATTAAGAAGCATCTGCATGTTTTTGTGTGTAGAGCAGCCTTGTGAAAGAGATTAGGCATCCTACCTCAGCAAAGTCATCTTAGTTTGGGTTAGCTTTTAGTTAACTATGACACTTAAGAATGTAGCACCACCTTATAGTGCTGCATTAACCAGCACATCTGAGAGTCAGCTTCTTTAAGACAGATGTTTTGCAGTTCACTTACCTTAATTTCTTCTTTTCAGGTATACATTATTCAGGTCAGTGTTGGCAGTCATCAGTGGACAGTCAAACATCGTTACAGTGATTTCCATGACCTGCATGAAAAGGTAAGGATATTAAAACTGTGGCCTTGGTCTCTTACAAAGCATTGTACAGTTTGTATAGTTCTGTTGTATGGGACATCAATTCTTTCCTCAATAAAGAGCAGGAATATCTGCCAGATACCATCTGAACTGCAGATTAAATCCTTTTTGTATGAACAGTATTACTTGCTTCCGTTACACTCCTCTCTTGAACTGGCAGAGGTTGGCCTGGAAAATTTTAGACTTAGAAGCTTGTATCAGAAAGAGTGGAGTTCAGGCTAGAGTCATTAAACGTTTTGCCAAGAGAGATGTTTATGATTGGCTGATCTGGTAACCAAAATCTGGATTGTGGGGAAAAAACTGTCTTCTGGGCAGGGTGGATGGTAAAACTGTCCTTAGACAGTAGCATGGGAAAGTTACTAACCAGTGCTGATTAGAAACAGCAAGAGAAAATGGGGGAAAGTCCACCATATTCAAGACTGGGCTGCTTTCTCAGAAAAGCACCAGTTATTCTGTTCTTTTATCACCTTAGTTGCATTCTGCCCTGTGGTACTGTGAGTGATTCTATCAGAAAACACTATTGTTGAACTTCTCATCCTTTTGTTAGTTTTCATTCAGTTCCTTCTGAAAATACGTAATACTTTGAAGTCAATAGCTAAATTCACTGAAGTGATTTTATTTTTGGATCTTACCAGGATCAGGCAGCATGCTTTTAATGTGTTCCATTGCAACTTTTGTGCATGTTGAGATGGTGAGTTGGGTAGTAACTCTGTTTTTTGTCTTTCAGCTTGTTTCAGAAAAGAAAATAGATAAAAATCTGTTACCTCCTAAGAAGATTATTGGAAAAAATTCCAAAAGCCTAGTGGAGAAAAGACAAAAGGAATTAGAGGTCTACCTGCAAACCCTGCTCATCAAGTTCCCTGTTACTACTCCAAAAGTCTTGTCACACTTCCTACACTTTCATTTATATGTAAGTTATATTTTTAGCATATGAAATGGAGGCTTAAGTGTCTTTCCCTAGTTCTCTGACTTGGAAAGAATTGTATGGAATCTTCACAAATTAGGTGAAACTGCTCTTTTTCAGCATTTTGCACAATGTAACAAAGCATATTTTTAAGATTTTTGACACCACTTTTTATTGCAGTAGATACTGTGCTAGCAAGTAATGTGGATAGGGACTCTAAGAGGAGAAAATAGATGTTGGCCAGATAGTTGGAAGCTGTGAATAAATCTGAAGCTGAATTGGTTGTTAGGCTGAAGTCAATAGTGCTGGCTCTCTGAAGGAACGTCGCATAATTGATACACACACACACCCCTACTTAGTCGTTAATGGTTAGAGCTGTGGTTCTTGCTGAAACAGTTTCCAGTAGCCCAAATGAAGAAAAATGGTGCTTCTCCATGAGAAGCACGCTGATGGAGTGGCCTCCGGAGAAATCGCTCCAGCCAGCAGACAGAATGTTATGGTAAAGGGTGCTTGAAGTGAGAAGCAATGGCTTGCTTTCATGTTCAGATTGCAATTTGTTCATCTCTTGTGTATGATTAGGCTTCTTTTCAGTATGGCATCATGTTGTAAGGGGTGGGGGGTGAACTTCATAAAGGGGAAAATGCACTGGAGAACTCGGTGGAAAGGAGGAGCAGTAATTGCTTTGGGGTGGGATATGCTGAGATGGCCTTTCCTGGTCTCATCTAAAGAATTCAGAAATGAGTTACAAGTCGTCCGTTAGCTGTGTTAATTAAGCTGTAGCAACAAAGAAAAACCTATTTTAGTTATGTTACATGAACATAAATTATCCTGGAGTTTGACTTAGATAAACAGTAGAAGGTTTACTTCATAGTGTTGCTGTTGCCCTGCATATTTGAGTGAGAAGCACTAGTTTGTCATGATCAAGCCCTCTAAAATGGATTAGAGGTGTTAAATGTATTAAAAATGTGCGTGATAGTGTAGGGATAATTCTGTTCAGATGGAGTAAACTTCCTGATCAACCAGGAAGTTGCATAATTTTTCTGTTCTCTGGCTAATCTCTCTTAAATGATGTCCATTTCATTAATGTTTCAGTGCTGTAACTTCAACAAAGGTTTTTATGCAGGCAGAAATTCTTCCTAGTCCCTCTCTTGGTTTTCAGTTAGACTATTTTTTCCTCTTGCTGTAATGTTCATCCTTTTTTAATTTTCCAAAGAAGTAGCATTATTTGGATATGAATGCTTCCCTGTTTCTATATTGCACTTGTGTATTAAGAGCAAAGTTGTTGCTCAGTCTGCATTTCTTTGCTTTAGGGGAGTCTGGCTTGAGGTATAAACTCAATTGTTTTTGCTTGGAACTTCAGATTACTTTTAAATATTTACAAAAAAAGTTAGTTATTCAGCAGAAAAGCTGAATATTTACCACAGCAATTCTCCTGGAAAATAACCTTCCTGCAGAACTTTGATCTTATTTTAAAATATCTTTGTTACCAGACAGCCCATGTGCATGCCTGAGCCATTATAGTCTCTGATGTTGCCTCATTAATTTATATAGGAAGGCTGCAATATTTTTTGTCTATTCTTATTTGTAGTATTTCCAGTAGGGATTATTTAACTTTACTTCCCAGGTTAATAGAACTAAATGGAGTAGAAATACCTACAATAAATACATTAAAACCACTTTGAAGCCTTTACATGTCACAGGGAAAAGCCAGGTACAGCTTAGCAAGGAGAAGCAGTTGCATGTGACAGCAATGTAGAACATTATTGTTACTTTGACATTGCATAGGATATCTGCAGTGATATGGGGATGCTTATTTTGTTGCACTGTCTTACACTTTGTCATCTTAGAAGATCTGGTTTGTTAACTTACAGATAGAAGCTTTTGCAAGAAAAGAACTGAGTACTCACAAACTGCTGTTCAGAGACACCTGCAAACAATGGACTTCTATGGTTTTCATGCGTATAAGTAGTTAGAGCTAAGACAGAGATCTCTTGTAGACAGAGGAATAGAGTTGCTTTTTTTGCCTGCTAGTCACTGAACAGTCCAAGTCATAATCTTGTTTCAGTTATAGATTTAGAAGGAATTTCTGCCCTGTGTCCCAGATGAAAGGGATACAGAGTATAATTCTCAATTAGGTCTGTGCATGCCAGATGAGTGTAATTGGCTTATTCAAATGAGTCAGAATTGTTGACTTTTGTTTGGAATGCAGCTTCTAGCTTGTTCTCAAAACTGGTGTGGAGGCTTTGTTCATCTTCAGTGAGTGGGGTTTCAGTTATACTAAGAATGTGCTTTTCTGAAACGCTTGCCTCATCACATGAGCTGAACTTGTCTGCTGCAGATGTCCTGTGGATTTATTCCCTTGTTATGAATCATGAGGGATTTGTCAGCAAAGTAAACTCATGAAATATTCATTTTATGATGATCCATAATATGTTTATGCTTTGCAGCTACCTTAAAATGAGATGCGTGTGTCTAGGGGAAGCTTCACTATCTCAAATAGTTTTATTTTTTTCTTTTTGTGGGACTTTGAGAGACAACTGTAGGAAATGCTCAGAACTATTTCTGGACTTCCACAGAGCATTTGGTTTTTGTGGAGAGAATTATGCCCAGATGGGAAATACTGGTACTGATCTTTGTGCACCTTCAGATTTAGAGAGAACAAATCCCTGCATTGTTTTCAGCCTTTTCCTTTCCTCCTAGAGCTGTCAGTGCCTGGAATGGAGATTGAGCACCTGGGTAGGTTAAGGAGGGTAGAGAAGATGTAGGATGGGGAAAAGGGGCTTTTGAATTACTCTGTAGCAAGCATAATAGAGTTGAAGTCCAGAAGACTAATTACTTTTTGTACATCTCTTCTCTGTAGACCTGTTAATCTAAAGTTTTCTGTGTATTAGTGATATTCCAAGGAAATGTTGAGTGCTTGATGCATTAGGTTAGTCTTAATGTTAAAATTTGAAGACCATGATACTTGTAATAGCTTCTTCAAAACTGAGCTTTCTTTCAGGTTGGGCTAATGATGGCTAATAATAGTTGCTTTAGTTGCTGTTGCCCTTTTCTAATATATGCAAGATGTGATTATTTAAATGTAGTTCAGTATCTTCCATCTTGGAAATGAAAATCATATGAAATTAAACTATTCCAGGTCATTTTTATGAAGTATTTTCAAGTTACAAAGAAATTCATAAGACACAATCATGGTTGATTTCTGTTTAAAAAAAGTCTTGTACTGCAGCAAAAAAGGGAGACTTCAGCAAAGGTACATGTTGAAAAATTGGAACCATAAGTATGTAAGTAACAATTACAATGGTTTATTCTTTGCAGGAGATCAATGGGATCACTGCTGCATTGGCTGAAGAGCTCTTTCACAAAGGTAAAGAACTCGTAAGAATTTAACTGGGAATGGTTTCCTCTATGTACATGCATTCATATACCTGTGATATTTAATCTCCAGGCAATGAGAGATCTGAATCTTCCGTGTCAGACTGAGATTTTTTTTTTCTTCCCCTTCTTTCTCTTCACCTTTTTCTTGCTGTTTGCATTTTGACTGAAGCTGCAGTTTGGAGGGATCTGTAACAGTAGTGCAGCTACATCTGGAAACAAAACAAAAATTGGTGAATTTAGGTTTTGGAAAGGGCCTACTAGTCTTTGTCCTTAAAGGATAGGATGTGGTACTGGTGATAAGAAGCTTTTATTAAGCTTTTTGTCTTGGTATGTTTTAGTGTAACCTGTAAGGAAGTTTGGTTTATATCAATGAGTCCTTGATATAATGTGTTAAATGCAAGAGGCCACTTTACATATCCAAATTAATATTGTTCTTCCAGAATTCAGGAAGCATGAGACCTTCTGGTCAGTTAATTAAAGGATGGCCTTTTCTGAGGCTGGCAGATGAAAATGACATGCACTTACTGTAACTGCAACAGCTGTAACTGATCCATTAACAGCAGGAGGGATGTGAAATGATTAACCCATGCTAATTTTGTTTTGAAGGACATGCTAGATGCTGCTGTATAATTCCAGTTGGCTGAGGTGATAGGTGATGCATGTTTCAGCATGTCATTTCAGATTGTTCTGGCACAAAATTAACGTTAGGTGAAGCCATTTCAGAGGGTCCAGTCAGCAAATTTTGGAGCATTTTAAGGAAGCTCCTGGAGAAATCTTCCCTGACTTTGTAGTGCCTGCAGCCTCACTGATACCTGAATCACTGATGTCTGACTGCTGTATATTAGTGTAGCCTTCCAGTAATGTGCAGCTGGACTCTTGGACTTGCTCCCACTGAAGCCAAAGGGAATTTTACTCCTCAGCATTTCTGTGAACTCTGCTTATCATGAAAGCTGATGCTCTTATCCATGAAGTCAAACTGATGTCCCTAAAAGGAAGAGGAGAAAGATATTAATTCCACATGTGTGTGTTCTGACTGCTGTAGTCCACATTAACTCTTGTGGTGCCTTCAGAGAGGCTTTTGGATGCTGTTTCCCACTGTTGCTAGAATGAAATGGGATTGTAAAAATATTATCAGATTTCCTGTTCCAGGAGTTTGCATTGGTATTAGTGTGGTGAAAGTCCTCATACTCTCCAAGAAAACATTTGCTACAATTCTGCATTTAGGCAGCATATCAAAAGATGTAAGGTCTGATCTTTTTAGATGGCAGGCACTGCCTTTTCTGAATAAAGTCCTAACTGCTATAGAACTTAGGAATACCTCAGGAAAAGTTTAGCATCTCTTACATTATATAAGTGAACTTTGATTCCAGTCCTGTTAAGACTGAGGGAAATTTGCCATTAGTTACATTACGAGCTTCAGGCTTGTATGATGAGGAGTGCCCATTTGAAAACCTAGATTATTCTGGTGATAAAATAATCTTAATTCAGATGTTCTAGTTTAAAGTGGCAAAACAGGACATTGTTTTGGTACCTCAATAGTGAGTTTAGAGTATAAATGACAAACATTTAATCTCTAACATTAGATCTTCTATGTACCACTTACTATTTTGTAACCATTGCAGAATTGTGTTCGATACCATCATACTCTGTTTTTCAGGAGAGCAGTTATTAATGGCTGGAGAAGTCTTCACCATCAGACCCTTGCAGTTATATGCTGTCACTCAACAGTTGCTACAGGGGAAGCCTACATGTGCTAATGGAGATGCCAAAACAGATCTAGGTCATATTCTAGATTTCACTTGTAGACTCAAGTATTTAAAGGTGAGCTATACTTGCACAAATACTGGAGATGTTGTTTCTAGCAGACCGACGTGGTTCTTGGCATACTTTTGGAGTCTAGTTTGAATGCAGAAGAATTTACTTATAGTAAACAAGCGCAAGCATTTAGAAGTCAATGTTAAACGTGTTTATTCTGTCAACCTTCAATACACATATAGTTCTCTAACAAAGATGTTGATTCTCTGATGTGGTCTCTTCAGCAGTGCTCTCTGTAGTGATACAGTCATGGAATGTTAGTGGGTGCTAGTAGGAACAGGGGGATAGATAAATATTATTCTCTTCAACCCTGCATTCTTTGCAGACACTGTGGGTAGGCCAGTGTATATGTATACATATGCATACATACACACGTATATAAATCCTCTCCCCTTTCTCACCTTTGACTGTACCTGAAGGTTAAAACCCAAACTAACAAAAACCTCAGTTTCATAGATGAGATGATCCTGAATTTCTAGCTAAAACACTGTATCAGAATAAATGTAAATTGGCCTCAGAACAGATCATTTTTGTCTGGAACCAATTTGTTTTTTTCCTGCCAAATAAGTGAATTGGAAAGACTTTTCCTGAGTAATTTTTTAACACTGCTTGCTACAGCTTAAAACCTCTTTTTAGCCCCTTTATTACATGAAGAGCTTCCTTTTAATTGAGTAATGTGTTCAAAGCGGAAACAAAGTAGTGGATAGGGGGAAGCTTCACTGGAGGACTTATGAAGTTGTAAAAGCAAAACCACAGCTGTACTGGTATTCATGTGGATCTTCAGTTGCCTTTGCCATCCTTTACGTGTATAGAATCCGCTGAACAGAGGATTCTCTGGCTGGAGAAGAGTGTATCATTTAGAAAAACACCCATCTTCAGAATTTCTGGCCCTTCTCAATGCTTGTGAGCAGGCACCTTCAGAGCTTGTAAGGTACATACAAGGCCAGACAAAAACCTTAGAGATTTCTCCCAAAATTATATTCACAGCAAACATAAATGAAACAACCTGTCTTTTATGCTGATGACATGCTCTGAGGCCAGAATCCAATGACCATATGGAAATATTAGATGCATTTTTATTGTATGTGTACCAATGTCTAATGTTTTCTTCAAACCCATGTTGTCAATGCCTTGAACTTCATCACCTGTGGTAGAATTGAAGACCGTTGTGTCTTGGAGGATCCAGATGTTTCAAGGAAGTTGTTTTTAGTGAATGCAACTCTGGCTTGGTCAGCTGAGAATGAAGCCTTGGTCAGTCTTGCCTATGGTATCTTTTCTGCATGGCCCATGTGCTACAAAATACAAGCACAAGGTGGCAGTTGAAGTTCAGTGCTTCAAGTTCAGTGTACTTAGCTGGAGCAACTAAATTTTTTTTCCTGAAGAGTTAATGTGCCGGTTTCATGAATAATTCTGTACTTGAAAAATTGGTTGGACTTTGGCTGTCTTTCCCAGATGTTGTATTTGTGCTATTGCCTGTGTAAAACTGTCTGAAATGCGGACAAGTTGGATTATGTGCACTAACTCTGTTCTGAAATATTGATTACTAGGTCACTGGAACAGGGGGACCTTTTGGAACCAGTAACATTCAGGAGCATCTCTTGCCTTTTGATCTGTCAATTTTCAAATCACTTCATCAAATAGAGGTATGACTGAGATACTGCTCGTAATTTTATAGAGGGTCTGTGAATGCCAGGTCTGATGCATATCTCTCAGAATTGGTAACTGTATGCTTTGATTTGGTGCTAGAATTCTGGAGTGCAGTGTTTAGAAGGACTTCTGTTTGTGAAACAGTGGGTTTTTTTCACAAGTCTTGGAAATAAGGATGCCAAATTTAAATGTTTAGAATAGCTTGTAGTGTGTGTGTCTTCAAAAAGAATGTGATTTCCAGCATATACACAAGACCTAAACCAGGATGGCTTTCCATTGCCTTGAAGATCTAACAAATGGGTTATAATGGGATCTCTTATTTCAAAGTACTTTTTCGTTGGGAAAGCACCAAATATTTGTGAAAAAGTCCTAATGTTAAATTTGCTTGTGGAAGTACACTTTTGGTTATTGCTTGATAATTTGCAGAATTTTTTCATTGGTCTGCTTACAGTGTGAGTGACAGGGTTTCTAGTAGAAGTTGTTCAATGAGTATTTTATGAAATACTTTCCTGACCACTTCAGATCATTCTAGAGAGAGAATATCCAATTTTGTCTTGCAGTCTGTATTCTGTGTCCACTTTTGGTGGATGCCATACCTTTTCTAGTGTATGAACACTATTGTCTCATGCATATGAGAGACTGAGTAGGTTAAGAACTGAAGTGGATTTCTGAAGTCAGTGATTTATTGACATTTTAATGTGGGAAAGAAACTACAGTGGGCTGAAGAGTGGGAGAGTCTAACATACTGCAGAGATATTGCAGAATAGTATCAATTTTCCCCTTTCCTTTGAGCATGGATAGTTTCAGGTGTAGCTTTGCTTAATGTTGGGGGGAAAAAAGGGATTTTGGTCTTGAAGACTTTTGTAATTGTATGTTTATGAAAAGTTTTGGATTGACTGGCACCAGACTGACACTTTCATCTAATAGTAAACACTTCCAGAAATTAACAGTGGTAATCTGGAAAAAATCTTATCAAGGGTGACGGGAGCTCCGTCTCTGTTCAGAGTGGTTTCCCTGATACACCAGCAAATGTGCCAGTTGTTGTGATTGCACAATGTTGTGTGACCATCTACAGAGAAGGAACTGGTTGCTGGACAGAGGCTGTAGCAGACCTTTGGTGGTGTTCCGAATTGAGCTACAGAAAAAAGACTTTGTAATCTTAAATTTAAGTCTGATTAGCTCACTAGTGTATTAAATGCTTAGATTAGCATCCTCACTTCCTAGATGTTTCTTTTTTCTTATTAGCAATAAAGAACATATGATACCTAAATAAACGTGTCTGCAGGTAAAGCCATAGCTTGAAATACCTCTCTTTTTGGTAACAGTAAAATACTGTGCCCGGTTAAACTGTCTGGGTGGTTTCACCTTGAAGAATATGTGGGGCAGGTAGAAAGTCAATGGAGAAGAAGTTTTGTTCAAATAAATGTTTGAATTTCACTTTTCTGTGGTTGTCTCTCTAGTTTCTTGCTTTAGTTTTACCAAATGTTGGTATTTCTGACCTGATAATCTCAGGAAATTTTAAGGGAGTGCTGTAATGACTTTCCAAATTGGTAGAGTATCTGCTATTGAAGCTTTTAGCTGACTCTTCCATGTCTTGTATTTGTCTGTTCTAGCATTTCTGACTTTAACTTTTTTTTTTAAATAGATCAGTCATTGTGGGGGAAAGCTTATCAAGGGGCTGACTTCATCAAAGCATGCCCTGGCCACAATGAGCATTCGATATTCAGCAACATCAATGAAGGTAAGAGTGAGTTACTACTTCTGGTGAGTGGTCAAAGCACCTGCAAAAATAACACGCACATTGTGGGAATATCCATTTGGACTCTGTGTACTTTTCTGTACTGTCTGTTGCAGGTTCTGCTTTTAAAACCATGGAACTGAAAGGGTTTGCTAACCCTTCAACTTTAAGTGGAGGAATTGTTTACATGTGTCCCTTCACAGGCACATTTCTGATGCTTTTATTGGAATGTATGCATCTGTTACTCATCCAGAACTGAATGCATATGTCTTATTCTTTCCTCTGGGCTTTGATTTGGCAAGGGAAATCCAGTAGCATAATATTCACAGTCCCTCTGTTGTTCCTCCACATTCCCCAATTTGAATTGGCTGCTAGTGTTGGAACTCCCTCCCTGTAGAGCTAAAATAATTCTGACCCAGTTAGCTTACATTTTAAGACTTACAACTTTAATCTAGGTGATTATAAAACTTAGAAATCTTCCTTACTTACATAAGGTTGTTTGGATAGTTTTCAAAACTATTAGCTGTCAATGAAGAAGTAAGCATAATATTTTAGTGTGCTTGTCTTAAATAGGAAATCCTGGTGCCTGAGGCCTCTGAGTTTGATCAGTGGGAGCCAGAGGGTGCAACTTCAAGTTGTCCAGTGACAGCAGTTATCCCAACTTGGAGAACTTTAACAACTCTGGATATGAGTCACAACAGCATCTCTCAAATTGATGATTCAGTGGTAAGAAATACTTCTTCATATATGGAAAAAAGTATGACTGATCTTCTGTGGCACATTACACAGCAGGGATGTTGCGTTTGGTTTATATATCTTTTTTCTGAAAGATTGAGTTGCACTTCCTGTTTATTAGCTACGCAAGTTAATGCTTAGGAGATTTTTTTATTTTATTACTTTGATATTTGTCCTGCTTTCAGCTGGGATAGAGTTAATTTTCTTTCTAGTAGCTGGTATAGTGTTAAGTTTTGGATTTAGTATGAGAAGAATGTTGATAATACTGATGTTTTCAGTTGTTGCTAAGTCGTGTTTAGACTAATTCAAGGATTTTTCAACTTCTCGTGCCCAGCCAGCGAGAGGGCTGGAGGGGCACAAGAAAGTTAGGAGGGGACACAGCCAGGACAGCTGACCCAAACTGGCCAAAGGGGTATTCCATACCATGGGATGTCACGCCCAGTATATAAACTGGGGGGAGATGGCTGGCGGGGCGGATTGCTGCTCGGGAACTAAATGGGCATTGGTTGGTGAGTGGTGAGCAATTGCATTGTGCATCACTTGTTTTGTGTATTCCAGTTTTTATTATTATTGTAATTTCATTATTTTCATTATTATTTTCTTCCTTTCTGTCCTATTAACCTGTTCTTATCTCAACCCATGAGTTTTACTCTTTCCCCCTGCCAATTCTCTCCCCCATCCCACTGGGTGGGGGGGAGGTGAGTGAGTGTCTGGTGCTTAGTTGCTGGCTAGGGTTAAACCATGACAGTATTTTCTTTGCTAAAGGAGACAAGTTGTCATTCTGTGCTCTGTAAGCAACACTTCCATGAATACTGACTTTTTGAAACATGCTTTTACTGTTTGCATTGGCCTTAGGTCACTTACAAAAGTTTTTTTAAAAAAAACAAACCTTGGGCTCAACGACTGAAGCTTCCTGCATATTTAAAAACCTGTGGCTTACTGGCAGCTGCCTTGACATCAAAACAGCGTGAAGAGCATGGAAACAAAATTTGGAGTATTTTGCCAGTACCTTAGAATTACATTTTGTAAGTCTGTTAAGAAAAAAAAACCAGCATTTGTCACAAGCATGTCAAATATGAACATGACTTTTTAATTAAACTACTCTTGTGAAGCAGGAAATAGTTATGTCTGTAGCCCAAATAGAGATCATGGACTTGGAGTGCAGGAGTTCAGGTCTGAGTCCAGGCCTTAACTACAAGGCCAATCATTGGTAAGATTACAACCAAAATAAAGCACATGCAAATACATTGATTTCAAAATTCAACATCAAATTCAAGGCTTGAGTCCTCCAAAAATAACAGGCTTTCTGGGTTAAAGTGCATTTTCAAGAGGTTTGTGTGACCTTGTAATGCTTGGCTAGTGTAGTCAAAACATGGAAACGAATCCCTCAACTTATTCTGGTTTTTGGTACTATCGTCTTTATCCAGGTTTCTGTGTAACATAGGTATGCTTGTTAGGTAAGACAGAAACACCTGTTAATGTGTTTGATCTGTAGTTAATGGGTCTAAACTAGGAGCAACTTATTTGTTTTCAGTGAGAAACCAGGTTTCAAATTAAAACTTAACCATGCTCCTCAGAGTAACCTGGTTTTCTTAAGAGCAAGATTCAACTCTTTGTTGCACTAGGTCATACAAAATGCTTTTTTAATACCAAAAGCTGAGAAGAGAGACTGTGCATCAGATGATACCTTTCCTTTGCTTGTTGGTCAGCTGATAGTGAAGGAAGTCTGGCCTGATTTATAAGCTAAAATGCATTTAACACATGCATTTTTTTTCTCCTCTTCTAGAAATTAATTCCGAAGATTGAATTCCTGGATTTGAGTCACAATGGGGTGTCTCTGGTAGAAAATTTACAGGTAAGTGATGCTTTTGAAGGTGATTTTTTTTTCCAGACTGTCTTAGACCTTAGAACACAGGTTTTCTTGCTTTAGAATTTTGTTGCTCATCTTTCTCTTGGAGAATAGTTTAAGCCCAAATATCCTTCATAACATTAAGTACACTTTTAATGGTGCATTTCTTACTTGCTCTGGGTATTTTCATTTCTTTGCCAATATTGACATACAGCATTTAGTTCTTAACTGAATTCATTCACTGTTGGCTGTATCTGTGGGTTGGTAAAAACACAGTTGAGGAAGCTCCTTTTCTACAAGCTTGGATCTGTGTAATGAACAATTTCATGTCATGTTTTTCATGCTAGGCGGTGTCTAGCATGAAAACACTGCACAAAAAAAATGAGCAAGCCATAATACAATGTGTTTGATATTGTTTAATTTTAATGAATGGCTGTATGACATGGGTTTTCTGTGCTTTTGTAGCATCTTTACAATCTTGTTCACCTGGACTTATCCTACAACAAGCTTACGTCACTAGAAGGTGTTCACACAAAACTGGGAAACATCAAAACTCTGAATTTAGCAGGAAATCAGTTGGAAAGGCTGTGTGGTCTTAACAAACTGTATTCATTAGTCAACTTGGATCTGAGCAACAACAAAATAGAACAGGTAACTGTTGATTTTCAGTGTGAAATTAAATTGTGCTTTAGATCACAAGTAGTGTCTTTCAGTGGGCGGAACTGCAAATAAATAAGTGACTGTAGTGATTTTTTTTCCTAGTTATAGTATGTATGTAACATGCAAGAAATGCTTAGCCTGTGTGTGTTCATTTTCATTTAGGCAGTCTGTATTCATCCTTTTATTCAAAAACTTTCAGATCGATGAAGTAAAAAATATAGGAAACCTCCCATGTTTAGAAAAGGTTGTCTTATCCAGCAATCCATTGAGCATCATCCCTGATTACCGGACCAAAGTACTTGCTCAGTTTGGGGACAGGGCCTCAGAGGTAAGGCACAATGCACTTCTTCCATTGAAGCTGGCATTTGAAAAAAACCTTTTTTAAAGCCTGGTGAGGAAAGTAGCCTGAATGTTCTGAAACCTAATGAGTTTTTATTGTGTTGGAGGCCTTTAGAGAATGAAACCATGTTAATACTATTTGACTATGCTCCTGGAACTAAATGAAGGTTTACCCTGTCTTCATTGGGTAACAGTATGTCAATATTGAAACACAGTTGTGCTAGAAGGGTGTTAAGCTTACCAAGCATTTGAGTTTGCATTCAATTCCTATGATGTTAGAGCAAGGTCTAATGTGATAATTGTTTTTGTGTAATGGTTACAAAGATGCATGTAGTTTGCATTAAGCAAAGATAATTTTTGATTATTACATTAGTAAAAATAAATTGCAGAGCTGCCTTGTTTTCAGTATTTTTGGATGTTGTAACATTTTTTTAGGTCTGTTTGGATAACATTGTTACCACAGAAAAGGAATTAGATACTGTGGAAGTGCTAAAAGCTATTCAAAAAGCAAAGGAGGTGAAATACAAACTGAGCAACTCTGATAAAAAGGTGAGTTTGGTGCTGTGAGAGGAGCAAAATGTGCTGTGTACAAAAGAAGCTTACAAAAAGATTTCTACAAATTAGATCTAAGCAGAGTTCATTAAACTTTCCTTAGCATTAAAGTTTTTATGCTTTCTTCGTGCTTTAACGTGGTATGAACTTTCAGTGTTGCCTCTTTTTCCTGTTTAGTTTTCAATGTAATTTCAGTAATTATCTGACCTTCCTTTTTGTGCTGCCTTAGGAGAGAGAAAGTGGGAGGAAAAGATAAAATGGCTTAATGGTGTACACAACGAATGTGCAGTTGACATTAACAGCCATTTTTTGTCTTATACAAGTATTGCAGAGGTGGGATTTTACTGCTTATGTTGCAGAGTCCTGAAATGACTTTCCCAAACTTTCTTCTTGTGGGTATTTAGCAATGGGAAAGAATCAGAAATCTGAATCCTCCTTGCCTTCTCTCATGTGTGTCTGTGTGCTGTGTAGTTGGTTAGTCTTGTTTTGGTAATAAACTTACTATCAGAATGTGTTCTGTCCCAACAGTGTAGAAATCCTGTTTTCATTCTCTTGTGGTTTGTGAAACTTGCTGCTCATTTTGTCAATACAGTGATAGTCAGTGATCAGAATGACTTCTCTAAATGAATTCTTAGTGGAATTCCACTTAGTGTGAAAATAGAAACTTCAGAGGATGTGATGCGCTGCCCTCACTGCCCCAGCCCCCCTCACCCCCCCAAAAAAGCTGTCACTAACTTTCCTTTTACTAAAATTGAGAAAGCTTGTGTAGACTTATTTTAGTTCAGGATCTAACGCGTCCGGTGTATTTAGGTTTTTTCTTTAATCACTGCATACTTTCTTTATTAGATCAGTGAGGACTCCAGGCTCACTGCTGCCAGCTCCAAATCAAACTGTTCTTCTCTTACTGTTCGTCCTTCCTCTCCCTCTCTGCCTCGTCCTGTCAGCTCCAGCCAAGGTAATCATGTATGTATCGTGCTGCTGGGCTGAGCCTCTTGGTTCTGCTTTTCTAAGCTGCATTGATATACATGAATATTATGTGCATGGATATAGGGCTTATCAAGACAAAGCAGAAAGACCCAGTAGCATTGGCTTAGAAAGTGGAAGTTTTATGTATGTGAATCAGCAAAACTGACCTGTTGTTCACTGTAGTGTTAATAAACTGTAGTGGAAGTTTGGGTACAGGACATCTTTTACTGCATCATCCTGTGGAAATCACCGGCAGAGCACTATATCTTTTCCTAGTTTAGATACGTGCCTTGATGGAAAACCATGGCATGTATAGACATGTTTTAAAACTGCTTCTCTACCTGTTCTTGGTCTGCAAAATGTGAGCTCAAGCAGCATATGTTCTATCATTGCGGTTTTTTTTGCAAGAGCTGCATTCCTTCAAACCAGAAGGAAGACAGAAAAAGGAGATGAGTAAAAGACAGGTATGGGATTAGTGTTCTGGCTGAGCCGGTGATTTCAGCACATCCTTTGTGCTCTACAGCACCTGCTAACCCTACCTGAAAATTTATTTTTACTGTATGTTTCAAATAAGCTTGCCTGTTGCATTAGGAACTTAGAAGAATGGCTTATCTTTCATCTTTTGCAGGAGCCTGTAAGACTGACATTTGAATAGTCATTTGTGACTGAGAAGAACAGACAAAGATACTTTTTTTTTTTTGTTTTTGCCTGATAAAAACTTAAAGTGCAGTAGGATATGAATAGTGGGAGAAGACTTTGTAACCATTTAAAAGAGTAGAGATTATATTCTCAACAGTTTGGGGTGGAACAGCTTACTCTTCCCAATAAATTGGTGGATGGGGGAGAGAAACATGACTGAAAAGCCTGATCTTTGAAAAAAGTCCATTGCTGTGATTTCTGCAAAATCAGTAGAGGTTTCTTAGTTCACTCTATAAAAATGAAATTGTTCTGACAGCATTTGATTAAAGGACAGACAACTTAGATACAGATTTAGTTGCTATTTATGTACTTCATTTGCTTTGTAGTCCTTCTAGATCACTTCATCTGCAGATAAAATGCTGTTTTTCCAAAATGAAGTCAATGCTTGCTTTAAAGTATTAAGCATTTAAGTTACAGGATTGAGACAGTTTGTGTAACAACCTGCAGTTTTATACAGGACTGGCTGTAAAAATGCAAGCTAGCAATCACTGTGACTGTTTAAAAGTTATTTGTCAATAGTCTTTTTCTATTACAGTAAATGTTTAGGAGCAAATGAGTCTTGGGAGGAAAAAAAAAATCTAGATCTTTCTGAAGTACTTGGGAGTTTTATAGAAGGACTGGTGTAAGATTCAAGGTTTATTTACTGTAGTTCTTTTTCCATAAGGTTCCTTTAGTAGAATCTTGGGGAAGGCTTTTATAAGTAGTGGGAAAATGAGGACTATGGCAGGCTATTTCTCAGCTTTAACAATAGAAATTATTTACTACATATTTAGCTATTAAGGTTTGTTTTCAAAATAGTGATTTTGAGAAAACTATTTAAAAAAATGGAAATATGCTAGGCAATCATTTTCACTGTTAGACCTTAAATCATGAATAATGGAATTAATTTCCTGATATGCTATTTCTATGAATTGTTTTCTCTGCAGTTTTTCTAGACACCATCTGTTTCCGTAACATATTATTCAAATTAAATGTCACTGGCAAATGGCGTATGGAAAAAGATTAAATATTTATACAGGAAACAAAAAACCAAAAATAATGCTGTCGTTGTTCTGTTTTTCCTGTCAATCTGAGTTTCCTTCTTGCTAACACAGTATTTTGTTCAAGTAATAAATACCTCTTGTTTTTCCTCTGGCTATGAGATGGTTTGATGTAATCTACTGAACTTTCCTATCAATCAAGAAAGGTATATGCAGGAGTTTTTGTGCTCAAGCCAGAAACATATCCAAGCTGTAATTCTGTTGTTTATTTGCACTTTTATATGCTTGAGCTGGCTGGCTCAGTGGTAATACTGAAAATTGATTTACTCTGTTGTGTCGGTGCAATGCTGTTAATGTTCAAATGTGCCTGAGAATGTTGGTCTATATGCACTCATGATAAGTTTTTACTGACAATTCAGCTTTGAACCCTTCAAAAAGGTTCCGAATAAGGAGAGATAATTGTCTTGAGTGGCATTTGAGGGACCAGACCTTCTGAGTCTGGTTGAAGGTTTTACACAGGTATTATACTTGTTTACTTGAAGCCTACAGAAGTTTGAGAGAATGCTACAAAGTTTACAAATGGTGCTCTGCTGTGTTTTTGCCAGCCTGGCAATGTTTTGGTAAAAGTAAGGGTTAGGATTAACAAAACTGACTAGTTCTGTTAAAACTAAATTGTGAAGAATTCTTACACTAGATGCTGAGATTTAAATTTGATTGTTAGCTTGAAAAATGGGCTTTAGCAGTCTTTAATGCAACTTACAGAAGTATCTTTAACTCCACTGCAATTAGACAAAAATTCTGCCTGCTTTTGTTTTGTCTGGGCTATTATGTGAAGATATCATTTAGCTTTGTTGATTTATGATCAGATCTTGCTTATACAATTTTAATTCCACTTGTTTGCTAGATACTATTAGACATTCATTTTGGTTTTAATTCAGTGATTTAAGAGCTGTTTATATTTGTTCTAGAAATAATTTGTGAAGAAACAGTCCTAGCCAGCAGTTTTTTGCAATCCAGTGGTTCGACTCCTACAGACCATACAGTTCCCCAGAGATGCTTTGAAATACCAGACTCCAGATGTAAAAATCAGGTAACTGCCATCCTTCTGTTTCTTTAATGGTATTTTTAAAAGTGTTTTTGCAAGCTTATTTCTGATATTAAACTTCTGTTTATTATAGTAATCCATAGCAAAGTTTTTTTGATTCTCAGAGCTATTATAATAGAAAAGGAGGTAGCCCCAAATTTGAGTCAAGGGGTTGGTTCACCTTTTAAATTAAATGCATAATCCAAGTTTACCAGAGTTCCAGAGAATTGTTGTCATTGTCATGACTTTGAGATATACTTACCCAATATTAGTATCACATCATTTAATATCCACTTAGGTACTGAGTGTAAGACTGCTATCATATCTTACTACAATATCGGTTTTTGGAAGGCAACTCTCTTGCTAGTAGAGTGGAAGAACCTTCTCCCTGTCGATAGATAACAGCCTTAATTTGTCTTCTTCAAACTCCTGCTGTTTGATAACTTCTGTATTGTGATTTCATTTGTTGTATTGGAAACACTCTTCATATGCATGGCTTCAAGGAATGAGACAGCAAGACTTGGGAGACTCTCTTCCTTTGCTACCGGTATAGTTGGTCTTTGTCAAGTTCCTTTACTTTTTTGCCTCACTTCAGTAAAAATTTGTAGTGTGCTAAAATGTCTGTGGGTCACAGGTTGGATCTGTTCTCAAGTCAGCAGCAGGGTTCATTCTTTTCCTGACTTAATTGAATGCGCAACCTGAAGTAAACAGTGTTTCAGGCTCCTCAAAGGATAGCTGTTCAGCTGCCCATGAGTACAACAGTCAGGACTTTGCAGTGAGTTGCCTAGCTTTAAAAAGCAGGAGCCAACATTAACTTTACTTTTCATGTATGCTGAAGTCTGACAGTAGCTGTAATTAGTTGATAGCTTCCTGATGTTTTCTTTTCCTTAGGCACCTGCCTCTCTACTGGATTCATGCAAAGAGTATGGAAGTGGTCATCATATGTGGTAAGCCAGATATTTAAGTTCTGTTTTAAATCTTCGTTAGCTTTTGGGTCATAACAGCAGATGCTGCTTTTTTAAACCTGGCCTTTAAGGCAAAAGTCTCTCTCATTGCATGCTGCCTCTGTTTTTTTTTTTTTTGAACCAAAATCAATTTCAATGTGTAAAGTGTTTTTAACCTTTGAACCCTGGAATGCAGTTGGTAGTTTCAACACCAGCAATAGCTGTATTGTAAAGTGCTTTAACTCGTAAGGATATGCTTATTGGGGTTGGGACATGGAAGATGAGTTAAACATTTTGGTTTTTACTTTCTATAGAATTACATGCTACCAGCCTTTAAAATCACTGGCTGTGTGCAGTGCAAAGATGTCTTACAAAATTACACTGTAGTAACAAGAGTAAACCTCAGAATTCTGAGAAGCAGCACCATGAATTGTAGGGAGCTATGACTGTTCTTAAACTGAAGCTTGTACTTACTGTGGCTTGTTATCTCTTTTGAAGTTTTGATCGTTCAGAGGAAGAACACTGTGTGGTGCCAGACCCCTGTAACACTGTCATCTTGCCTTTTAATTGTATGTCATACACTGCCACAAACCAAGATTTTATCCAGCACCTTTCTGCCTTGATAGTGCAGACTGTGCAGAGATCATCGCCCTCCTTTACAGAGAATAAAGGAAGTGATTCCAGAACCACAGAGAAAGAAGATGGATATTTTGAAATGGGACTTCATGAAGGAGATCAGGCTTTTGAGTTCGGCACTACTTCAGATACTTGGTCATCTGACAACATAGCAATGGAGAGTGTTGACATAGTCAAAATTCTCTGGAGTTTTTCTATTCACGTTCATAAAGGACTCAGGCAGTTTGCTTCCTGTTTGGTTTTGACCAATGATATGCTAGCTGTGTTTGAGATTCCTCATCAGGAATTGAGAGGAAATTGCCAGCACATCTCTTCTGCCTTGAAATTAATGCTGTGTTTTCCATATACCGATCTAACAGAATTTGGCTTTCTCCTGCCAGAAACCTGTTTAACACTGAAGCTGAAAAACAGTGACAACTGCTTGTTTATTGTTTCAGACTCCCAGAATCTTCAAGACTTTTATTCCTGTTTACACACGTGTTTCTCTCAACACCACGCATCAGTGTTACCAAGCTCCACATTGTACTGTGGCAAAGCAAACCTCCAAGAGTTTCTCTGTCAGCTTATGGAATTGAACTGCATTTCATCAGAAGATGTTGAAATAAAAGGTTGTTTCCCAACATATCTTCTTTATGGGAATAAAAGCAATGTTCAGAAAATCTTGCATCAACCAGAGTCAGCTGGCAATAACAAAGAATGGTCAAAAAATATTTTATGTTCTGCACTTTATTCTTCAGTGTATAAATCTTCTGACCAGGGTCCCTGTGTGGTCTATCCATGTTGGATATTTCTAACACGCCAGCATTTGTATATAGTAAAGGTGGATTTCAGTTTACTGCCAGGTAAATGGATAGGCACAGAAGAGCTGGGAAATGTATTTAAGCTTAACAGGATTCCCTTAGCATCACTTGTGTTGTATCCGACTCATGGTTCCATCCAGCAGAAGGGTTCATTTTTGGATGGGCATGTGTTGGAGTTGCTCGTTGGATACAGATTTGTTAGAGCAGTGTTTGTTCTACCTCATGAGAAATTCCACTTCCTAAGAATCTACAGTCTTTTAAGGACACTTCTGCAGGATGTTAAGACTATTATTATTTTCAAAGCTTCAAGCAAATCAGATGCTGTGAGAAATCATGTTGTGGAGGCAAACAGACATCGTCAGTCAGCAAGGTAACAATTCCCATAAAAGGTCTGTTGCACAGTGTTGAAGTTAATGTGGCCTAGCCAGTCTGTTTGCAGTTATTGTAATTGGTTTTGGCCTGTAGTACTCATAGTCTGTAGCATGTGTGAATGGTTACCCTGGACTGTACCTGTCTACCTCTTTGTTTCTATTTTGTTTTATTGTTGGAACATAAAATGTATTTTCTTATGGAAGAAGACTTCCTATTTCTTGTGCTTGCAGGCTGAAGTCATGGCAGATTGACAGCTATGCTCAAGATAAATCATTTAAAGTAAACTATTAAGAATAGAAGTTGCCTGTTTGTAATTTCTGAACGAAAAATTAAGTATTAATTCTTGTAGGGGAAGAGCTGTGTAATTCCTTAATTTTTGATGATGTGTTTTCTGCATCTCTTCTAGCTTTTGCAGGCCTCATCTGATGCTGTCATCTTTATATCCATCTGAATTTCTTATGCAGAAGATAACAGAAGATAACCAGATTCCTATTCACCTTCGTGTTTCTGTGTCTCTGCAGTATGTGGCTGGGCTGAAAGGAAATGCCCTAGTTGAGTTTTTCCATGGCAATGTTGCAGAGGTATTGTGCCTAGCCCAGGTGTACAAAAAGATGTCTTGTGGCATTTCAGTACTAGATAGTATTTTAAAAAGAACTTTCCTGATCAAACTTAAAAGCAAGAGTTAGGCTCTGCGAAACCTGAAAGTGTTTTGGGCAAAAACCTGTTTGTGTTTCTCCATTTTGGGTTCCCCGCTACAGTAATGGGGATCCTACCAGGCATATTTTGCCTTCAGGATCCTTGATACAGAACAGGAGAGTACATTAATGTATGTCTTGAAGATACGATTATTCCAAGAATGTTCCTCTTTTTTCTTTAAAGTGGCAAAAGGAAAGAAAATAATGGGAGTGGAATTATTTTGTGATGGTATCTAGCTAAATCAATAAGTGTCCTGCCTCCTTCTTGTAATATGGGTGCATGAATACAACACATGTGCGTGGCTGTAGGTACTCCGGCAACATAAGCAGATAAACCTAATTTCTGAAAAACAGATTTATAGTCTGTGTGGGGAACATTAAATTTGAAAGTACAAATCTTACCTTAAATTCATGATGTGGCTTTTTGAGTGATACACCATTGCGGCCTGAGTACAAATGTGAGCTGAAAAACTTAGAGAGACTTTTTTTAATTCCCTTACCTCACTTCCAATTCTTTTAAGTAAGCATAAGTTATAAGCTGTGCTTCTCTCTTTATAGCAGGAGAAGCTGATAAAGAAAGGTGACTCATTTGAGGATTTGCAGTAAGCTCATCAAGCTGGGAGCTGGGAAGATGCCTAGTTGGAACAGCAGCTGTAGTGGCAAACTGTGCTTCTGTCCTTTCTTAAGGATCTTTGAATCCAACCACTCAGTAGCATCTGAAGGCTCAATAGACTGGATGAGGCTTGGGAGGCACTGCTCATCTCTTGATTAAAAGTCTGCAGTGTCTGTTCCAGAAAGTCTTTCTTGTGCACTAGATGTTTTTCTTTTTTCTAGTTTTGGTCAGAAAACAAGGAATAATTGAAATAATTAGACCACAATAGAAAAATAATTTTCTTATATAACATAAGACGCTTTCAGTAGAACGCTATTGCATTCACCTCAAAGCTGCTGGGTTTAGCAGCTTTGAGGTGAACTTCTGCTCTTTGACTATAGCATGTTCAGATGCTTCAGATTTTGAAATTGTTTTTCATCATCTTAGAGGCAACTTTAGACTACTAGAAACTATCTGAAATATCAAAGTGTGCAAGTGATATGAAATACAATTTATGTCTTAGGTGGAAAATGAAGAGTTGAGACATCTCATGTGGTCTTCAGTTCTGTTTTACAAGACTCCCAATGTGGAAGTGATGGCTTGTGTGCTTCTCTCAACAAAAGCTATTTACTTTCTGTTGGATGATTCTTTCATTCATGCTGATGAGCACCAGTCAGGTAAGATAGCTATTTTTATCCTTTAGTAAGGTTACCAAGTTAATCTATGTCTGTGTTTTGTCTTCGGTTTAAATACCAATTTTGGTTGATACTCTTACCTGGACATCCTAGTTGATGGAGAGAGTGGCACAGTTTACCATATGCAAAGTACTTGCATGAGGTTTTTATATTAAAAAAACAGGGTCTTGAGTCATGGCTGCTTCTCAAACAGATCCTTCCGTGTGCCATTGTATCCATGCTTTTCTCGGATGTCATTTCATAGTCCCTAGCATCACCTGGGTAGCTAAAGGCCCTTTTGTAACCAAAATGGTCCATGAAGGGTGATGGAACACGTGGTATGTGTTCAGTTTATGCGAGTGGTTTGTTAATGCATCTGCTGATTTAAATCTGTGTTGTGATGGCTACTGCAAGAGATGCTGCTAACAAGGAGATTTGGTTGTATTTGTTGCTTGAGAAATTATTAACCACTATTCCACTTACCTCCTAATTTCTTTCTTCAAGTGTGAGATAGGTATAAGATTTTAATATAAAAAATATGCTTATGGAAAGAAGAATAATTTCTTTTGTTTTTTTTATTGTATATCCTTTTTCAACAGACTTTTGGAACAAAGAAAACTCAGACTGTGAAAATAGTTCTTTCCACCTCTCTTGCTGTTTTGTGCTAAAACTTAATGACCTGCAGTCAGTAAATGTTGGCCTGTTTGACCAATACTTCCGAATTACTGGTGAGTACATCTTAAGTTTTTCCTGTTGTATTTTGTCTGGTTAGTCTTGTCTTAGATGGATTCCTGTCTTTATTTTATTAGTGAAATGGAAGAGTATATTATTTTGTTGCTTCTTTTTCTTAAAAGAAGTTAGTGTAACACTAGTGCTGTACCAGTAGCCTGGTAATACTGTCTTGCAACATCTTGTAATTGAGGTAACTGGGAAGCTTAATATCAATGAATTGGTCCCACAAGTGCTTTTAAAAATTCTCCTGTCTTAAGTACACATCAAAAGGGTAATCTAAAGACTTTCTTGTTGTTCTGAGGCTTTGGCTTGCAATAAAGAATACAATGAAGGTATTGCCCATGTTGCAAAATGCGTAGTTGATGGTTGACTTTTTGGATGGAAAATGAGGCCTTTAAGTTTACGAAAGCTAACGATGCCAACTTAAAAGTTAATGGAAATAACATCAGTAAAGTTTCTGGGCTGGTGCCTTGCCTCAGAGTCTCACTACATGTGAGCCATGTGTTCCTGTATTCTAAACTGTTACCTAGTTGTGTTGAGACCTCAGTGTGGGGGAGGAATCTCTTGTGGAAATGATTTAAAGTGACCTTACACAAAGAAAACTAAGGGCAGTTTTTTCTGTAAGATAAATTGTAAAGATAAGATGATAATAAAGTTGAACCCCTACAGCAATAGTTGAACAGTTAAATCGTAAGTGTACATCGTATTTTAAATCAAGAGAAATTACATTCTTTATTTTTGGGGGGATTTGTAAGGATTCTTATTATTCTTTTCCAAGGATTTGAAAGCTTTCTGAATTATGCATGTTTTCAGGGGAAATAATCCTGGCAAGAAGTCTTTTTTTGCTGACAGTTGCATGTTCGATGGAGAGATTAGGATAATGCCACACACAGATTTGAGCGGTTTATATTCTGTCTTCTCTTCAGGACGCTCTGCAGACCATATAGTCACCTGCCTGACAAGAGACAGTTACAACACTCACACCTTCATACAGCAGCTTATGGCAGTTCTGTCATTGCTTGCACGCACACCTTCACCTGAACCAGTAGATAAAGACTTCTACTCTGAATTTGGGAGTAAAAACACAGGTAAGTGGTCTTTACATGTCATGAGTTAATTAGGCATCGTACTTAAGGCATCATCTAAAGTGTACTGATTTAAAACTCTTTTGAGGGAAATTCATGCATCAATTGTTTCCTGTTTGATACTTGTCCTGGTTTTGGCTGGGATAGAGTTAATTGTCTTCCTAGCAGCTGGTACAGCGCTGTGTTTTCAGTTCAGTATGA
>JAVKLA010000036.1:6835927-6879269 GCA_034782735.1 Sagittarius serpentarius | reverse complement strand
CCCACTGGGTGGGGGGGGAGCGAGTGAGCGGCTGCGTGGTGCTGTGTTGCTGGCTGGGGTTAAACCACGACAATACTTTAACCAAACTCCCTGATTTCAGTTGTCGTACATGTGCCTTATTTGAACAGAGTTGTTAAATATAAATGGTGTTGCACATGTGAAGTTAGTGATGGCTTCTTGAGTCCAGCAGAAACAGCACTTCCTATGCAGTATTTTGGGGTGTGTACTAGTGTAGCCCTACTGCAAGTTTCAGCCTAACCTATGAAGTCTTGTAAGTCATCAAAGAACAGTGAAAGTAACTAGTCTGAAGATTACATTTTTCCTCACTTGGTCAAATAAAAGAATCCTGTCATTCTGTGAGTATGTAGTGAAGTGAATACTGGACTTTTTTAAGGTGTGTTAGGTTCAATTACAAGATCAGGTGAAACTTTTTTGCTTAGAATTCTGAAGCCAGTTGAAGGCATGAAATAAAATGGCATTTTCCTGAAGAATGATTGTTATTGTTACTGTTCTAAGGAGAAGCTGTGTAAGCCCAGAAAGTGCAAGGTTTGATGGGAAGTCATATCTTTTATTAGACCGATTGATTTATGTGAAAAAAGCAGGCGTGCTTCGTTCAAGCTTTTCTATGTTGTATTTCAGCCCTTAACTTACAGGGTGTAAGGGACTGCAGTGTAATGTCCTGCCTCTCCAGAATGTAGCACAGAGCAGAGGAATGTGCTCATTCAGTAGGGATATGAGTTGTCCTTTTTTTTTCCTTTTTTGTTTTAATTTCTGCTTTTTCTCTCTGCTCAAAAGAAAAGTTTGTGTTCAGTGATCCGATAATGCTTTCTGTGAGATCAGAACTTGGGGAGTGGGAAGGAGGCAGGGAGGTGGATAATCTCTGATATGAGAATCCAGCTGTATTTCCTTTAACCTCTTCTGCCATTGCCCTGAACTAGTTACATGGTTAGAAATTTGCAGAAAAATATGTTAGTAATGCAAGAGAGAGTCCAGTAGAGATCTGCAGTCCAAATAAAATTATTGCAGTATTGTATATAAGTAAAACCATGTATGAATAGGTACAAAACTTGAATACTTCCAGCTGCAGCCAGCTGTAAAAGGTTGTTGCTTATCCTAATGCATTAAGAAAGTATTGTATAGTACTGAATAGAAGTGTAATAATGTATGTTTCTTGCAGGGAAAATGGAGAATTATGAACTGATTCACTCTAGCAGAGTAAAATTTATTTATCCAAATGAAGAGGAAATTGGGGACCTTGCTTTTCTAGTGGCAGAGAAGATGGATGGTTTGACTAATCTTCAGTCCCTCAACATCCTTCTGTATGTGTTGGCATTTCAAGTAAATCATGTTGAAGGATCTGCCCAAAACACTAGTTTGCTTCAACCTAAAACACTTATATTGACCAGCTCTGACTTGTTCCTCTTTGATGAAGACTATATCAGTTACCCACTACCTGAATTTGCTAAGGAACCACCAAAGAGAGATAAGTATCAGCTTGCAGATGGAAGACGAATCCGGGATTTAGATAGAGTACTTATGGGTTATCAGACATATCCACAGGCCCTTACATTTGTGTTTGATGATGTTCAGAATCAGGATCTGATGCAGAATTTAACACTGGATCACTTTGGAGAAACTGATAGTGCCCCAAAGGGAAACGCTAAACAAGAAGGCAGCAGGAGCAGAGAGATCCAGTGGTACATCTTTATTCCAAGTGCAGAAAGTAGGGAGAAATTAATTTCATTGCTTGCAAGACAGTGGGAGCTCCTGTGTGGTAGAGAACTGCCTTTGGAACTCACTGGGTAGTTACTGCACAGCTAAGTGATTTCGGTGTCTATTATAAGGTAAAGCACAGTGTTTAGATAGCACCTGTTATTTTTTTTTAATAAGGAGCTGACCTGGACTACCTTGCTCCCTAGTGCAGTGAACATTTAATAGTACATAGAAATACTCTGAAGTGTTAACTGGGGACTGAACTTCTTGTAAAGTCTGTTTTATGCAATAGTATATAGTGAAAAGAATCATGAGACATCCTGGGAAACTGTATGGAAAAATTAAGGAGTCAACACTAGATATGCTATTGTCTAGGGCTGTTAAGATTTCTGCTATTTTTCTGTATATATCAGTCTTGCTGTTCTATACAAATTCTAACGTGTAAATAAGGGTAAATGCTTGTGTATGTTCAAGTGCAATGTTCTTTGTACAAGAAGTATTTTGGGTATGCTGCTAATGCTTATTATTTAATGATTTTAGTTTTACATATGTTTTTTCTTTGAGGCCAAATGTAATTATTTGCTGCCAGTCATGAACTTAGCAGTAAAATTTGAGCCACAAGCAGGTGACATTTTCATATGAAATTATTTTCATGGGCATTCTTTTTCCTTATCCTAGGATAAAGAAGAATTGCCTGTTAAAGATCCACTCAGTATTGTCTTGAAAGTGGAAGTACCCAACATGGGTATAGAGCATTTTGTCAGCAAATAATTTGTATCTCTGAACACAGTCTTTCTTTTGCCTATCTCGTCAATACAAATAAAGTGTAATTTGACAGTTGTCTTTTGTCCTTGTCTTTATTCAAGTTTATCTTGTGTTTGCAGGATACCATATGGCAGTTCAGCACAAATTATGTTCCTAGAGTGTATTGTAAAGTGTGAAATATGCAGCAAGATGAAAGAAAATAGTTATTCTACTATAGCAAGTTTGTACTGATCCAGAAGTAGAGCTGAGTCATGGAAACTGAGGATCTGCAGCTTCTAGACACAATTTAAGGAGGATTTATTCCAAGTACTTTTACTTCTCCATCAGATATTAGGGATTTACTTTTCCAAGTTGTCATCTTTAACTTGAATATTACCGTGCCCAACAATTTTAGCCTCACCCAAGACAGCAAAATCCCTGCTCACTGTTATGAAGACAAATACTGAGGTTTTGAAAAACTGTTGTGTGTCCACTGGGATTAAGAAGGGAAGAACAGTTTTGATACATATGGGCCACCTGGTGTTGCTTAAAACTGATGCTCCTTAAAAAGCATGTATTAAGATTTAGCTTGGAAGAGACCTCTGGAGGTCCAAAAGTCAAGCTCAGAACAGGGCAAATTTCAGATTGCTCAGGGCCTGGTCTGAACAAGTTTTGAGTTTTCTCCAAGAATGGCAAGTCCACAGTGGCACTGAGAATTTGGTGGTTCCATGGAGTATTCTTCCATGCTGATGAGGAGCTTGGCTGTGCTCTTTGGGCTCCAGATGCCAGGAATGCTGCAGTCAGTGCAAGGATGACAGACGCAGGTAGCCGAAGTCAAACTGTATTGCAGGATTCAGTGGAGTTGCCTAAGCAACCAAAGAGGTGAGGAGCATTACTTGAGTGCTGTTCTGCTCACAGTTTAGCAGAGGAAACTAGCCCCTCTCAAGCTTAGATTGAACAATTAAGGTAGGTACTGTAGACTCTTGGGGAAAACTAAATTTTCCTGTATTTAGAGATCTTCTGTTCCTTGAAATCTCAAGGATACTTATGTTCATTTAAACTTAATTGTCATTAGGTAGAAAAAACTAACTTCTGAAATAAAAATCCTAGGGATAATACAATTAAAAGCTTAGTTCTTCATTAGCTGTTTCCAAAGTAACTGTTAATCACTTATTTATAATTCTCATAGGTGATGCTTAAGAGGAGCCTGTGGCAACTCGAATAGTTTGATCTGCAAGCATTTGAGAACTTACCAGATGAACAGATCATTTACAATATGATTTATGGTTTAAGTGAATGCAAAGGGAATCTAGTAAGTTGTTTGGAACTGCCTGGGATTTGAGCCAACATGCAACATGAATAGGTATCTGTGTGCCTCACACTAGGGGTGTTACACTTGTCAGTGTTTCTGGATAAGTCAACTCTGCTTCCATCTTGTTTGTAAGGCCTGTCCTGGGGGGGATGCCTTGTGCTTGAGACAGACCTGAGTTCTGTTTCTAAGCATCCTTCATAAAGCCTAACTGTTCAAATGTATTTTAATACACCAGTGCATATCATAGGATCATGTATTGGAATAAGCAAGGATAATCCCCTGCTTGTTACATAGTTTGAGCAGTCAAGGTCTCTTTTCAGATTTTATTGCAGCAGGAACACAGCTGTGATTAAACTTGAAATTCATTTAAGTCCGCAGCTGTTTAAAACATTAAATCTGTCCCTTTGGATCAGATTATTAATCCAGAAAACAGGTACCATTCCCCCTTGAGATCTTGGTAAACACTGATCACATTTTAAGATGAACGAAATGTTCAATAATTCATTAGGTACATACTGCAGTATTTCTTGATTCTTCCATTAAGAATCTCCTCTATAGTGGTATCAGAATTGTTTATTTTCAGGGCATTTTTCAATAAATAATCCTTTATACTCTACTAGGTAAAGCATGGGCTATGCAGAGTAAAGTATCTTCCCTGAAACTTTAGCTCTTTTTCATTTTTACCTGGGGAAAAAAAACCCACAACCCAACCAAACCCAAATCAAGAGATCCCTCTCTCTCCTGCCACCAGGTATCTGCTCTTTTGCCTGTGTTAAAACCTGCTGGAGTTAGTGCTTTGTGGGTGCAAATTTCTGTTCATTTAAGTGCAGTGTTAAGCTGAAAAAATTTATTCACTGTCATTCCTTAGCACCAGCCTGTTGTTTTATTGTCTAATTCTAATGTATTCTTTTGTTTTGAAATACAGGGATTTATTTAAACGAGTTTTCCTTGAAAATGTACAATCTGTCATCTTGAACTTTATGAATGTGCCGATTGTTTTATTTCGTAAAGATTTCTTGGAGCTTTCAACAATTTCTACAGAAGGTTCTGCAGAATGAAGTAGCTTTGTAAGTGGTTGTGGTCACATAGGAGTCTTTCTCTTATGTGAGAGTGCTGTGAAGGCCTGCATGTGTATTTCTCTTTCTTTAGTAATCCTATATACTCAAATCTTTTACAGCTTCCAACCCTTGTTCAACATTAAGACAAGATCTGAGTAGCTAAAGTTATGACCAGACGTGCATAGGAAGGAAAGTATCTCCTAAACCATCTTAGACTTGCATAGTCTGGCTTTGCAGCTGATGTAGATGTGTGCCACCCTAGGAAGACCCATGCAATTATTTATGTTCAGTGTCATCTGCTGAGGATCTGGCCAAACATTTTAAAACTTCCCTTGTATTACAGTTTAAAAAATGTAAATGAATCTCACTAGGAAGGAAAGTAAATGAGGTGCTGACCTGAGCTAAACTGTGTTTTCTTTGCAAGAAGAAATGACAGCATGACCTGCATCCTGTCTGTCCTGTGTCCATTCCCATGCTGCTTTTACAGCACTCTGTGATCTGCCTGGCAGTAGATGTACTGAACAGTGATGTATTTACATCAGCCTCTTTGACTTGTCTTCCTGTTCTTGTAAGCTTTGATAAGGAGTTTCTTTCTTTTAAAAAAATCAAAGTAACACAGAATGCCATTTCTCCTTGCTTGAATGTCTGATCAAAAAGTTTACTTCTGCAGTATTAATTTTCAAGCATAACAAATCTTAGATGGAGAAGCAGCAACACAAGGAAAAGCATGAAGTTGTGGTTCAGAGCAGACAGACTACAAACTTCTGTCTCCTGCTGTCTACATGATAATGAAGGGCATTAACTTGGAAAGCTAAAAATTGATGTGGAAAAAGGGAGGATATGAAACGCACTAGAAAAAGGTGTAAAGAAAAACTGTGGCCAATGCTGGAAAAAAACCATCTGAATAGGTACATCAAGAGTAATAGCCAGAGCTGGTAAGCTGGGCACTAAGCCCTTGTGCTTCAGGCTTTTTAAGGTCTCTGAGAGGGAATGATAGAACTCCCAGCATCTCTAAAGTTGTTGAAAATGCTGAGATAGTGGGATCCCAGCTCTCATCTCTGTTGTGCTGTTCTCAGGCAGGCACTTGAGTGCAATCCTCGGCAAACTGTTTGCTGTAGCTTTAGTCAAGCACATTATAGGCCCTCTCTATCCCTTATAGATAACAGTATGTGCAGGAGGAGCAGCACCACCATGGAGAACACACTGCCTCTTTCGTCATGCTGATGTGAGCAGGTGCTGAGTTTCAGTAGCTCAGCCTGTTTGCTCACACAGTTTTACTCAGACTTCTAATTCATATTGAATACCCATGGGGAATTTAGTGCCTGACACTCCCAGTACAGCCCCAGAGCACCATTTAATAGATGGGAAAGGTACAGAAGTAAAACCAAGAGATGGGAATATGTAGCTGGCTTTCACTGCAGGAGCATGTGTAAAGGAGCCAGGAGTCAATAGCAATAAATAGGCCAGGACTTAACAACATTTATGTACTGGCATTTGAACTGCTGCCTTTTGAGTTTTTGAACTAACAGGATGTGAGCAGCTGCAATAATTTCTTCCTAAATCGCATGACAATATTGTGCTTGGGCAGCTCTACCTGTCTGCTTGGAATTAGACCATTGCGTGGTGTGCATGTGTGAGAGAAAGAGAGAAACAGACTCCTGTTTGCTGCGTGACCTGTCCCTTTTTTTGCTTTTATCAGCAAACTTTAAAATTCCTGTTCCTTCTAACTTGCCAAGAGAAAAAAAAAAAAAAAGTAGGATTGCGTCCTAGCCTTTCCACCAAGAGCCTCAGGGGTGTGTTCAGTAAGTATGGTACAGCTGGCCCTCTTCCTACACACAAGCACTTCTGGCTTGGTCTGTTTAATCCTTTGCTGGTACCTTTTCAGACTCACAGCCTTCTTACTTACAATTAAGAGCAAAGAGACTTCCTGTTCTTGTCCAGCTTTCCCATAAGAGCAGAATGAGCATCCGTTTCTCTCTGTGGATGTTACCAAATGGTCAGTTCCCACAGAAGCTGTGTGGCAAGGTGGACTGGAAGGTCAATCATTTGTCTTGGCTCTATAATTTCTGTAAAGATTGCTTAAACAAAAGATTTCAATAGCAGGAAGTTGCCCAAGCTAGCCAGGGCTGCATGCACTTCAGAGAAGGACTGGTGACCCAGCATTTTAAAATGCAGCATGTGACACAGGCAGGGAGGCTGGAAGGGTTCATAGCTATATCCTTTGCCTTTACCCAGGTGACTTTTTTTCCCCGTGGAACAGGTTGAGTAGTTTTTACCAGTAGTTTCTCAACTCTGAACGTTAATGTGTTCACAGAAAAAAATGCCAGGTCTTAGATAAGTTGCTTTAGAGGATCCAACCTTTCATCAATGCATAAAGGAAAAAGAGTGAGGAAAAACTCCTGAGCACTGCTGCTTGCCAACAATCTGCTGATGATTTGGGAGACTGAGACCACAAGGTAAATTATTAGTGTTTTGTAGAAGTTGTCTGTGTTGGGGCCAGAAGCTGAAGATTATGCTTCTGAGACCCACGTCTGTGACTTCAGCTGTTAAACGAGTCACCTTCTGCCATGTGGGCAGGAGGCACTTGACTGATAAGTCAACCTCCATGCTTTCCAAAACAAACAAAAGCCCATGTGCTAAACCTCACAGATAAACACGCTGGCAGACAGTTGACAACTCCTACTGTATGTCTTAAAATTGGATTCGCACAATCTTGTTTCAATGAAACATTGACTAGAACGTGAATGAAACCTTTCTACCCTGCCTGCACCAGGGCCATTTGCATACTCTGTCATCAGATCCTTACAAGTCTTGCCTATAAATTTGCGCTTTGATGTTTTTTTTCCCGCCAGTTTTTCTGCCTCACATATTGGCCTAATTGCTAGTGACATAGCATGTCCTGTGGCTTCATTCTTAATGCACTGCTGGGTATTTCCTCTGTAAATTCTGGACAGTCTAGAAGCAATCAGATGTTGAGCTCTGACAGATCTCAGGATCTTGCTTTGTGGGACTTTGGGGAATTGAAATGCTTTGTGCAGACACCTATTTATATGAGCTGGTCTCATATAGAAATGAGTGAGGGAACTGCTTGTTATTTATCAACAATTTTGAAGGGTATTGGACAAAATAGTGGAATCAAAAAACTGATCCAATGCATTTTGCCTCTAAGGCATGAGCTGTTTATTGATGTAATCCATGAGAAAATCCATCTCTCTGCCTAGGAGGAATCTATCCATCAGAAGAAAACAGGAACAGTGTAAGTGGAGGAGTAATTTGTGTTTATTTCACCCACTTTTTTTCCCTGTGCTGTTTCCATGCCAGTGTTGCCATCTTTGGTGATAACTGCCAACTGGGCTGCCACTGCAAGCACTTTGGCATCTTTGCACTGTGCACTGAGCAGTATTAATGGCTCTTGGCCACCCATTCATTTGGAGGCGGTTGGTACTTCACCTTCTTACTAATTCCCAGAATCATACAGATCCAAAGTTGATGCAGGTTTTGGTGTTCCAGATCCAGCAGCAGTGATCCACAAAGTAAGTTTCCATTCTCTCAGAGCAGTTAATACGGAGTGGCTGAAACATGCTGCCTGTGTCGCTTGATCAGGAAAGCAGCGTCTGATGACAGATGACCTTCTGATTTTTCAGTTTATGTTCTGCTGCTGTACAATGGCACTACTTGGTGTTTGCATTTTTAGCCTGTACATTGCTCTTGTATTCCTTGCCTTTAAATGAGGTATGGTCAGATAAGGAAGCTGGCTGTTAACCTTTTGATGTTGCTGTGAATCTGATTTATTTAATTCAGAGAGGAATTTCACCAAGCCTTTCTCTCCCTTCCATTCTTAGTTTGCTTGCAGTAGGTCAGATACAGTGATGACAAGCAGCAGTGGAAAGCCTTGGAATCAGTCTTTGTGTGTCCTTTTTCCCCTGTACCATTTTCTGTGTTGAGCCACTTAGAAAACAGTCTGAAGATTCATTAAAAGATGCCCATGCCTCTTCAAGTGGCTCAGGGTAAGCTATTTTCACCTTAAAAGCTTATCAGCTATCTGTGGCTGCCTAGTACTGGCAACTTAATCCCTATGTCATATAACCAGCTCTTGGAAAACCCATCAACAAGCAGTCAGCATCCTTCTAGGCTGCCTGTTTTAGCTGTGTATGCCTAACAGGTAGCATGGAGCAGAGCAGCAGTCTCATTCTTCTGTTTACATGGCCAGTCTAGTACCATGACTGTAAGTAAAGAAAGCATTGTACAGCTTTCATACTAATGTCCCCTCTACAAGAATGTCCCCCCTGTCCATTTGCGACTTTGCCATCCCACCAGAACTGGTCTGAGCTATCTTGCCTTTGCCTCATTTCACGGATCTGCAGGGTACCAAATGGTTTCCAGAGCTGTGTGAAGGCTCTCGCCTTGACAGAGTGGCCGTCTGTTGGGCAGCAATGATCCCAGGGCTGCAGTTGCCCTGTAACAGGACAAGTGGGCTGAGTCGTTGGATTGAGCTGTGGGCTGGAACTTCTCACATGGGTTGCATTGGATGGTTGTGTGCCTTATCTGCTTCCTGTTAGTGCAGGATATATAATAGTACTGGCTGTTCATCATGCTGGCTGCCTCTGTAGGATGGAGGAAGAGGTAAAGCACAATTAACGGCACTAGTAAGTACAGCACTTCTTACATACTTTATATGTTAGCATGTGTATCTTTGCGTGTATGCAGGGGGGCAAAAAAAATACTAATGCTCGCAATTATTTATGTGAGCACAAGAATAGCTTCCTATCCTGGTTTCATTTAGGCACCTTCATTTACTATTAATGGCTCAAAAAGTAAAAGATCCCTCATTGCTCAGTAGGATTTGTTACTAACAGAAACAGTCCTTAGACTGTTAAATACAGTAGGTTCTCTTGGCAGCATAGGGAGACAAAGTCCATGTAAAAATCTATCAATAATCAATTCTTGGTCATTTGTAATGTTCAAAAGGAGAAAATAAATTGCAGACCATACCTCAGGCTAGTGTGTATTTTTTTTAATCCCATGTTGGGACTTTCTTATTCTCAGTGCTATGGTAGTGCTCTGTGGATTCATCAAGCTGTCAGCAGAGTGTTTGGAAAATGTATTTTGCCATTGCTGCCATAGCACCTACAAAATGTGATGCTTTCCTTGCTGAGAAACTCAAATATTTTAAATAATTATTAAAGCCTACCCAAAGTGCTTGATTGATTGTTACAATGTGCTTACATTATTGCTCTGAAACATGGCACATCACTTGCATTGCTTTGTTCGTGCATACTTTGGGATAGGCAATAGTCGGTTCTACCTTCTGTTCAAGGTGTTGTGGACATACTAACACCAGTGGTAAAAGGAAATTAATTTACCCTTCATGAATTCATGGTATTTAAGTTTGACCATTGGATTTGCCTTCAGTTAAGCATACAGTTAACCTTGTTTCATTCCAATTAGATGAAAACTAAGGATTTCCTTCCTTCTGTTTTGAACTGATATGTAAGAGGAAATCCGTAGATGTTCCTGTTTTGAGTAAACCTTTTACTAAGGAGTTCTGCTTGTGCATTTAAAAAAAGAATAGAAAGAAAGAAAAAGGTGGTATTGATTCAGACATAACACTAGAAGTAGCAGATCCACTTCTGAAAGTTTTGCAGCCAAAGAGCACAGTGCAAAAATGCTCTGTCCCTGTTTACTTTTAACCTCTGGTTTGTCTTGGATCTGATTCTTAGTAGGCGGTCTTATCTTACAGAAATTGCAGCCTCTGTTGCCACCACTTTTGTGGAAAGGGTCCTGCCTGTAAAAGCATGAGAATGCATCCTCCTGGGTTGCTGTTTTTCTTCTTAGCAGCATGCTTCACTCCCACAGCTGACTGCCAGAGTCAGAAGGTAAGTCAGCGAGTCTTTGTTTAAATGTTCGTTGAAAGGTTCTTCATATTTGGACGGTTGTGTGTTATGAAGTAGTCCTCCCCAAAACTCCTTTTTTTCATTTACATTTAGTTAGGTGCAGAATAACACCCATAATTAAATGTTAGGACTGTAAGGTATCTTCTCTGCTTATGTATGGGTATGTGTGTAGTCTAAACTGAGGAGCTAAAAATAAGGTTGAAGGGAGCTGCTTGAATTTTAGATCAGATTAAATTTGTATTTATGTTCAGCACTGAATGCAAAAGTAGCAATATGAAAGGAAGATGCTCGGCATCTTTGTCTTCTGCTATTTTCAATACGTGTGGTGGGAGCTTAGCATCAAGCAGGACAGGTCCATAAGTTTCCTAGGAGAATTTTATTTAAAAAAATTTAAAAACTTCATCAAATTGTTGCTTTGCAACAGGGCAAATACCCTTGTTTCAAGTACATTTTCCAGCAACTCCTCAATGAGGAGTGTGGAATAATTTCCATTTTGTTTCAATTTTGTTGATTTTCTTTTGATTCCTTTGTCTCCGTTCTTGTGTTTAACAGCAGCATCTAGAAGAATGTATGATGCCTTTGTAGATCTATTCTCTAGGCTCCATGGTGAGGCATCCCATTTTCTGCAGGCTAGAATTCACACTAATTCATACTATATTGTCTTCTGCCATCGCTCTTCTTGTGTCCTGCTCTTGGAGGAATGAACTGGCCTACAAAGTCAGAAGTTGTGTGAGGCATTTGGAAATCTTATTCCCTGGGGATCTGAGCTATGGTAGGGTTGTCTTGTCTTGAATGATAAAGAGGGGCCTTGTGAGAAGTGGACAGACCTGTGCTAAGGAAGGTGTGTGTGAGTCTGAAAGACTTGATTTAGAAAAAGCCAGAGCACTGAAAAGATGCTTCAGGGTCAGAACTTTGAGAGGAAGCTTTTGTATAGACCCTTTCATAAAAGGGCTATAAATTACTAATAAGCATACAAATAAGTTAAGAACCTCATTAGCCTTTAGGCTTGTAGGATCATTAAGGTGACTTGAGCTCAAACATGAGGAAGTGTCTCTAGTGGTGGTTGTTGTTTGTTTGGAGGCATGGGTTCCAGGCAGATAGGTTCCAGTATAGTAGTGCCTTCAGAGGCATGGGCTCGCATCTTCAGCTGGTGTAAGTGGAAATTTAGCTCTCTTCAACCTGAGACACTGTGTTGATTTCTGTAATCACTGGGGTGTCTGGCTTGGTGTGAAACAGTTAAAATATCAGGTAATGAGTACCTACTCACAGAGAAGTCAAATATTTTGAGTCACCTCTGGAGCAGTTTATTTAATCCAGGAAAAATAGCTCCCTTTTAGAGTTTTTTCCCCAAAAGGTTCCCTCTTTTTGGAGAAAGAAAAGAAACATTTGAAAGGTTATAATGGGAGGTAAGGAAAAATAAGGGTCTAATGAAGTCTTCTCTGATGGTTTAGGATGGCCACTGAATCGGATTGCAATAGAAGTGCTGCGATTCCACAAGAGGCCTCCATTGGCTTGCAGGAGCCTTGCAGGGGCCATCAAGAGACAAAAGAGCGATTTTGTGCCAGCTGCTTTTCAGCAATGTTACCTCAGAGCTCTGATTTTACGGCTCAAACATGACAACGAATCTGTTGGCTTGATTTGTTTTTTGTATACCTCTTTGTGTGGGCTGGGGAAGATGCAGCAGATGTGAGAACCGTGAAAGTTTTTCTGCTGGGTGGAGGCCAGTGCCAGGCTGTGCTAGAGGAGGAATGGAGGCAGGTGGGAAATGAGGGGAGTGCTCTCTGCATCCCTGTGCCTCCAGTGCTCAGCAGCTGGGATGGTGGGAAACACCCAGGGCAGCAGTAGATCTTTTGTTATGTGATCTCTGAGCTTGATTGTTCATCCTTGTGCTGAAAAGTGTCTTCCTTGGACAAATGCGAAGGGTTTGTGTGTCCAGGAGCCACTGATCTGTTCTGCTAAAGTGTTATTGAGAAGTTCTTCGGGAGGTACATCACTATAATGACTCAAGCATGTGTTTTGTAAAGGGCAAATGCACTGGAAACTTCATGATTCATTAGATAATGACTGTTTCCAGAACTGGCTCCCAGGATTGTTGGAGCCAAACACTGACGTCCAAATGTGTTTTTCTTTCTTCTTTGAGATTTTGCCACGCAGAAGGATTTGTGTTATGGTTTGGGAGGAAAAGATAAAGGGCGAAATGAGGGGAATGAAACTAGCCCTTAAAAAAAACTCCCCAGCGTATTCTTTTGAGGTGGAATAAGAGAAACATGAGCACTTGAGAAGTAAGGGACATCTGTGTCAGAGTGAGAGGAGGGAAGGAAACACTGCAGCAGCCAGAAGCTCAGATATGTCTCAGCTAAGCACAGAGGGCAGTGGTTTGTGTTTGTTGCATGTGTTTGAGGGCAGGGAGAGAGCACAGTCCAGCCCTGGCAAGACAGAGCTCAGTGTGGACAGAGGCATCCTGGCTCTTAACTTCTTTCAGCTACAGCTAGGTGTCTTCTGCTTTAAAAGCCTCTTTTAAGTTTGGGGCTGTTTGAGAGCACCAGTCTTCCTTTTCTGTTGTTTCGTACCCAAAGTGTGATACAGTCCAGGCTAACGACATTACCTGATCGGAACAGTGACTGTTTTCACCCCCCTTCCCTGTCATAGCCACCATGCAGCTCACTGACTCTCAGCCCACCGGGCTGAGATGCATTACTGCATCACAGGGGCAGACAGTACCTCTCGCTGCTTCCTCTCCAGCGTCTTCAAACTTAGAAACAGCAGTCACGCATGAGCTCAAGGGAGCAGTGCATCATTGCTTTCCATGAGGCTGTGCCCCAGGAGCCACCTCTGACTCAAACTCCTGTCTGTCTTTCATCCTCTCCAAAATTCAAGTATCCAAACTGTTGCATTTATGTACCTTGATTCCCTCTTCTGCTTTCCTATGAAGCAAAACACTCCAGAAAATGATTGCTTCATCAGTTCTGTCACTCAGAAGGGAAATTTTTTTTTTTATTATTTTCCACACAGCTGTTTTCTTCCTCTTTCCTCTTGCCTGTTGCTGCTGACACAAGCGTATTTCCTTATAAAAAGGGGAAGATCTTACTGGAAAGCTGCCTAAAGCTCATGAAGTGTCCCAGGAAGGTAGGGTAGGGGGAATTCCACAATAACTGTCTTGTCTTAGAGTCCTGCAAGTAATTAAAGGTGCCAACAGGAAGGACTAACAGCCCTTCTCCTCTCCCAGTGTCCATCTCCATTTAGAAATGGAGCCACACTGATGAAGGAAAGAGAGGGAAGATGGAATAATATGTGAATAATGGTGCCTTCTTCCACCGCCATGACAGAGAACACATTTAATGGTCTGACTGTGTCTTGACAGCCAACTCCTGATGTCTGGAAGTAAAGATGAAATAGAAGATTGGAGAGTTTTGATTTAGTGTTTTGTGCTCTACTGTTTGTGTGGTCTTCTTCATACAGATGGGGTGGCTCAGACACCTGATAAAGGTTTGTGGGGTAATTCTGACAATGTTAACATCATAACTAATGGGAAGGCATCCACCTCTGTGTTTCTTCCTTGGGCATCTTCCCATTCCTCTTTCTGAGGCATTGTCTCAGTGAAGCCTATAGCTGGGATTCGATGGGACTAGAAAGGCAGGAGAGGTACCATTCTGTCAGAACCGTGGGCCTGGCTTCAAATGGCTTTCAAAAGCCCAGGTTTAATCTAGAGTCCTAATTTGTACTTGAATCAGCTGGTTGGATGGTCTTCTCCCCTACCCCGTCAATGGCACTGCTGATCTTTTGAGACACAGTACTCTGGAGGTAGCACCTTATTTATTCATCCATATTGGCCGTCTTCTCTGTTTTGAAAAAGGGGCGATCTCCTCTGCTACACTGTGTGCCAGTGGGGTGGAAACGTAAGGAACAGCAAAGCTGATCTCTGTCCTGCTGGATAAAATTAGTAAAGCTGGTGCTCACAGGACATGGACAGGTGGATTTGGTGGATCTCGGGATGGTTTTGAGCTGTTTATAATGCAAGGGAGTCCTTGACATAACAGGTTCCTTTGGTGGGGATTCTGCCACCAAAGCAAGTGGAGGTTACCGTACAGTGAGGAGAGCCCTACAGGCACAACTAGAAATGAATATCCACATGAAGGCCAACAACAGACACAGAAGTCACTTTCTTCACTGGGCAGCATTCTTGCATGGGTGGCTGCAGAAGATGGATCCATGAAGACAGAAAGCTCAACAGCTCCAGGTGGGGGCAACATGGGTGTGAGTCAGGAAACCGTTCTAGGGAGATGTCCCTATGGACCTGGGACTTGAGGGTTATCTCTCAGGAGGTTTTCCTGACATGGTCTGCTGGCTATCATCTGGGAGGGCCTTCCTGAGCTGTTGATAACTGATGGGAAGCCATGGGTTTCCTCCCTTGCCTTGAGGCAAATGTATGCATTTGAACTCAAGTTCAGGGGAAGCAAAGCTGAGATTGCTGATGGGAATCTGAAACAAGGAGTTCTGGGCACTGGAGAGCTGCTGCATTAACAGCATTGTTCAGGATTGGCTTAAAAAATCCCAGATCAAGGCCTCCTCCCAAAATTTGATCTAATGTTTTTATTTTTAGAAAATACAGTGCCTGTAGAGGCACAGTTGAGGTGAGCTGTGTGTTTTTTTTCCAGCCAGTGACCTTTTGGGGCAAACGCAGCTCATGCCTCCCAGCTTTTCTCTGCCATCATCAATGGCAAACATTGTCTTTTTTTAAAATGAGCAGTGAGGTTTCTGTGCAGTTGCTTGACTCCAGGAGTTTAGAAATTCAAGGAAACGCTTTCGGCGTAAAATCAAGAGCTTTAATGACAAGTTGGCGTGTGATGATGATTGTTCACTCTGAGGCTGTACTTTTTGTCTCTGCTCAGGCTGTTTCATTTGGAGAAGCAGGGTTTGTGGGTACAGGGGTGCAGAAAAGCCCTGTGAGGAAACCTGAACCCCTGAAGTTATTCTGGTTGGGTGGAAGGACTTGTGCTGAATTTATCACCAGCCATGTGAATCATCCAAGTTTCCTACCTGATCTTCTTGCCAACGTTTATGGAGTCCTTCTCACCTAAGGTCAAAGCATCAAGGGCCATCCAGGTGGTCAGAGAGGTGCAGAGCACCTTTCCTTTTAATCCACCCCCCACCTCCCCACCACCCCCGCCACCCTGCACCTTATGGAAGACAACTGCCATGAGAAATATTTGTGTGAGCAGCTCCTGGGGGCTGGGAAGTAGACTGGGCTGATGCATTTGGTTCTTCAGACCCATGGAACAGCAATGAAACCACCAGTGAACTGGATCATATCAACAGCATGGAAGAGAGAAATGCTGTGTTGTATTTTAATTCAGTGTCTTCTGGCAAAGGTTATTAATTTAGCGCTTGTCCTCACATACCATTACCACATGTTTGTAAAAGATCAGCTTAAATTAACAGTGCACAGTTATGATTATTTTAGAAATGGTTAGCATTTTTGCTGTGAGGCGTAGGGGAAAGGTAAAATAGCTGTGATCTGCCCTATTGCCTTCTAGCTGAGATCCAAGCAGAGTAGTGTGCAGCGGCATGACGTGATGGTTTAGCCCATAAGAGTGTGGTCTACCTCCCAGCAGCTGCACTGGTCACTGCCCTCCCCAGTGGCATCTAAAGAATGGTGCAATGTTGATAAGGATACTAAAGGTTGGCAAGATGAGTGGCTAGGGTAACAATTTAATTTTGGGCTTATTTCCATTCTGTTTTTTCTTTTTAAGTTAAAATCCATGCGATGCAATATCAAGACGATGTTTACCTTGAATACAGCATGTACTGCTTGTGCCGCAGCATCTAAAATGTTGTGTCCAAAAGGCTGGTTAAAGACCACCCAAGGATTAGGAGTGAGGGACTGCAGGTAAGGCCCATTTCCTAACCATGTTAAGGCGTTGGTGCAGCCCTGCTATGCAAGTAGTAGTGTGTATGCCTTTAGGAGAACACACATGTTTTTTGAGCTCTACAGAGCCAAGGAGTTTTGGTTTTAGATGCATAAAAATGGATTTATGGCCCCTATTGTTGTTGCTTTTGTCTCCTTGCAAATCCCACAGACGTTTTGCTGGGCATAAGGTTGTACATCCACAGAACAAATTACATTATAATTGCCTCTAACTTGCCCTAACCAACCCGAGTTTGCTAATCCTGATGTAGCAACTTAACACAGGTCTGTCTAGCATAGAAACCTGTTTCAGACCCAGTATTCTGTAGTGGATTATTAGGAAAATAATGTAATGATAGTTCCCCTTGTATATCCTCCCAGCTTCCAGCAATAATCCTCTGAACTTTTTACCTTCCTAGTTCACTTTATGACAATTGCTTATTCATGTGTTCCTTGCTCTTATTCTGTTGAGCTTGGCCCTAATAGGAAAGGAGTGAAGGAAAACTGAATTTACCAGGAAGTTTTTAAAAAATGAAACACTGTAGATTATTGTTTGCATATCTATTCAGTAGCGAATGTTAACTGTTAATATATAACTCCATTGTCTACTGTTTTCTATGATTCACTATTCTGTTGAAATACTTTAAAAATAGCTGTAGCAGTTTTGCAGTTTATAGCAGTTTTTGCACAGACACACACAGGAGTCAGATTGAAGCCAAAGCAGCAGTGCTATTGAGACAATTTCCAAGTTCCTTTTGGGAAGGATGTTGTGCCAAAAATAAAATGAAGTGTAAGAATAATGTGAGTGTATGCAGCTTTTCTGAGTGTTATCTGCTCTTGTGACAGTTGTTGGACAGACCCAGGAATAGTTCTGTACTGCATATGTGCAGAACAAGAGACACTGCCACCAAGGGCTTACCTGGTGTGTAGAGGTGATGGATGAAGGGTTGAAAAGAAGATGCTCCTTTGGGGGATTTAAGGGCTTTGTCCAAGATTAAATTGAGAATCTGTGAATAACACAGCTATTAAATCCAAATTTCCAGCATCCCAATCTGGAATCTTTAGTGCAAGATGGAAAGGGACACCTCCTGCAAGGAGATTTTGTTCTTTCAAGGTTATTTTAGGTGTGAAGTCAAATGTTGAGTCACCCTGGAGATCCTAACTTTGTTTCTATGCTGTCTAACCCTCCAGAATCCAAGGTTTCTGTCCTGATGCCCTCAGACTGCCTAAGGTCCTGTCTCATGTCCAGTCCCCGGCAGATTTTCTGTAACCAATCTTTGAGGCTCAAATCAATGGGCATCCTTAGAGAAGATGTAACCCAAGTGCGAACTCTTGTGTGCATGTATGGCAGAGGGAATAAGTGCCCTTCCTTCCATTCAGAGTTCAGTGCACTGCAGTGTGATTGCTTAGAAACCCTCTAACAGGCATGTGGTATGTTTGTGTTGCAATCATGAATCTTGGATTGTTCTTTTTAAGATACACTGTCAAGTTAGGAGAAAATACCCTTTCCCAGCCAGGGTGCCATCATTTATGTAAGAAGGAAATTGAGGAGAAAAAGTGCTGTCCAGGATTCTGGGGTACTGAGTGCTATGGTAAGTTTTTCATCTTTTTACGATACTTTAGCTGTTGAATAAGTCAAACTAGTTTTAAAAGGAAGCATTAAATATGCATTGAGGTGATTCCTCAAACACTCACAAGATCTCTGTTATCTGCCTGGGAGGTTCAGAATATAATGAGGAAGGAATCTCTTTGCTTCAGATGAGTTGAATCCTCTTACATTTAACACATAACATAACCTCCTTTGGTGGAACTTCCTTTTGTCTCTTCTTTAAAAATAAGCTTTTGGAAAGGGATGTTTTTGTTCCTCTTTAAGAAAGTTTCCAGAGGAAGAGGAAGATATTTCTTTCTGATGTCCCTCCAGTCTGCAGTGCATGTGCCATGTGTGCTCCCGTAGAGCCTGGAGTTAGGCAGCCGTTCAGCCACAGAAAATACTTAGCAATTCCAACCCAAGGTGAAGATAACCATCCCAAAGCTCCTACTCAGTTTTATGCCAAGTAATGAGAATTTGGTTTTTCTTGTCTCAAAAATCCAAAAGCAAGGCCTGCTAAGATAAACACTTCTCATATGATCCACTGATTGCTGGAATATGGAAGGACACTCTGCAGTCCTGCAGAAAATGGGAGATTGAGTGCTTGAACATCTTCTGACACAAAGTGGTTTGAATAAGCAACTGGCTTCATCAGGGGAATCACATGCCTAAAATTACTAGAAATAGTCACCAGAATTTGGAGGTACCCCACTCCAAAGATGTGTGGACCACGTTTTTCTGAGGACACTTCCAGCTCTTCATGAAGTCAGGGAGAGCTGAAAATGCTCAGTATCTTTGCAAAGCAGACTCCTGTCTGTCCTGAGTTTCAGAACTGCCCTCAGATGTTTCATACTGCCTCTTGCTGATGCTAGCAGCAGTGGCTCAACGTCAAAATGTTTCAGTGCCTTTGCTGAGATTTAGTGAGTTATGGCCCATTGGGACTTTTTCCTTAGACTTTTAATAAAAGACTTTTCTTAGCTAGCAGCCAAATTGCTCCTTGGTGCCACTCCTGGCCTTATTCATCAGCTCTGGGCCAGTGTTAGATGGATTGGGTAAGCAGACAGGGACTTTGCTGGTGAAGAGGCCATTGCTTTTGCACAACTGGAGTGCCCAGGGGAAGAAGAGATGGAAAGGAGGATACAGTGCTGGTTGTTCAATCTAATCTTGTCTGGTCCGTCTCTTGCCTGCTAGAGTGTCCGGGTGGCTCTCAAAATCCGTGCAATGGCCATGGGACATGCTTGGATGGTATGCAGCAAAATGGGACCTGCATCTGCAAGGTCAGTGCATGATTTATTCTGAAGGTGATGTGTTTTTGTCAGAGGGAATCGTATAGCATCTGTACAGATGCTTTGGATGAAGGCTACCCTTCTACCTGGAAGGTCATTAGCGGCTTCTTTCATTCCAGTATCACTGTCTGTGGTTTTCCTGGAGGGTTGGTGTGGTCTGCAGTAGCACTAAGACACTGTTGGTAAGAGTATGGAGTTGGGAAGGATCTCTAGGGAGAAATGAAGAAAGAATTGCATTAATTTAACCCTGTCATCAGTTGAAATAATCAATGTCTGTCTGTGGCTGCAAGAATCCCCAAGATACTTGGCTCTTAATGAGCTGCATCTTTTCCAGGCTTGGATGACATAACTTCCCAAATGAATTGGTCCTGCACCTTGGCAGGCAGATCCTCCCTCTCTCAGGAAAAGCAGGAGAGACCAGAAAGAGAATTTAGGACAGATGTTTTACTGTTTTCTTTACAGCTCCAGACTTAGTACAACAAAAGCATAAACAATTCCTGCACATTTGAATCGTATAGAGCAGTGTTTCTAAAATTTTTAGCTTAATGGATTAGTGTCAGACTTGAAATTTTCTCTTATGAACTGTATGTTTTTACAGCTTCCTTAATTAATAGCATTGTGAGCTAGAATCCTACCTCTTGGGCCATCCTTTGAGAAAAGCTGATTTTGGATTTAACTTAGACACCTTATGTCCTTTAAAATGTATGCTGAAGGTGCCCAAGCCCTGTAAAATCAATGTGAAAAGTCCCATTGGCATTAGTGAACTCCAAATGCCTTTTTCAGAGAGAATTGGAAGCCAGCTGGTACATTCCTGTCTGTCTGTGATCAGGACATGGTTTCCTCAATGCCCACCAGAGTTTTGCTGGCGTTTTTCATGCTCTCTGTCTGTCAGCTTACGCTGTGAACTTCTTTGCCATGGGGGCTGGTTAATACTACTAGAGCACTGAGCAGATCAGTTTTCTTCACTGTATTGCTTCAGCTGTCACAGAAAATCAGAAATGGGGAGAGACTTTGAACTATAACAATGTGTGGAACAATGCAATGATGCAGAAAAATAACATCTGGGACATTTTGGGGCCCTTCTAGGAGCAATACAGTGGTTTTGCCTGCCAGAATTGTCGAGATGAAAATCGTTTTGGCCCAGACTGTCAGTCAGGTAAGGATGAGTAATTCAGGTGAAACCTCCACAAAAATGACAGAGCAAGGAAGGAGGAGGGGGAGGTTGAGTCAGGAAGGATGCTGGAGAAGAGGAGAAGATGCCAGCTGGCAGTGTTCAGTAGCAGCTGTCTTGGCATTTTGTCCTTGCGCCCTTCTCCACTGTCCCATTAGACAAGTGATTCTCAGGCCTTCACTCAAATCAGTCCATTTTTCCTATTGTAAATCTCTCTGTCCTCTTACCAGGCCTATCCCAGTTTCCTCACTGTTTTTAGCCAGACTGTTACCTACATCCCTGAAGCGACCCACACTCACTTCCCGACTGTTTTCCAGACTCCTGTAACTGCCCCACTTGTCTCCCAGCTTCTTTCTTGTTGCCCTCCGTACAAAATTAAAATACACAGTGCTGCTTCTCACATATGGCATTTTTGGAAGTGATTTAAGACCAGTGCAGCCTGGCTGTTAAAGGAACCCCTTTCATCCAGGCCCTGGTTCCCTTGTATCCATGCAGGTGAGATAGGTGTGATCTCAGTGGCTGTCCTCACATGACGACATTGATGCTGGGATCACAGATGTGTTAGGCTCTCATAACACTGCCTCCTTCCACACTGGCTGCAGGTTACTTAGAGGAATGGGAAGTTAAAACACGTGCCCGAAAAGCTGGTCTAGGTTTTGCATTCAAGGTTGCTCTTACAGGGCTGCGCTTTGTCTTCTTGAGGCCAGCACATGCAGTTTGCCCTCTGTAAGCTCTAACTGGCATGGCCTTATTTCTGAAAGGAGCTATGTTTGCTGTGGATTATTGGTGGGGAATTGGGGTGCCAAGTCCCAGGGCAGTTGGCCAATGTATGCCTGGAGCCTTATGCACTGCCTTGTAGCTGAAGGTCAGCTACAAGGTCTGGACTTTCCTTGCAGTGTGTGACTGTGTGCACGGGGAATGCAACAGTGGCGTTGCTGGGAACGGAAGCTGCACGTGCTATGGAGGCTACACTGGCCCCAGGTGTGACCAAGGTAAATGCACTGGTAGCTGCAGAGGGGCTGTTAGAGCTAAACTATGGTACGGGCTTGGATGCATGTGTCCCAAAAGGAGCTGGAGGGCAATTAATAGCTTGGGAATGTAGAAAGAAGATGATCTGAGCACTGGAGATCTAGACAGAGGGAAAAGCTGGGGTCTGTTCCCCATTGTGGGATAGTGGCCGACATGTACCATCTCATTGTGCCTCTATTCTTTCTCTGGAAACGAGACAGATCCCTTCTTCTCTCTAAGCCTTGCGGGACCTGACTACCTCAAAGCTGCCAGTGATATAGAGCTGTCTGCGTTGCTTATATCCCCTGGCTTTTGTGCCAGCTTGGGGGCCTCTGGAAACCACATTTGCCTTCATTTCCAAATATTTTGTAAGGTAAGTTATATCTTCCAGCAGTGCCCTGCATGCTCAAAGGGAAACTCTCTTTGCTGTGTGATTCCAGAACTTCCCCTTTGCAAAGGCGTGACATGCGACGCCAACAGCGAATGTGTGGTAAGGGATGGGACAGCGATGTGTGACTGCAAGCTGGGCTACAGAAAAAGTGGGAGCACTTGCCAAGGTGAGAAGCTTCTCTGTGACCCTAAATCGTCCCCTGTTTGGAAAAATCTTATTGCACTGCTATCTCCAGATGATTGTGAATACAATGCCTACTTTACTGCGGAGGCTTAAGAACCTGTTTTTTAGGAATCCCTTTAAGATTAAAGGATAAGTTTTGGCTCTCCTCTCACTTGGTGCTGAAAGCAAGAAATGAATTAGAGTTGCAGGTTCCATCCAGCACTCGCTTTTTTAAGTATGTACTGAATAACCATGACAATGGGGATATTGGTGAGTCTACACCAGTTTAAATAATAAGGTGTATAATTAGAGGATTTCTTCACTGATTTCAAATTTAAGTTTGTGAATTGTTTTTTTTAAAAGAAAGTCAATAAAATGCATGTGATTAGGTAGCTATGGATAGCTCTATTTTCACTGGCTTTTTGCGGTTTTTGCTGACCAAACTGCAGTTTCATACATCCTCAGATGATGGAATTTCAGAAGTAAATCCAAGCATCCTCTGTCACTCACACTTCTTTTATGGAAGAAGCATAAAGACTGTGTCATCCAGACTCCTCAGATTAAAAAAAACAAACGTCTGCTGTCTGAAATGATTCTGTTTTCCTGGGAAATTGTAGAAGTTTAATAGTGTAAATTCCTTATATTCCATTCTTCCCAGGCCTTTTGCATTCTGCTGTGCTGCAGTAAGTGTTGTTTTGAAAACAGAAATTTGGTTACTGTCACCTCTCATCTCTTTAATTGCAGCTCAGGATCCTTGTGCTGCTTCTCCATGCTCCCCCTTCGCTGTATGTAAGGTTCTTGGACCACAAAAGTATCAGTGTACCTGCAAAGGAGGATTTCAAGGAGATGGGAAGATTTGCCAGCCCATAAACCCTTGTGTTGACAGCAATGGAGGCTGCCCAGAAAACTCTACGATTTGTGTTTACAGACGTCCAGGAGAGGTAAGGGCAGTAACAGCACGTCAGCAACCTGTAAGGGTCTGAAAAATGGCCGGGTGAGAATTTCTTCAAATGAGCTCACCTTTGCGTTGGTCAGATCTGCTCTTCTCACCTTAGATTTTGCAAGACAGCTCTTTTGTATTGTAACTTACTGGGTAAAAGATGATGAATGCAGCTCTATAATCACTGTGTTGCCTTCCCTTAGTCATCTTGTGTTTGCAAGCCTGGGATGAGTAGGAGAACTCCTTCGTCCGAGTGTTCTGTATTTCCCAATGATTGCCGGCAGTATTTCTGCGATGTGAGTTCCACATGTGAAATTAATTCCCAGGGGAATCCTAGGTAAGCCAGTTTAAAGATTGCTATTAAAGAAGCTTATTCTGCAGCTAGAATGGAAACTGAGTTTGGATGAGCTGTTTTCTGAAGAAACTGAGAGCTAATTGACTGAGGAGAATGGGCAAGAGTCACCTTTTGAGAAGATCCTGTATGTAACAAGCCCATTGAAAGTAAAGAGTTTTACATCAGTCATTGTAAATTTTGGTATGTGGGTCACAAGATGCTTTAAATCTGCAGCAGCAGAGTCCCATGATGTGAACTGGAGATGTAGCTCCCCAAGTCGGTGGTGGTAGTAGGGTATTATCTGTCAATAATCAGTCTTTAAAAGGGAGATGTGTGACTCTTTGCTCACATTTGTCCACGTTTGATTCCCAGGGCTAAGTCTTTGGCTCTCCTCCCACTCAGGCCTGTAAGCAAGAAATGAATTAGAGTTTCAGATTGACAGGGAAGGGGGAAGCTGACAGAAGAAACACCAGACCTCATTTAGTCCTCTGGAGCAGAACACCTAGAAGTTGATACCCCTTTGATAGGAAATATTACCAGGATTATTTTTGCATAATGGCCTGCCAAACATCAGAGAAAGCTTCGCTGAGGATTTTGTGTGTTACCAAGAAAAGGTGGAGCTTCTCTGAAAGACTGAAAAGGGAAAGAGCAGTCCCATCTCCTTGACTTTTTCTTTCCGGTGCTGCTAAAACTGTTAGCATCCACCTGCTCATGGTACGCTCCAGGCCAGAACTGAAACACAGTGTCTTCCCTTTCTGAAGATACGGTAGCAAAGTGCAGGACACGGTGTTCAGCACAGCCACTGCTGAAGTATATCTTTTCCCCAGCAGCTGGCACTCAGCCCTCTGAGGCTGGAGTAATGTCAAATTCTTCCCGTGTCCTATGTCTTTGCATCCCTGAAACAGAAAGAGCTGAGCCGATACTTGGACAAAACCCAAACGGGAAAAAACATAGTTATCGGCCAGTGATCTTAAGTAGTCTCTGAGTAATGACTATAAATCCGTGTGAATCAGGACGGAGATTTTCACATGTAGATAAGCTTTTCTGGAAAAGTCATTAGCCTTTCTGGGACCCTCATTAAGTCTAAGACGAACCGTAGCTAACTAATGTGCTTGAGCTGGCACTTCTCACTGAAGCTGAGGGGTCACATAGGAGCTGTTTGCTAGATTTTCACTTAGGCTCTGTTTCTTACGCATTACCTAAAATTTTCAGATGCTTTAATGACTGGTACAGGCTGAATAGCTAGTTACAAAGGTGTCAATAAATATGTTGTGACTATCTGTACCCTGAACTCTAGAGCAGACAATCCTTACGTTGATTGTATCTAAGAAAGCATCTTCATTCTCTTTAGGTAGGTCTGAATTTGCTTGCACTCTAGAAGTGTGCATCTTTTTTCCAGTCACTTAGTTTAGGCAGAAGTTATTAAGCTCTTACCTCCACCTTAAAGCTGGGATTTGTCTTTCAAATGTAGATACTGACATGTTGTTCTAATCACATTTGTTGAATGTGTTGCAAACTGTTTTTTAATGGTTTGTTATGTTTCATCCTTGTCTCTTAGCTGTGTGTGTAAAGAAGGGGAGATTGGAGACGGGAGAAGTTGCTATAAAGATCTCTTGAGTGAGATAAATCAGCATAATTCACGAGGAAGGTTTGCTAGGAAATTAAACGTCGCCAGGAAAATGTTTGGTAAATGTCTTTTGAATTTGTTTGGGCAATGGAGCAAATATGGGGACAAGAGTGTGTCAGAAAAGGCTAAAAAGCCTTTCAGCATAATAGATCTGTTTTGCAGTGTATGACCATGGGCTGCAAAGTTAAACACATCACATCTCTGAACTCATACTACCAGTTCTGGATTCTGAATTGAGGAGGCTATTGCAGAGAGCACTGTGGATGAGTATTAGGTATTTGACAGGCCTGGGGAAGGACGTACTGTATCTGCAGAAGAAGGAAAACATGCCTTGGGGGTCTGATTCAAACCCATTTGTATCAAACCAGCAGTGTGCCTCCACCTGCAGTGTCTTATGTTGAAGGCTCAGCAATCTTTCAGCTGTTGATGCTTGAGGCTGGTATGCCATGTGTCCTCTACTTAGAAGAACATCTACTAAGCCCTTAAACAGCCTCCTTGCCAGCACACATGTGTGAGTGGCTATTACAGAGATGAAAAGGCTTTATTCTGTGCACCATGGTGCTTTCTGAGTGAGGAATTGCTTTGCAAGGCATAGAAGACCGTTTTAGAACCCTGTGTGCTGCAAGTGTGGGGAGTGGGTTAATTTTTACCTCACTGTAATCCAAGGAAAGAATGAGAACCCTTTAGCTCATGTCGAAGTATTTTTATGTTAGATACCTTCTCCAGCTCATGCTCTGCACAGTCTTCTCTATCTCCACTAGCTTGACAGGAACACAGAGATAGGGCCCAAAGCTCAGCTTAGCTTTTGTGAATACCGTTCCCTGCTATATATCAGTGTTGCCAACACTCATTTTTTGCATATATTTTCCATAATGATTTGTGCTGTGGGCAACCACATGAAGATCTGGGTTCCGAACTCCTGTGCAGTGGGACTTAATACCTAATGACCTTTGTTGATGTGGACTTTGTTGATGGGCTGTTGACGGTTGAGTGAAGCGTGACAACTGTGGGTTCATAGCAGCTACTCAAGAAGTATTTAGTTTCAGTAAATCCTGATGACACCCAAAAATTAGTTGTTTCAAGGGGAAGACAGGGGACAGTTGGCCCAAGAATAAGGTGGTAAGCATGTGGGAACAAAATTATTATGAATATTCTGCAGATTTCAGCAGTGATTCGAAGTGGACCAAAGTCACCAGCAATCCTTCAGAAATCTTGTGGGCAAGTGCTAAAACTAGTAGCAACCAAGCTGGGCTGTAAGAGCAATACCAGACTCCTCTGGTTCCTTGTAAACAAGTACTAGTTACTTGCATCAGGCCAGAAATGTGTAGATTGAATTGTGCTGTTAACAAGAGGAATAATTATTGCTGGAGTTAAATCATATGCCAAGTAACTGCTTCATGTTGCCACTCTTTTTACAGCTTCTGGTTGCTCAGTGTTGCTGACTAAATACGGGCCTTTCACAGTCTTTGTACCATCTCTTCTTCCGATTTATGATAGAATGGAATTTAACGTAAGTTTTCTTGGTTTTAGCAAATTTTTGCTGTCTTAGGATTCTTTCCTGCCTGAGTTCTGCAGCCTGTAAAAACTGATTGACACATGAGAGAGGAACTTGGGAAGGCAGTATTTATAGAAGCAATCTCTTGGGAAGACTCTTCATTGTCTGCTTAAGTTGTAGTCTCATAGAGGATGTTACATCCCTTGCATTATTTTTACAACCTCTATATCTCTTCAATATTGACAGAGTTTGTTTTTAATGTCAGGAAGTGTAAGTTGTTCTGGCCATTCTTCATTTAAAGCTTGAACTTCTGTGTGTGACTATTCTCAAAACTTTAGGTGGCTTTTCACTACTTGAGGGTGAGGTTTTCAAAAGGGGGTGAGATTTCCATCAAAGTATTGGATTTTGGGTCTGTGGCCCTATATGTGGGTGTCAAATTCTTGAGAAGACCTCATTTTATTGATGGGGACAGCAAGTACGGCAGGGCTGGAGAAAACTGCTATAGGAGCCAGGACAAGAGTTTGAGAATTCCGGGCTTCAGCAGTTCCTGCAGGTCATATTATTGTTTTATTTATTTTTTAATTAAATTGTGTTCATTTGCACAGTTAAGCCCCCAACCAGGCTATCCATCATTAGGATGAGAAGGTACATAAGCCATTTCTCCAATACAGAGCTAAAAATCAGCACACGTGAGCTACAAATGCCACTCATGCAGTAGGGATTTTAATTGCATGTTAGGCCAAGTGCCTGTTGTGTTTCAGGTGGCAGCTAGCTTGCAGGTAGCACTCGGATATGAGAAGGTAAATGTCTTAAAAATAATCTAGACAGACCAATCCCGTTTAAACATTACATTTCCAACTGGTTTAGAAATATCATTCCTTTGCTTGATAGCAAAGCTATCTATGCAGCAGCAATAACTCACGTAGGGTCTAGGGAGCAACTCCTAACCTACAAATGCCAGGGGCATCAGCTGTCTCCTGCTACCTTGTTGAGCAGAGGTTTCCACTAACACAAGTCAGGCCCTGTGCCTAGGTCATCATGGTAACTTCTGGATTCACAGAAAATACATCAGGAAAGGCCTTTGAGTTGTCTAGTCTACCTGTTCCCACAAGGACCAGTTCCACCTAAATCAGTATTGCCAGAGGATCGTCTTAAAAAACCACCAGTGATGGAAAGCCCAGAAAAGAAAGGAAGAAACTAAGTGTAAATTCAGCAGCTCAGACCACCTACATGGTCCAGCATAAACAAAGATTGTGTATGGGGAGCTTCAACAAGTTTTATAATCTGGAGCATGCAAGGACAGTTTTTAAATTGTCCAATAGGTTTCTGTCTAGGGGATTCCTCTAAAGTCACTTGCAGGTTAATCAGTCTCCCTGTGTTTGAATGTGTACACAAACAGAAGCAAAAGATTTGCCACAGGGCTACTCCAGTGATGCAAAATGAAGAGGGAAGCACAACCTTGCATGCTAAGAATTTCTCTGTGTGTGTTAGCTGCGAGAAGGGTAATGTTATGGCTCTTACAGTAAATGAGGTGCTTGAAAGAACATGTCATTTATCTGCTTTATGTGGTCTTTATTCTCCAAAGGATACCACTGCTGAGCATTTGTGCAGAATGCACATCGTTCCTGGTCTGCATTTGGTAGAAGACATGGTAAAAGCCAAGACTGTGTGGACCTTGTCAGGACATCAGCTAACATTCAGTAGTCAGGTAAACGTTCTCCTGAACTGAAGTCCCGGATTGCTGCTTTGACGTAGGACAGGCTGGAGCTGGAGCATAGTTTCCTTGGCATGCTTTCTTAACCAGAAGACCTTTTTCTCTAATCAGCCTGCCTGTGATCAGAACAAGCTCCTTTGTGGATTCCAGAGCAAGGTTATTTAAGACCAGACACCCCAAGCAACCACTTCTTCTTTCTTGCAGACAACCAGTTAGCCAGAATCTAACTTGTGAATGGTCTTTCTTTGGTCTGTATATATATTCTGGAAAAGAGAGCTTTTTCCTACACTGTTAGCAGCTACAATATCCATGTGGCTGACATGGAAGAAGCAGCAAAGTCTCTGTTCAGACTGAATGCTTCTCCTTGGAGATTGTGTGCTTGGACACCGCCACATGCTGAATATTTTCTCTTGCAGTTTCCCTTTTCCCCGCTTCCTATGTTATTTTTCTTAGTCGTCCTAGCAAAGAGTTTTTCATCATTATGTTCTGATATGGAAGGCTTTTTTTCCCTTTTCCCTTTTTCAATTGACTCATATTTTCCAGCATCCACTGTTCTCTCTCTATCCTACACTTTTCCTGCATGCATGCTCACAGCTGGCCGAGGGAGAGCCGTGTGTTTCCTCTCTGAGGATCCAGCCTTGGCCTTGAGGTCTAGGTCATAATACATGCACCCTGCTTGCATCAAAAGGACAAAGCACTATTTGGAGCTGGGGAACCTGAACTGAGCTTGTGGATGCTCCTTGTAAATTTCTTTCCTGTTTGTTTACTCAGGAGTCTTTTGATCTGGGAAGTCTGCCCTCCCTTTCCTTTGTTTCAGCTGGAATCCTCAGTGATGTGAAATGAAGTTCAGGGCAGGGAGGAGCAGTTCAAGAAATGCACGTGGTGAAATGAAAAGCATGGGGAAGGTGTGCTTGCCTGAACCTGGGTTATGGCTGCAGCACCAATACTTTGATGCTTAGTTTGTAGGTTACCCTTGGAACACCTCCGTACACCCAGCTTCAATGTGTGGTTGTATACAATATGGAAGGATCAGATATGTGCCTTACAATTCAGTGAGCCTGTCTGGTTTGGCTTTGTTATGAAGACTCCTTGTTGGCATTATGAGCCAATAAAAGTTGCAATCAAAGCTGTAGTTCCAGGATTGCCTCCAAATTCTGTACTCCGGTGCCCAGGAGGCACTGTGCCTCTCTCCTTGTACTTGGCAGACTGATGCAGCAGCTACTTGATGGTTAGTGCACCTTTTTGTGATCCAGAGTTGGGATCAAGCATTATTCACACTCAGACGAACTTAATTCTAGAGCTGATTGTCCCAGATAATACCTTCTTTCTGTAATAAGACTTCAAAGTACCCCCCAGGATCAGAATATTACCCCAACTCAAGTAGAGGTGGGATGTTTGTTTTACACCCAGGCCACCCCTTAAATTTGCTTTTTCGACAGTAACTCTGCTTGTGCCTTCATCTTGCTGACCCATAGGCAGAGAACACTGAAGGGAACAATGATTTATAGATCTATCATGATAACACAGATACACCACAAGAAAATAACCTTTTATTATTATCCAGATGTACATCAAATCGTTTCGATATCAAGACCTGCCAGGGGAACTGTACAATGTTTTGCAATCGAACCTACCAGCAGCCAATGGCATCATGCATATCGTTAACACCCTAAGGAAAAAAACCAGCACGGACAACCTCAGAAACTCACAGGTACACAAACATTCGTATTTCTTCTGGTTTATGGGACAGCAGAATAAACACTTAAAAAGAAAGTGTATTTTCATCATTAAACTTCCAAATCAGTGAGATTTTTTTTAAAGAGAAAAGGCGATTTATTTTGTTTTCAGCTCCTGATAAGGCCTGTTAGGCACTATTATGTCAGCATACCGTTAAAAGTAGCTAATAGCACTGCATAAGCCAGATACAGGCCTCGCAATGATGCTTTTACAGTGCTTGGATAAGTAGAGGGTTCTACTTTCATGAGTAAGATCGTTCTCTTCATAGCAGATGAGCTCCTTTTCAGTCGTATCTTACAGAATACATATCTTAGAGGATAAGTATTGAAAAAGCATTTTTCACATAAAAATCAAATGAAAATTTTCTTTAATCAGTCTGTACTGCATTTTGGAATTACAATCAAAAAGTTGTCTTTGCATTAAGAATATTTAAAATGAGGACAAATAATCATTAGACATTTGCATTTTGAAGTCATGTCTTTAATTCAAGACACTGGACAGGGGTTTCAGGTTCAAGTTGCTAAGCACTTTTCCCTGTTAGCTGGGAGAAGTTTTTGCTATAGCTACTACATTGCTATGCCTGAGCGTTTTTATGTTGTTTCTGTACAGAGAAAGCAGGCCCTGTTACCTCCTACCTCCTTGCAAAAAAATTACTCGGAGGATGACACAACCTCTTGGATTTGGTAGGATTTTGGTAGTAGTTTGCACTTACTTTACACCATTGGTAAAGATCACAGGTACCTGCGGGGAAGGGTTTGCAGCCACTCTGGGACGGCAGGACAGTAATAGAGCTCCTTGCAGAGCTTGTCTTTCTCTGGATTCCTTCAGGCGTTTCCTTCCCCTTGTGACTGCAATGAAGGCTAGTGATCACGTCAGCCATTTTTGGCATCACATCCCTTTGTACCAGTGTCCCTTGGAAATTACGTTCTGTGCCTCTGCATGTTCTATGGGAAGCACTTTCTGCCAAAAAAGCATGCAGTTTCCTGCAAATAAAGGTCAGACAAATCACTTCACAAGTTTTGATACTTGAAGGGACGTTCCTCCTCTTACCTTTGTCTTCATGGGCAACGTGGCAAAAAGGAAGGCATCTATTTCCTCTGTGTTTTCAGGAATATGCATATGCATTGTATTTTCTCAGTATTGGGGCTCTTGCAGGTGGTAGAGTGATCTCTTGTCCTCAAAGCACAGGGATACTTGAGATGACAGAGCAGCTCCACTGCCTACCAGCCCAGAATTGATTTGTGTATCGCTGGAAGTAGTGTGTCTCTATTTTTAATGACAGTGAGCAATTGCCTCTTCATTTAATTTAATATGCAGATGAGAGTAGGAAAACAGAAGGGTGCTCAAGTGCATGGTACCTTGGAAAATCTGGTTTGTTGTGCGTGGGAAGGAGTTTGTGCCTAAGTTACTGCGGGCTCAGTCCTTGCTATGTCAACTGGCCAATACAGACGGTTTGAAGACTGTGAGGATGATGGTGTCCTGTAGATCTTTACATGCAAACCACAAACATAAACTGGCCAGGGACATTCCAGTATGTGCTCAGACCTTGCTTCAGCCCCAGACATTTTTCTCCTTTTTGTATCTTCTTGCAGAAAACCATTGGTGAGATCCTTGCCTCAATGGAGATATTCAGTAGATTTGAAACTATACTGGAGGTGAGCATGTTTGTGTCTGCCCCAGGAAGGTGTGGCGTTGCTGCTGTTGCAAAGCCTGCTGCTGGTTTTGTGGGAGTTTTGAAAAGCATTTAAATACGTCTCAGTAATTTTGCTTACTTTCTGGATGCTTTTTTCTGTGTCATTTCTTATTTTGTGTATTTTACATAAGTAAATGTAATGGAAAAGATCAGAGTTTTCACATCTATAGGGGATCTGGCACAAGCAGCAAGCATACATGCCTCTTTACCATCTGCTTCTCCACCTCCCCTTCCCCTCTCCCCTGGAGAGTTTGTTCTCCAAAGCATGTTTAGTTCTTGACCACTGTCAGGACAAAGAGCGAAGGTTTCATGACTGCCCACGCCAAGCTAGATTGTAGCTATCTGGTTTTGGGGTGTGTATCTGTAAGTAAGAGCAGTCCTCACGTTATAAACCCTTGAGGCTGTTGCCCAGGATTCATCTAGTTAGTATTTTCACTAGGGATGCTAGTTCACTGATTTTCACTGATTTTCCTTTTACCTCCATCAGAGTCATCTGGATCTGCTCTAGCGTTGCTCACAACAGTCTTGGCCTGCTTGTTTTCAGCTCTGTGGCTGTTAGTCATTTACAAAATTCACTAACTGCAACTGTGATTATAGACGTGATTCTCTTTTTTCTTCTCTTCAGGCAAAAAGATACAGTTTTAGTCTCTGTGTTTGTTCTGTGTGTTTAAAGCACGCAGGGAGCATTAGCCCAGTACTCCCTTGTTCACATTAGCTGCATTCACACCAGTGGCTTCATTGTCCAAGCTATGTTTTTGTGGTATTTATGCCTCTGTTATATTCCATACCTATACTTGGTGTCCAGTTGCCTCTTGCATACATTTGCTTTTCAATTGCTCTGCCTCTAGTCTGTTGCTTAGTTTCCTCTCCCTTCCTGATAGACCCCCCTGACTAACTCATGCTAGATCCATGATGAAATCTTTTATTGTTTTTGTAGAACTGCGGCCTGCCTGCAATACTGGATGGACCAGGCCCCTTTACGGTATTTGTACCCAGCAATGATGGTGTGGATAAGTTAAGAGATGGAAGGCTCATTTATCTTTTCACAGAGGTGAGAGCTCATAGAACTTTTAAGACATCCTGAGCTAACTGTGTTGCACTAGGCTGTGCTGGAATGGCTTGTGCAATGTATCTGATCGTTGTTGAAAGCTGTTCTTCCTGTAGATGGCTAAACCGTGTCTCTCTTTCTGTAAGGCTTTGGGAGAGAAGTGAATGCTGATGGAACCTGCAGTGAGAAATATGGTTAGCTAGATTGTTTAAATATGATGTTTGGCTTGCTTTCCTCACCCCAGCTTTGGATAGGGGAAAATGAAGGCACTTATTCGCCAAGTGAATTCACTGTTAGGGTACATTGGCGTTGTCAGTCATTGGTCAAAGGAAAATGTAGTTGCCTCCTCTTACTCCTGAGCATTGAAGGAGTATCTAATTCTTATGTTCGCTTCTTTCCTTAGGGCATAAATAAGCTTCAGGAACTTGTGAAACATCATATCTACACTTCAGCAGCGGTAAGGCAGGCAGCTGTAATTCCAGATAATGGGGTCTTTTGGGCCAGCATGTTATCAACTGTGTTGTTTGGCGTAGAGGTCAGAGAGTCAATGACTTCAGCTGCTGCTTCTTTGACTTCCCCTGGAAGAGCAGAGATGTGATTCAGGATCTGATGAGGCAAAATGTTTTCCATGAAAGTGGTTGCCAAACGAACAGCTTGTGCTCTTCCATCATGAAACACTGAGTTTCCTGGGAATGATGATGCTCCTTAGTTGGATGGCCTTTACAATGAAAATACTGTCCAGCAGAGTTTGCTGCAGGCAAATGTTCTCTTGTTATCAGTTTAATTGGTTAAACTATTAGTTAGGAGTGTACCTTAATTATGAACTCTCTAGCCTACAGTTTCACTGAAACACTAATAGCAGCGACACAATAGCTATAGCCAAGCAAAGAATTGGTCCAAACTCCCTGCTCCTTTTCCTCTCTCCTTGGGCTCCACCAGTGGCTAAAGTTAGAGATGGAGAACTGGTGCAAGTGATCTTGTGATCTGACTCGGTTCCGCCAATTCTTGCACCAACGTTGCTGTGTACTATAATGGCAGGGTAAATAAAATCAATACAGTGCATCAGCAAGACATTCTCCCTTATACAGTAAACAAGAGAAATGTTTAAAGTTAGACTCAAAACCTGTGGAGGAAGTGAATACTCAAGCATTATGCTACAATGTCATGTCCTTCATTAAGAAATATCAATATTATTCCTGTTCTTTACTGAGAAGCAAATGTCAGTCCTTGTGGTTTTCCTAATTCCAATAGAGAAAATGAGCAGCACTGTGACAAAACAGCAACCGGTAGTTTTACTTGCAGTGGATGAATAACAACATGGTAACAAGCTGAGCTACTTTTTAATAACCTGTTGGACACAAAAGTAACAATTGTCTTGGTTCTCAGAACTTATTCTCAAATCGTTAAGTTTCTCAGTACAGTAGCTGCAGTTTACATTTTTTCTGCGTTTAGAAATAAGCTTATTTATTAAGTCAAAATATGTTCTCTATTATGCTTCTGGCTGAGCTTTCATTGTTTATTGAATATGTCCTGGAAAATCCCCTTATTAGTCTGAGCCTACTTGCAGCTGTATTAGTAAGAGACATTACTAGTGAGACTTGATTTCAGCTGTGCTGGACTGTTACTTACACAAGGAATGAAAACCACGGCTGCTGCTGCCGGCACCACTGTGTTTGTGGTATTGCAAACAATTCACACGAAGTCCTGGCTTTCCCTCTGATCCATTTTTTGTGTTTAAGGTATTTCATGAAATGTAGATGTTAAAGTCAAGTTAGAAAGTTTTTTAAGTGATGAGAATCATGGAAGGATTCTGTAAGCTGTACTGAAATGACCCTGCTTTTTCATGGTACTTGTCCCCTTGTGTTTTTATTTCAGGTGACTGTAGAGAAACTGATAATGATGCCACACATTGTTACTATGGCTAACCAGATACTTACCATCAACATCAGTGCAGATGTAAGTATGAATCAAACCCCTTTTGGGCAAACCCTCCTGTGCTAGGAGAAAGTGTGAATGTGGTTCTGAACAATGTGGTTTCAGCCCATCTCTGCTTAAAAAACTAGACTTAAATGAGGTCGTTGAATTAGTTTGCTTCTTATCCAACTCCACTAAGGGGCTTGACCGTTTGTGTGGTTGCACTTGATGTTGTGTACCATCTGTTCCCTGCATTGGCTTTATGTAGTTGATACAGTCTAATGGGCCAAAATGTAGATAAATTATTTGTGTTTCTGCATCAGGGAAGAATTCTGATGGATGAATCAGGGATCCCCTTAAACATGCGAGACATTGTGGCAGCAAATGGTGTTATTCATACCTTGGACGGCATCTTCATCCCTCCTTCAATAATTCCCATTTTGCCTCACAGATGCAATGAGGAGCAACATAAAATTGTGACGGTAAGTCAGCTTCTCGCATTCTCATGCTAGCAGTTGCTGTAGACCTCACACTCGCCTGGAGGGACAAAAGCAGGCTGTGTAAACTGCATTTGGGAAATGTGTCCTGTCTGAGAGGTCCCCTGATGTGAACTTAGGCAGTATCAGCACCATCAGTGTTTCTTCTGCTAGCACATGGCACTGCTTTCCTGGGAATCAGCAAATGTTCCTTGTAGGTTGCTCTTTCCTTGAACCCATCCTACCTTTGATTCAGAAGTACATTTGCCTTTTCATAAGGCCTTACATGATTTTCTTCGCACCACAGTTGCTAACTTAGCTGACAATGATTTTTTCCCCATCGCTGTCAGCATTGGTGTCCTGTACTCTGGACAGGAAGCAGTCATTCAGTGGTAGGAGCTACAAATGCTGTGTGATATTCTTGCCTGAACAGTTTTGAATACCTTATTTTAGGTGCTTGCTTCCCAGTTTGATCCTTGGTAGGTTACTGAAGAAAGAAGATGAGGCTCTGAATAGGCAAGAGGTACCTGATCTGGAGAGACGCAGTTAATCCCAAGTGGCCAGAGGGTCCACATAACTTGCTGATTTAGTGAAGCCTTCTGCATGGATGCCCGAAGTGTTTTCCAGCATAGCTGCGTGTCTAGTGGCTGATAGACTCATAGGGTGGAGACAGACCCCATCTTGCAGTCAGGTGCAAGCATCTCCTCAAGACAAAGGAGTAATTTTGTTTAAGTCATAAACTTACCCCATTTCAGACTGTGGAAACTACTTCCTAGGAATGTTTCTGATACATGTTGTGATGTTTTGGATATATACTGGGAGCAGTAGCTCTGTAGCATTCTTGGTGTGGCGAATGGGTTCCTTCTGAGAAGATTAAGTTTTCCCCTCTTGTTTTCTTAACAGGGCTCTTGTGTGGATTGTGAGGCCCTCAACAACAGCGTTTGCCCACCTGGCAGCAGAGAAATCGTAAATATTTGTGGTTATTTCAGTAATTTCTTCTTTGCATGGTGACATACAGACACTGATAGACAGTTTCTAAGCCAAGCCACTTTCAAATAAATAGAGAGCAGGAAAGGCAACCAGTAGAGAGGCTTGTTAGAGGATACGTACTCCCCACATATCCATGCTTTGTGATCCCAGACTGTCACCCGCTAACTGCTCTGTGCAATTTCTTATTCTGAAGTCTGTCTGCTGAATCAATGGAGAGAGCTGTGAGACAGTCTGGGCTAAATGACTTGCAGCGTTTAGCACTTCTGCTCTGCCTCAGGCAGAGCTTTCCTGCTCACATGCTGAGTCTGCCAGCTCCTCCAGACTGCTAGAACCAAGCCCGATCCCACTACCATCCAGTACTACCACTACCTATATCATGGCCAGAGAATTACAATAAGCTTTCTGTACTGGAGAGGATGAGAAACAATTTGTTCTTGGCCTGTGCTCCCTGTTGATTCAGAGGTGAGCAGACTAGCTGAAGGTGGAGTAGGGAGGAGGAGGCTGGGTGCTGGTGTTTGAGTTATCCCACACTGAGTTTAGCAGAACAGCAAGTTCCAGAAAATCCCTATGTGAAGGCAAGGCCCAAGATGTTGTTTGTCAAAGCCAGAGAGGTGTTCACCACTGTAAACTGTTGGGTGTCTTCTGAGAGATCTGACTTTCAGGAGAACTTGCTGATGCAGTCTCAGCATGAGTGTCAGAAGCAGAGCTCTACAAAATCACTAGTCACTCATTTTCCTCTCTGATTGAGGCAGGTGAAGTCAGAATCACCTGTGGCCCAATTCTGCCTGTGTCTAACTCCATAACAGGTCACTGAGCATTGTTCCAAAATTATTTGCAGTCCTTTCCCCTCTCTCTCACTCTCTCATTCTTTTACTCCCTCTCTGCCCCACTCTCCCTCCCTCCTGCCTTCCCCCCTCTCTTCTTTCCTTCCCTCTTTCTTACCCTCTGTTTCTCACTCCCGCCCTTTTGTCCCCTGTGTCTTCTCTCCCTCCCTTCCCCCGGGCTCTGCCTACCCTCACCCCCTACTCTCACTCTCTCCCTTATCAGAAACACTATTATTAGAACAAGGGCAGCACCTTGGCTCAGACTTGGGGACTGCTGGGAGCAAGAGGAAGCCGCTGTGTGCCTTCTTTCATGATAGGCATGCTGGAACAGTATCTTGTTCACCTTGGCTCCTCTGTGAACTTCCTCAGCTCAGAGATAGGCATAGTTGCTCTCTCTGCAGCAAAAAGAGCAGAGGGGAAGGTTACAGTGCTGATGACTTGTTTTGTTTGTACAGGAACCAACGCTCTTCCCAAAAGAATGTGTCTACATCCATGATCCACAAGGCCTGAATGTCCTGAAGAAGGGATGCGCCAGATACTGCAATCAAACCGTCACGGTGAGCGTGATGGAGGACCACATTCTCTTTGAAAGGAACCCAGCTTTGCCCTTCCTCATTCATCAAGAAGAGCTCTGACTCTTGAACTGAGAGAGGGCTGTATGGGGGCAAAAGGAAAGCTGTCCCATGCAAAGGGCTGTCCCCGGGACTGTCACATGAACTGGCTACCTGCTTTTTCTTTGGCAAACAGAGAGAACACAGGGTACCAACTTGCCACAAATGTTAGAAAGCAGCTCAGTTAAACCTGAGTACAATAAATAAATAAAATAAAGCACACCAGTTGCGACCAGCCCAGCTGGAGGAAGCCATGAGACAAACAGTGCAGTGTTAGCTGTGGCACGTTTTCTCAGCGAGTGCCCTGGTTTTAGCATTTCTCCCAAAGGAGCTGTGCTGAGCACAGGGAAAGTGCTATAAGCTGTGAAGTGATAGCATCCTGTTTATGAAACATTGTCAGATGGTTCAGGAAAGTCAGTCTTAGCGATTTATGGACCTCATGTTTATTTGCCTCTCCTGAGCTCTCACAGTGCTAAATATATGGAATGATTAGTGGGTGTCTCATCAAATACTGCTGATTGTTTGTCTTGTGATTGTTCTTCCATTGGTCCGTTGTGACAAGCCCTGTGATCCAGGACTGCTCCATCCCTCCAAAGGAACACAGTCCTCAGCAGGGATAAAGTAGGAGTGAGTGGGCCAGCTGTTAAAGAAATAAAAGCTTATAGAAAACATGGATCCTATTTGTTGAAGTCAGACAGTGAGCAGAAAATAGCGATTTATTCTGAGAAGAATAGACTGTGAGCAGAAAGAGGGGTATTGTTGAAAAATAATTTAAGTGCAGGAGCTCCTAGGGGTATTGTTGAAAAATAATTTAAGTGCAGGAGCTCCTAGAAAGACAGATGCCAAATGAGACAGTCCATTTCAGTCCATGACAGAGAGGAGGACTAAGATTTCAGAATTACGAGGGCAGGATAACTCCAGGCAATTCTTGTTAAGTCACCTGATGCCTTACCAGAGGGCAGGATGACTCCAGGCAATTCTTGTTAAGTCACCTGATGCCTTACCAATTTTGCTTTTGTTTCAGAAACCTGGATGCTGCAAAGGATTCTTTGGTCCAGCCTGCATGCCATGCCCAGGTGGATTTTCCAATCCATGCTATGGCCGCGGAAATGTAAGTATGAAAGATCCTGCTGTGTTGCAATGAGCAGTTGAGGCAGTGTGGTTAGAGAGTGTAGTTGTAGATAAGTACAATTTAGAGTTTGTGCTTCAGGGCTAAGCCCACAGCAGTGGCAGCAGAAGATCCGGGGAGAATGGCATGTACTCAGTGGGTTTTCTGTCTTGAGCTCTAATGTGAGTCATGTCATGGCTGTTGGGGACAGCTCTGGCTATGTGGGATTTCAAATGTGACTCTTCAAAGTCCTATTTTTTACTGCAAGTATCAAAGTGCCTTTGATAGATATCAACACCTTGGCTTTGCCTTGGTTCTCTGAGTTTCACTCACTTTGGTTTTCTTTTTGTTTTCCTTCCAGTGCAGCGATGGCATACAAGGGAATGGCAACTGTCACTGCTTTGAAGGTTTCAAAGGAGTAGCCTGCCACATCTGTTCAAACCCAAACAAGCACGGCGAGAACTGTGACGAAGGTTGGTAATTCTGATAGAGAGATGAGAGGAAAACGTAGGGCAAGGATATAGTGCAGGTTCATAGCGGATTCCCTTCTGGCAAGGTCAGCCTGACAAAAGAAGTGACAGAAATGTCATTATGGGTCTCCCTTCAAGCAACAGTGGAGAAAATATGGCTGACATGACAGTGGTAATGGGGGTCTTGGAAACATCAGCCAAATTTAGGTGTGGGACTTTGATTTAGAACTCTCCTGCTGGGAAAGAAAAGGCAGTTGACAAGGACCTTGAGCTTGATAGCCTAAATTTGAGCCTGTCCTTACAGCCTATAAAAAACTCAGACCCAGGTGGTCACAGGATCTGTTCCATGGCCAGGTTTTGAGTTATGACAGATGTCTCTCAGCAGATGTCCCTCTGTCAAAAACAAATGGGATGATCATTTGGTATCGCAAGAGGTTGTGAAGGAAGTTGGGAATCTACAAAATGCCATCACTGTGGTAGATTCTGGACTTTTTGTAGTTACTGATCTTACTCCATGTACTTGACAGATTGTGGCTGTGTCCATGGTGTCTGTGACAACAGACCTGGCAGCGGTGGGGTGTGTCAGTCTTGGTCCTGTAAGGAAGGCTATACCGGGAAATTCTGTGACAGGATGTCCAAGAACTGTGGCCCGAGCGGGCTGTCCCAGTACTGCCACCAGAAAGCTGTCTGCAGCCTCAATGACACAGCAAGGTCAGTCTTTTTGGCATGCACATTCAGGTGGGCACATTGTCATCATACAGGCACACAGTGGCTGTGTGGCTGCCAGCCCTGTAATTGTGTATATATGTCTGCGTACTTGTTGCACAGAATTGTTTGAGTAATGCAGCCAACCTGCTAGAAATCGAAGTCAAGTTCTTGCTTGCTTCAGAGGCTCAAACTGCCTTTTTGCTCTCTGCTGCCTTTCAGAAGGGGCTGCTCTATCTGTGTCCCTTTTGTGCTTATACTTTTAAGGTGCATCTGCATGGATGGATACGAAGGTGACGGATTTTCTTGCCAGCCCATCGACCTGTGCAGTCAGCCAGAACGAGGAGGCTGTTCACAGAATGTAAGTGGGGTCAGACTGTCAAAGCATGGAGAAGCAGCTCCTATTAATCAGAGCAGGGATCTAGGACTCTGGGGACTGTTACACATTTTGTGTGCTAACTTTCACTGTCTGTAAGTGGGGTTGGAATAACAGGTACCTTGACACAGTCGTCATAAGGATGTCAGTCATTTGGGTTGGTGCCAACATGTGACACTCCAGAGAGTTTGGCTGGTTTGCACCAGATGTTTTGGCAGCTACAGACATTAGCTGTACAGATTTTTGGTTTGTATTGATTTTCCCCTCAAGCTCTTTTAACGTGTGTTATTTCTCTGTTGCTGTGTTCAGGCTGTGAGCTTAGCTGTGAGCTCCAACTCATATTTCTAGTAACCATCAACACTACATTATTATCCTTTCAACACTACATTATTATTCTTAGTAAAGAACTGTGGTGCTTTATGATGGAAATGACTGCCAAATGGTCAGACCTTACCATATTTTAGACCCCTCGGTGAGAGGAACACATTGCGCTGTATAGAAGGAAATAGGATGGCACTGGGTACAGAGTAGGTCTTTCCTGAGAGAGATCTGCCCTCCCTCACTGATTCCATCCCGCATATCCAGGCATGAGATTGTGCTCCTCCTCTTCAGGGAATATTTCTTCTGTAATGGAAGAGGTTTGCAGGAAGGTAGGGAATGTCCTGGGAATTCTGAGCCACCCTAGACACAAGTGTGACACTGAATGTTTCCAGAATCACTTTATTATGAAGTTGTCTAGGACTTTTCTGAAGAAGATGCTTCCACCCCCCACCCCCAGTGCTGGAATCAGAATTGGTCATTCAGAAACTCTCTGCGGTCTGATGAAGGAGATTTGTTGCTGTATTTACACCGCACTTCCTCCCTTCTTCTTCTGAGTGTAATTCTTTTTCTCTCCCTTCTCCTGAAGGCCCTGTGCACCAGTACGGGCCCCGGCACCGCCACCTGCCAGTGCAACACTGGCTGGACTGGGGACGGGAAGGCCTGCGTGGCTATAGACAACTGCATGCTGGAGAGCAGAGGGAACTGTCACATCAATGCCGACTGCGTTTATATCGGCCCTGGCCAGGTATGATCAATGCTAAGCAGTCTGATGGTGGACTTAAGATTCCTAAGCTGCTCTGAGATGGTCTGGGATCGCCAGAGGTAGAAATTGGGCTGGTCAGCAGCAAAGCCTGCTCGTCTGCTGCCAGAAACACCAGCTGCAGCTAAAACCACACAGCGTGCTTGCATGAGGTGAGATGCACTGATGAGCCTGAGGCTGCTGCTCTACTCTGAAACTTTCATGCAGCAAAGGGAAGAGACTACACTCCATAATACGGCCTGGTATAAGGTATCAGTTGCTGTGTCCCCCTTGTTTCCAGATCACAGCATTGTCTCTGGGCAATGCTAAAATGTGCAGCTGTTCAGATAGTCCGTGGAGGGAGCTGGGCTGGCAGTTGGGCATCTAGAGATAGGAGGAAGGCATGCAGAAGTGGCTTCTCAGGGTGCTGCTTCTCAAAGTGTTTCTCTCCACTGAGCCAGGGGAGCATCGGACAATGTGCTGAGAAAAGGTGCCAAATCTTTCACAGATTTTAGTGAGGTGAGATGTGCAAGTGTTCTCCTAGCTATGTTGAAAGCAGGAAGCTTTGAAATTAACACCTCTTCTCTTTCTACCATTCACGAAGCCTGGGTCATTCCCTGAAAAGCTGGAAATAAAGAAGGAAACCATCATCTTCAAGTGACCCTCCCACAGCCAAGTAGTGCAAGGCATCAATGCACTTGTGTAATCAGGCAGCGTGTGTGCTGTGATAGAGGATGATGCCCTGCTAAGGAAATATGTCCACATTTCCAGGTCTCAAGGGACCAGGAAGAAAACCTGGGAAAATAAATTAAGAATAGGTTTTGCTGCCTTAGGCCTTTTTTTGGGTAGCAAATGAGGACTCTCTGATAGGTCTGTAAAACTGAAATGTCTCTTTCTTGCAGAGCAAGTGTGTCTGCAAGAGGGGTTATGCCGGTGATGGCCGCAACTGTGATGCAATCAACCCGTGCCTCATGGACAACGGTGGCTGCCATGACTTGGTGAGTAGCTAAAGTGCTGTCCCAAGGCTGGCATGGCAGTGGAGGTTTCTCTGCTCCCTGACAGAGGTTTTTCAGCCACAGCATCGAGAGAATTGCGGATTTATGTTACATCAACTTATTGGCATGCCACTGAGGTGTTATAAAGGTTTGGTCTCTGATTTACCCAGGCAGATCCTCTGATTTTTGTGAGTTCACACAACTAAAGCCATCACCTAGGCTTTAATGCATGAGGTATAAATTCAGTGCCACCATAAAGGCAATAGGAGGAAGGTGCTTCTGTGTGCTCTTCTAGCCCAGGCCATGAGGCCAGAATTCAATTCCTAGATAGATGCAACACTGTATAACCTGTGTTTGCTCTCTAATTTCTTCTTTCCTTGTATTTGCAGGCTATGTGTATACCCCTTGGAGGAGGAGAGAGATCCTGCGCTTGCCCTCAAGGCTACGTGGGGGATGGCATGACGTGCTATGGGGATGTTCTAAAAGTGAGTAAAAAGTAAATGCCTGAAGTCTTCTTGAGATTGGAGAGATTGGCTCTGCTACTTTCCTTTTCTCTGTTACCTGAGTTGACTCCTCCCAGTACCAGCCTGACAGCACAGCACATGTGCCTGCCCAAGGCCCCAGAGACAGAACTGGTGCCAAGGCCAGTGTGTTCATGAAACCATTGGCAATTATTTCTAAGCTGCTTCACCTCTGTCTGCCCTGGGCAATGAGTCATCTTTTTTTTGTTTGGAAACTTTTTCAGGTGTCTTGGTTTCAGCTGGGATAGAGTTAACTGTCTTTCTAGTAGCTGGTACAGCGCTGTGTTTTGGGTTTAGTATGAGAAGAATGTTGAGAACACCCTGATGTTTTCAGTTGCTGCTAAGCTGGGTTCAGACTAAGTCACGGACTTTTCAGCTTCTCTGTGCCCAGCCGTCAAGAAGGCTGGAGGGGCACAGGAAAGTTGGGAGGGGACACAGCCAGGGCAGCTGACCCAAACTGGCCAAAGGGGTA
>JAVKLA010000036.1:6822513-6835827 GCA_034782735.1 Sagittarius serpentarius | reverse complement strand
CCCCATCCCACTGGGTGGGGGGAAGTGAGTGAGCGGCTGCGTGGTGCTGAGTTGCTGGCTGGGGTTAAACCATGACATCAGGTCAGAGCTGCTAGGCCCATTTTCTGTCATTAGAAATATCAAAAGCCATTGTTGATTCAATCCCTGTCCCTGATAAACATGAGCAATTGTGGATGAGTTGAAAAAGGTTTGTTTATTTGGGAATATTTTTTTTTAATGGCTGGAGTGTTTAAGAGTGCTCATTCCTCCCCATGATACACAGTGCCTGCAATGGTTGTAAGGTGAGAGAGGAATGTCTAAGTCATTATTGCCAGATTTGATATTGCAAAGGGCTCCTGTCCCCCACCCTGAGTCCCCCAGCCCTGCAACCCCAGCGCTCAGCAGGGGTAACCCTTCTGTTGTTTCCATTTGGAAGGAGCTGGCCAGGAATTCCCACTTCACAGGCTTCTATGACTGGCTTAAGGTAAGAACAGCCATGGGATGCCTGCACAGGTAAGTTTGGTAGAAGTGAAGTCTCTGCAAACACTGCTGCTAGAGAAAAACAGACCATTCATTAGAGAAGAACAAAACAACAGCAAAGGAGAAATCATTACAGAGCAGGTGTGTAGAAAAGCTCTGGAGTTTGTGATTGAGGGTTGTGAGTGTGTTTTGGGGGCCTTGTTTCTAGCACTGGAGGAAGCTGGGGCTGTGTTACACTTAATTTTCATGGTTATATCATCTGTAACTCCTGACCATCATAAAATAGCACAGAAGGGAAAGAAAAAGGGGCAGCTTTATAATAGCTGTTTTTCAGAAGAGCATGCTTTGAGAAGTTAGACTGTATGTTTGTTCCTTCTCTTGTTACTGCTTCTCTGCCTCCGGTGTGGCAATAACAGAGACACTCCGCAGATTGCAGCAAGTCTGTGGAAGCATGCCATCACATACGGCATCTAATTGAGCTTTAGCTTACCTGTCCTGCTGCATACATTGCTTTTGCCAGGAATAATCTTGGTCTCTCCCCTAAAACTGATGTTGAGGGTTCAGAAAGGATTTATGGATATGATTGGATGGGTTTAAAGATTAATTGAAGTACGGAAGTAGGTCTTAAAGCAGCAGGTTTTCCCTTGGCAAATGAGCATCAGCTGTTTTGGCTAAACCACCTGTGGCATTCACTGATTGCCACCAGCACTTACCTGCTGCGCCCAGGAGAGCCTGCTGTGCTGCCGAGCATACACTGTCTTTCTACACCTCCCTTTCACATGACTGCAAGAGCAGGATGGCTGTTGGTTATATTTTGTGGTATAGATGTGGCAGTGGCATGTCTTATTTGTTCATTTTTGTGCTTTGGACAACAGAAATCTCTCTTCAGCATCCCAGCAGGAACCAATGTCACTGTCCTGGTGCCATCAGAGGCAGCTATCAAAAACCTGAGCAAGACCGAGAAAGATTTCTGGCTGACCCCCTACATGCTGCCGTTTTTAGTCAGGTACGAGGAGACTCCTGCCTTTGCTTTACTCTGCCAAACAACAGTAACACAGCCGTGAATTGGATTTCTGCTTGTACAAGACCAATAAAGAGTTATCTTGAGATAAATAGAAGCAAGATTAAATACTTAGCAGGCAAAGAATTAGTAGGCATTTAAAAAGTAACAGACCACAGGCCATGGGAAGTGGGTTTATTTTTCATGTATTTGCAGAAAGAGATTTTCCCTGTCATGTAAATGCAGATGGCATCAGGACAAATAATTCCCTCCATCATTTTCTCCACATACTTAACTACTGCATGTGAGAGACATGAATGTTGGGTGGTATGGTCTTATCTCTCTGTTATTACAAACAGTGCCTAATCTTTTCTTTACTTGCCTTTGTTCCCTTCAGGGCCCACTTTCTTGAAGGTGTCTTCACTTCTGAAAAGCTCAAAAAATACGACAGGCCAGAATTACAGACCCTCAACCCACAGACCAGATGGCAGATAAATACCAGGAACGGCGTAAGGGTTTCTTACATAATGCATATGTACCAGTATAAAATTAAACTGCTCAAGAGCTCCTGTATCCAGTGGGGAGCCTGGATGGGACACTGATGCCCTCAAACTCAGACATCTTTCAAAAGATTGTACTCAGATCAACCGTGTGCAACTTTGAACAAACAGCATTTTTGTTTTGACCTTGTTGGGCAATTTCTAATCCTTTTGCTTCTCCCTTTGATACCTTTACAGGTATTAACCATCCAGAATGCGAGTATAGTCATCAGCGACATCCCTGCCACCAACGGCATTATTCATGTCCTCAGTAAGGTACGTCAGTACATGTGATACTTGGAAATGCTGAGTTGTAGCAGCAGGTTTGTGTTGCAGCATCTGTGATGGGGCTGAGGAATACATGTCTGGATGGTTAGGAGGGGATATAGTGGCAAAAATATATTTGGTTATCACATGGTCCTGACAGATGTTTCCTGTGCAGCAGTGTTTAATGTTTAAAATATTTGTCTCCAGGACAAGCGGGAGGGGAGTTCCTCTTCTCTTGGCTGACAGAAGAAGAGTTAAGGCTATTGCAGAATTGTGTAAAATGAGGCCTTTTCTAACTGCCTTTCTTGCAAGCAGGGCAGGAATCTAGTGTGATTTCCCCCAGAGCCCCTTGCCCAACCTTGCTTATGAACTCGCTTTTTCCACAGGTTTTGTTGCTGCCTTCAGGAGATATCCCACCGAGTCCTCCAGGTCTGCAGAAACAGCTCGAGACGGTTGCCTCATTCAGCACATTCAAGGAGTTGCTACAGGTAAGCAGCTGAGGTGAGCACTGTTGTGGTTGTCAGAACTGTTACTACAGTGGAAGACAACCTGTCTACTGCAGGTGCTCTCATGCTTGTACAGGGCAGAGAAACTTAGAGGAAAAGGAAGGCTTGTTCATAATTGAGAAGCTGCACTTAAGTCAGCCCAGGAGGAGGAGCAAGCAATTAGACATGCATGACTGAGTAGAAGTTGTATATCCTGTTTTCAAGCATTTCCTCTAGCGCTCTTGTAATTGATTTCATATGTGGTTTGGGTTTTGGTAAGTACAACTGTAATTATTAATGTTACTGTTTGGACATTTTTTAGCAATACCAGCTCATTGGAAAAATCGAGTCCTCTGAAAAATACACAGTTTTTGTTCCTGGAAATAATTCCATTGAGGAGTACTGCCATGCTGCCAATGTGACACAGTTGGTAAGGTTACTGCTTGCTTACAGTTTGAGTATGTTTTGCGGTAAGTGCAGGGACATGTACAATGTCAGATCATAAACTTGAGTTCAGTGGAAATGAGCATGGAGAGGAGAAGCATATCTGATGCTAAAAGCTGGGAGAAATGTGGCAGAGAGAAATGCGAGGTTTTCCTGGGGTGTTGCAATGGGGTCTGAAAATAGTATTTGGACTCCAAATGCAAATTTCTGAGTAGATTTGTGTGTGGATAGATGGCACGTGTTCCCCTTCCTGGCTGGCTGTGGCATATCTGTGGCAATTTTCGACCTTTTGAAAGGTTCCAAAAACATTTATGGCTTCATCCAGTAACAGGGTCATCACGTGTGATCAGTCATCTGTGATAGGGAGTTACTAGGCTCTGTGGGCTTAATTAGTCATTACAGATGCTCAGGAACTCTTCTTATGCCATACCTCTGACGGAATTGTAGTCTAGGAAGTAAAGAGTCCTAACATTTGGGGTTTTTGTGGATTTAGGACAACGAGACAGTGCTGTACCACATTGTACTGGGAGAGAAGCTCTTGCCCACGGACCTAAGAAGTGGAATTCACAAGAACAGCATGTTAGGGCTCTCCTACTGGCTAATGTTTTATCAAAACAGCACCCAGGTAAGGAAGGAAGACTGTTCTGCTATTTGAAGGTGTGGCTTGACCTATCGCTTTCTAAGGCTGGTGGCTGGATACATCCATTTCTGTTTTGCACACCCTTACAAGTTTACCTACTGTGACTGACAGCTGTAACGCAATCCATGCAAAAGGAGTTGAAGGTTATCATCTCAGCCATTTTCTTCTCCTTTGCAGAAGTTTGTCAATAATATTCCTTTGGATGGAAAATTTCTTGAGACGAAGAATGGCATGCTGATCGGGGTTTCACAGGTCCTTCAGATACAGAAAAATCGTTGCACTGCCAATACCACCACGATACAAAAGGTAATGGTGATTACCAAGGAGCTGACCACCATTTCACAGAGTTTCTTCACCTGCTGAGCCAAACTAATGAATAGCAGACAACCTACCTTCTCTCTTCCACATGGATGAGACAGTAGCTTGTGGCCTGGCCCCAGATGAACCTCATGTGAAATGGGGCAACATGGAGACTTGGCACCTCCTAGCCTCAGAGTCTGTACTTCCAGTGCAGCAGATCTGCGGCTCTTGTGCAGATCACATTCCGTTCACCTGCTGGGGCTCACTCACAGTGCCAGCTGTGGGGCAGACTGGTGCAGGGACTCCAGATACTCAGCTGTGGAAGGAGAATCCAGCCCAGTTCTTGCATGGCATGACCACAAGGTCCCTTAGGAAATGCTGCGGTCTGCCCAGGAGTCATGGCCAAAGTCCAGCCTGCGTGTATCTTGTGGCTCTTGGCCATCTGAAGATTGCAGGGTCAGACCGAGGTATGCTTGCCTTGATACAGATAGGAAAAAAAGTATTTGCAGCCTTGCATGAAGGAACTTCAGGCCTACAGAAAGCCCTACCCCAGCTTAGAGACTCAGGAAAGGTGTAGCCTGTGATCTCTTCTAGCTTGTTTTGAGGTACAGTCTCTGGAGTGCAGAAATAAGACCTTGTGTACACCACTGGAGTGCAGGAATAAGACCTTGTGTGAAGCCTTTGATAGGAGCCAGGACCTGAGGATCATGCATCATTTTTTTTCTTCTTTTGGTGTTTTGAGCCACGGAGATAAATACATCTTTGTCTTTGTCCCAGCCAGCAGCCTGTACAGCACCATTTGTAATTCAAGATTAGTGTCTTGGTGTGACATGGGTAGGGGGCACACATGTGACTTGTCCTGTTCTCTGTGCCCTAGTCAAGATGCGGGAAGTGTGAGAAGGGGATCAAGTGTCCTCCTGGATCAGTTCTTGTGGTGAGTCTTTCATTCATGTGACATCTCACAGACTGTTTGCAGATACTGCTTTGATGTTCTTTTACTGCTCTATAGATGTCCTCTCAATACCTGAAAAAATGTGCCCTCAAGTCCTCTGTGGCTTATTCATTAGAAAGATTTGTAAGAGAAAGCAGAAATGAAGGGAGGCTTACACAGGAAAAGCACAAACATAAATCATGAGGCTCCTTACAGAGCTGGCACCAGGCTTTGCCTGAATTTCAGGAGCCCTTTAGAGCATGCAGTGTGGGGAGTTTCCCCCTTAGCAGGGAAGAAGAGATGTCTTTTTTGCATCTTTTACTCTTTTGACATTATCATCAAGGAAAGCCAGCGTAGGGGTGCCAATAGCAATTTCCCAGCCTGGACCATTGATTTGTTTGCACAAATGGGCTGGTTGTGCCTGCAGCTTGTTTGTGAGTGAGTGACAAACGTTTCCAGGGAGCAAAACAACTAAACATGTCATCTCCATGCTGGCTATGAATTGCCTAGCAGCCACATCTGGCTTCTTAGGCTTTATTACTTTATGCCAAAAATTTTCCAATTACTTTTTCTCAGTGTTCACACTGACATATATACCATGGATTTGGCAGGTAACAAAATAGACTGTGTGGTGACCTCACATCTAGAGATGCCTCATTAGTCTCGGCTCTGGATAGTCCAAATTTTTATCCTGTAGAATAGAAAGCATTATTCCTCTGTTAGGCAAAAACACTGCCATATGCATCAAAATGTACAATATTTGTCTAAATATTGTAGTATCTTCTCTCTGTATCCATGCTAATTGTATCTGCAGGAATTGCCAGGAAGCAAGAATCTCGCTCGCTGTGAATTACGCTCTGCGGATACAGGAATGCTTGGCTGCCATTTCACCTGTGCAAAAGTTTCTCTAGTAAGAAAAACATTTGCCTCAGATTCATTTTGACAAAAGCAAGGTGGGTATTAGAAATACAGCCTGTGCCGAGGTCCTGGCTGCATTTGTGTCATTGCGTAGCTGAGACTGTGCTCGTCTGGGAGTCGCTTTCCATCCTGGAGATAGAGGGCACTGGAGAAAAACTAACTTGCGGAAATGTCTGCACAGTGATGGATTGTGGCCTGCTGTGTTGGTATTGTTGCTTCGGGGTTTGTCCTGCAGAGGAAGAGGAGTTGAATGTTTGTAGTCTGATTTCCTAAGGAAATGAGGCATGAATGATGGTATTTCGCTTGTGCATGTGCCTTCCCAAATAACTGATGACTAATTGGAGCCGAACCAAAGGGAGGAGAAGGTCTCGCAGCTATTATGGCCCCTACCAGTTTTGTGAAAATGCATGGCTGTGGGAGAAAACACTTGAAGAGGAAATGGTAAAAGAAAGACTTGTGTGAATTTGAGCTCTTATAGGCATTGAAGCATCTTCCTGGAAAGTTTAGTGGGAATGGGAGACTGAGGAAAGGGGAGAGAGGGAGTTGGACCTACAGTACTGACATGCAGAGCTTCAGTCAGCACTTGTACCTCACTGGGCACTTCTGCATCCCTTCGTTAGATGATGTTTCTCTTCATCTGTACTGTCCCGATTGGTCCCATCATGGCTTCCTTCCTCCACGGGTAGATGCAGGAAGAAGCGAGAGCAGTTAAATCAGGTTTCTGAACCAAATCACCTTGTGGCAAAGCCTCTCTCTGCCCAACAGAGTATCTTACTAGTGGGACACACTAGGGACGCAGGCAGAAGATGGGCTGGACGGGCACAGGACTGAAAATTTGCATTACTCACCAAATGGCCAGTGTTGCTCAAGGGCAAAGCGGACCTTTACATGAAGCTCTGGGCAGCAGAGCACCCCATTTTAGGGGGTTCACTCTGTCCTACCTGTGCACATCTGGCCCTTTCATGCGTTGTCAGCAATTATGGCTATCACCTAGTTAAAGGAATAGAGTAGCTTCCACAGTGAAGCTGTACCTTGTCTGTGCTGCACAAGATGGCTCACCCCAACTTGTTCTTGTTCTCCAGAGGTCCGTCTGCTGCCCTGGCTACTACGGACACATGTGTGAGATGTGTCCAGGGAAGCCAGGACTGTGGTGCTCTGGGAACGGGGAATGCCAGGACGGCATCGAGGGCAGTGGAGAGTGCCGATGCCTGGAGGGTTTCCACGGCACTGCCTGTGAAATGTGCGAAGTGGGCCGATACGGAGCTGACTGCAAATCAGGTGACACTGATGGCTATTGCAGCTTATCTCTACCATCCTGCTTGTAAGGGGAGAAAAGTGGCCACGTCTCAGCTCTCGGGAGGGGTCATGGGAGGGAAGAAATGTCTCAAGACCTCCGAGACAGGCAAACAGCTGACAGGCCACCGGGAAAGGGACAGTGGGAGTGAGCGCTTGTGGTCAGCCAGAGGAGTGGCCCCATTTTTCATCCTCAGACTAAGGCATGACTGACTGTGCTATGCCACTCATCTTGCTGCCACCCAAACTACCAAAAGTAGAGGCGGGTGGTCTGTTCCGGGGCTTTTTGGCCTGGTAGTGAGGGAACAAGAGCTGATACTCCTGTGACATTTTCTTTACGGCAGTTTGATGTGTTGCATCAGGAACAGAGCAGCCAGCGAAATGGCAGCAAGACTCTGTGTGACCTTGCTTGTTTGGCAGTGATGAGTGTTTATATTTCCCCTGCAGAATGTGCCTGCGACAATGGCATATGTAACGACGGACTGCAAGGGGACGGGAGCTGTGACTGTTTCCCAGGGTGGAAGGGCTCTACCTGCCGAGAAAGTACGTGAGTGTGAAGTGGCCCATGGTGTAATATTGCCTTTTTGGCAGAGAAATCTGCGTGATCCTCTTTTAGTTGCCAGAGCAATTCTGTGTTAGCTGAGCAAGCTGACCACAGTCGCATGTACTTTGCATCCCCCCCGAAACCTTATCAGACTGTGCTGGTTCATTCCTGTACACAAGCTGCGTTTGCAGTGTAACTTCCCCAGCAGCACATGAGCCCTTGAGTTATTTGGGTGAAATTCATATAGAGGAAAGCATATCCCTTGCTTCCATCTCTGCTGAGATTTGAGGCACCTCAAGAACAGTCCCTTGCCCTGGGGGAGAGAGATGGAAGCTCCCTGTCAGACTGGTTTGACCATGACTCCTGTTACTTGCTTAAAAAGGTGGCAGGGCTTGTTTTGAAGCCTCCAAAGGGCCCCAGTGTGTCTGCTGAGTTGCTTTTTCTGCTCACAGATGCATTGATTTAGGTGAGCTCAGGACATGGTCTGCAGTTCTCAATAAATCTGTCACTGTATGTCAAAGTAATATGTTGGAGATGGTTCTTCCTGGGATTTGGGATTATGATTACCATTGGGGTGGGGAGGAACCTGAGCTCCTAAATACTTTGGGATTTTAAAGGTTTGCACACAAAGATTGATTTTGTAGTGAAGTCAAATGTTTTAGGGGCATTTAGAAATGGAAATTGAGTGGAGCTTTCCTATCTATCTAGTGTAAACGTAAAGCATGAAAAAAGTTCATCTTTTTGCTCCAAAAGGGGCAAAGCCAAATGGCCCTGTATGTCCGGATTAACGAGGTTTTAGTCCTTGCTTCATTCCTAGCAGTGTGGAGGCCATGCAGATAGGATCAAATTGAACCATTAGCTCAGACAGAGAACATCAAATTCACTCCATTGCAAAGTGCCAAAACATAAATCCCATGAGGTTTTCCTGCTGCCACGTAGGACAGGAGAGTTAGCATAACTGCTGGTGTGTCCCATCATCAGTCAGGGCACCACAAGTGTGGCAGTGAGGCTGTTTGCAGGGTCCTTTACTCTAGATGGCAGAAATGGCCCCAGCGAGTGCTAAATTGAAAATGTCAAGTCACGTTTGTGTTTTCTCTTGCAGGAATCAAGATTGACTTATGCAATAACACTTGCCATCAAATGGCCAAGTAAGTACAGACAAGGGTCTGGGTAATTCTGAGAAAGCCATGTGTGTTTGTATGTGTTTTACATAGAGGTGATTCTGTGTTTAGGGCTTTGCAGAGGGCTGGGAGAAGGTGCCTACTCATTAAAGATGCATAAATGTCAATTCCATTCTGGGAACTCTCTTTGGTGCTAAGCCGCATCCAGTTTCCCCAAGGATTTTGTCTGTCTGGGCGTAGATTCTTCCCAAGTTCCTTCTGCATGTGTGTGGACAGTAGAAAGCAGATACTCCAAGGTACTGCAAGTCTGGCCTTATTCATGGAGCAAATCAACCAGCCATTTACAAGCCCTTTCTGCCTTGCCTGCCCCCACCAAGGAATTAAATAGGCTGATGGGCTGCAATGACTCCCTCTTGCTGCCTTCTCCATCCGTTATCTAGTCTCCTATATTGCGGTACCACGACCCAGCCATCTGTCTTACCGTGCGGAAGCACACGGGCATGCTGAAGGTGCACTGTGCGAGGTGTGAAGCCTGTGCCTGGATGCCAGCTCCCGGGCCAGCATGACTTGAGTATTTGGTGCTGTAAAGAAATACACAGCCACTTCAGGCATGTTCTTCTCGTGGTCGTTGCGGTCTCCGACTTGCATATGCCAGACTTGTATAGTGTTTCCCATTGGCCAAGTGTATCAGGAGGTGTCGTCAGTGATTTTTTTATCCTTTTCTTGTTTCAGCTGCCTCAATAGTTCCACAGATTCCCTACCTACATGCTTCTGCTCTGCTGGATACACAGGGAATGGGACCCATTGCACAGGTATGTCCAGCAATTGTGGGCAATATTCAAGGCTTGCAAACACCTGTTGAAGCTACGCAAAGACAAGGGGTTTGTTTGTGAAGTAAATGGCATGATGTTGCCAGGGGAAAGGTCATTCAAATCCTTTTCCTCTCGGCCATCCACTATGAACTCTGCCATGCTTTGGTAGAGACGTTTTCCAGTCCAGAGCTTTACACAGGGTACTCTTGATGTTGCTAGAGCCTGCGAGAGGGGGATAAAAAGGCAGGCAAGTGTAGCAGGACAGTTCTTATTGCTTGTGCACATGGTGCACATGAATGGGTTGTATTAGTTCTGATATCACAGCAAGGGTGACAAAGGTATAGCAGTTTTGGCCATGAATCCCTGGAATATGGATGCTTCAATTGCATAGAATTTTGTGCTCCCTCTATTTGCTGGCTGTGCCAAAATCAGGTAGAAGCAGTGCAGCGGTTGTGCCAAAATGAGGTAGGATTTCAGGATACGGCTCTAGAGCTACATACGAATGTGGTCTATCTGAAGAGCAAACAGACAAGAAAAAGCGTTCAGAGTGATAAAATTGTAACAGTCATAACACTGGTAGACATCACAGTTTCTTTTCAGTATTGCCCTTGTTTGAAAATGAGTGAAGGGGGGGAAAAGCAAAAAAAAAATTTCATGTTATGCAGGAAAATATTTTTTTCTCGTTTAACCATTAGTCCTCAGTGAGCAAATGTGATGGAAAGACTTCTTAGTCCATTTTGGTATTACTTCAGCTCAGGATGACTTTTGGACTGGCCTCTCTCAGATCCAGATGAGGCCCTACGCCTTTAAAGGACCTACAGTTTCATCGAGAAACAAAGGGATTTTAATAAGATGTTGTGGTTTTTTGTTAAGATAGATGATCATTCTGGCGCAGTTCATCTTTCCTAGATGCCCTGAGCTGATTCTGTTTCTCTTGTTTGGGCTCACAGAAATAGATCCATGCACGATCGATCATGGCGGCTGCTCCATACATGCTGTGTGTACTAAAGTGTCCCCAGGAGAGAGAACCTGTGTTTGTAAGGAAGGCTACGCTGGAGATGGGACGCTCTGCATGGGTGAGTGCTCAGTGCATGTTTTGGTGATAGCGGTGATCATGCAAAGGGGAATTTCAGACTAAAAGCGATAAAATTTCAAGTTGAAGTGTTGAATAACTCAATTCTCCTTTCATTTTGTTCATTCAGTGATTATTTCAAAGGAAGTAATTGCTGGCTGATCTTGATTCAACTGTCTTCCTGCTTTTTGTTGAGGTGTATGCACACATGAGGTGTGTGCTCAGCATTCTCCCAGGTCATGTTTAGTGAAGTGGTCATCACTGTCGCAGCACAGTGCCACCCAAAACTGCGCAGAGAGCCCACACTGCCCTTGACACCTGTCTTGCTGGATGGCCTCAGACCAGTGTTTTGGTCTCAAACCAAAAGAGCCCTGCGCGGTTTCTTGCCCTGATGCCTGTTGTGGAGAGGTCCAGAGACAGAGGGTGAGGGCAGTCTCCCACAGTGGTGCTCTGAGATGAAGGTGGAGTTGTGGGAGGGTCAGGTCCTCTCATATCCTTTGAAGCATGCCCAGGTAGGCATGGGATTTTCTGTGGGCAGATTTATTACAACTCGGAGACCCACGTGTGCCAGTTGTACCCTATTCCTTCGCTATCACAAGTCACTTTTCCACCAAAATGTTTCCCAGGCTGGGAAGGTTCTCCCTGTTGCTTTCCCAATACCTCTTTGGGTCACTAATTCCCAGCTGTCTTGAGCAGCCCTCAGCAATAATGCGGCCTTATTGTTTTGCTGCAGAAATTGATCTCTGTCTCGAAAGCAATGGGGGCTGCCACACCAACGCAGAGTGCATTAAAACAGGCCCAAGGAAGGTGAGTATGTAAGATGGATGGCAGGGCAACTTTATTATGGAGGTTGTCACAGCTGTATAACTCTCTTAGAGACAATCCTTTCCATTGCAGTGCTCTGCCTTGTGCTTATTACCTTCTGCATAGAAAAGTTGCCTGGGAAGGGCATGAAAAGATTGCTGTTTTCTTGAAAGCAGATGCCTTCTGTTGGCCAGAGGCTGGAGGCTATCTCAGGTTATATTTGTTGTTAACACAAGCGTGGTTATTCGTGAATGTGGCAATGGGTGCTACGCCACACGCTTTCCACCCAGCTCAGCCGTTGTGTATTTTCTTTATTGGGTCCAAGTTTCAGACAAAGCATCTGTTCTCCCTCCAGGTTGCCTGCAACTGTCTTCCTGGTTACAGTGGCAATGGTGTGAGCCAGTGCAACCCCATCAACTTGTGTGAACAGGTATGTCTGCATTTTGCCGTTACCAGAGGTGAAGGCCACAGCCTTGAAGCGTTCCTTTCTCCCAACAGTTAACAGCAAGAACAGGGTTAGCCTGCTTGTTTAGAGCTGGCTGTCTTGCCTTTTCACGCACGGAAGGGATTTCCTGCTGTTTGGTTTCCATTGCTTCTTGCAATGACCTGCACATATGTCGGCCACCTGGCACTCCCTCTTGTGGGAGAAGCAGCGTGGAAACAGTCACACAGGGCTGGAGGCATGTGGGCTTGTTTCTCTGCATCCATTTTGTGTGGGACATGCTCAAAAGCTTAAGAGTAATCTGTGCTCATGGCATCGCTGCCATGTCAAAATGTCTCTCTGAGTCATGGGTTTTGTCATCACTACGGGTTCCGAACTAAGGTGCGGAAGTCTTGTTTCATGGGAGGATTTGGTGCTGAAAAGCCCCTGAGGATTTGGTGAGGTTTATTCTAAGGCACTGGACAGATGGGAGGAATGGTTTCCTTTCCACTGGGCTGGATGTAGTTAGCAGCTTCCGCTTGCAAGTGGCCATTCAACCTGTTGGTGACGCCCCTCCATGCAAGCCTTTTGCTTTTCTTGCTAGGACAATGGAGGCTGTAGTCCGTTTGGGCTCTGCAAGTACACGGGCCCTGGCACTCGAAACTGCTCCTGCTCTTGGCACAGTATCGGAGATGGCTTCACCTGCCGTGGCAAAGTGCATCAGGTGGGAAGCATGTGTCTCATCTTTTGTGTTCAGGCCCCCTGCCCTGCGGCAAATAGCTCCCTCCCCTCCAAGTGTAAGCTGCAGGTGAGCAGATCTGTAGTGTCATATTGACACGTGTGGTGTAGGTGCTTTGACAGGTGCTTTGAGGCAAACTATACATACATTTTAGGTGCATTTGGTGTGCCAGCTGTGGGAGAGAATCACAGTAACGTGACTTTGATCCAAAGGGAGTCACGATGTGAACACTGCTGCTCTGTCAGCAACATTGGCCATACCTCCAGGGTGCTGTTTTCTTAATGTTATAAGCAAATGGGAGTAATTTTTTTTTTTTTCCCAAGGGAACCCACTTCTCCCAGTCTGAGGGATCAGGACAGCTGTCCCCTGTGGCCATGCTAGGACTTGGGATCCAGTTTGGAGGGCAGCAGTCTATCTCTTGCTCTGTTGCCAATACAGTGGCTGTCCTTGGGCAAACTGGTGACCTTTTCTGGTAGTGGCAAATAAAAGCTATCATCCCCACAGCAGAGCCAGGAGAAGAGAGAC
>JAVKLA010000036.1:6810701-6822496 GCA_034782735.1 Sagittarius serpentarius | reverse complement strand
TCTGCTCTTACTGGAAGTTAGTGTGGTAAGGAGAGGGAGTCTGCCCTGCCAAGCCGATGTCTGCCACTCTGGACAGCATCCCAGAACTGGTAGTGGCAGCACAGTGAGGTTGAAGTGGAAATATTGTGAAGCGCTTGAGGTGTCCCATGAGCGCAGGGGCGGTTAAACTTACGAGACAGCTCCTGCAGAAGCAGCCAGCTTTCATCTCTCTCTCTGCTCCATCCTGCAGCGTCCTTGATGTGAATGGTCCAGGCAGAAGTCACTGCCTGCTTTGTAACCTCCACATCTTCCATGCCCACAGTGCTGGCGAGGGAGGGAGGGAGGGAAGGAAAGATCACTATGGTGTGTCAGAACCAGTGTCTCATTGGGGTGGGAGAGCGACCTGGAGTGGAAGCAGCAGGTCACTGTGCTGAGTGGTGAGGAACAAGTGGAAGGGACTTTGCTAACACCAGCTGTTTCTCTTTGTTTAAGGAGCTCGGAAGGATCGAAGACGCATCCATGTTCTTTAAGATGATACTGGTTGGTGACAAACAGCTTGTCTCTGTGTAGTAAATCCCACTTAGAGTTTTCTGCAAAGGGTCTTGCTAACTGGAACTGTGTCTTCTGTTTCCTTTCCCACAAATGGTCTTCTACCACAGGCAGAAAACATCAAAGAGCTCAGTGGGGCAGGGCCTTTCACTGTCTTTGTTCCGCAGACAGATGTCGTAGGCAACACCACAACGGTAAGTGTCCTCCCATCCCAAGCACTGTCAGGTGTTTGGCAAGCTCCAGTTGTGCCAATGTCCCCTCTGGGGCTGTTCTGCCCAGTAAATTGAAGCAAAAGGGCTGCACTGCAGAGGCTTAAAGGCATCCCCCATTCTCTGTCAATGTAAAAGCAGAGGTTTGGAGGCCAACTCACTGCAGAGACAGTCTGGGCAGAGGGTGGACATGGCTCCTGTTGTAAGGAGACCCTTACTGGAGACCCTGTCTCATGGTCCTCAGAGGCACTGTGCCAAATCAGCGATGCGTGGTGACTTTCGTTGCCCATGGCTATTAGGAGCCGGTAACAGCAAGGCTTCAAGGCATCTGTGACAAAGACCTCTTATTCCTTCTCTGTGCCCCAGGCCCTGCCATTCCACTTCCATTGGTCCTTTCCTTCTGGTCCCAACAAGTGGGATGTTTGGGGCAAGTGGAGACCTGAGGGAGGAGAGATCCTTAGTCATGACTATCTGAACCAGGTTCTTAACCAACAGCTTTTTGGTGTCAGCGTAATGGACTATCTTAATACGATCATTGGCAAGTCCTGTTGTGCAGCTTCACATCACTAGTCCCAACCATTTTCTCATGGGCCCCCCATATACCAAATAAAGGAACAATTCCCAATGACCACATATGCCACCTGTGTCACTTCCTCAAGGCCCATGTGGTCATTTGTCCTCCACCAGGGGACCTGAATGCTGGTTTTGTCAAGCTGGTTGAAATTTCCCAAAGCTCTCAAGTGGTTTTGTGCATTCACCACGTTTTGGGGGGACTAGCTTTCCTGCAGGGATGGGTCAGAGGGAGCTTGGGCAATCCAGGTCTCCCTCATCGGGTCTGGGGGCCTCCCCTGCAAGGCAAAGTGTCCCAATGTGGCCTCATTCTTGTTTTCTGTCTGTAGTTTGAGGAGTGGAGAAGCAGAGGTCTCCTCCGGGACCTGCTTCGCTACCACATGGTGGGTTGCCAGAAATTGCTGTCCAGTGACTTGGAAGCCCAGGAGTCCCTTACTTCTTTATCTGGCCACAAAATAAAGATCACAGTGAAAGAGGTAGTTCTCTGCCAGAATTCCCTTCTCTGTCCCACTTGTCGGGATGTCACTTCTGCTGTCCTTTGAAGGCCACTGTGGTTGTGGCAAGTGACTTGCCTAGGGTCCGCAGATGGCTCACAGGGCAGTGCTGTGAATGTGAATACCTCATCGCATCCCTTCTCTCTCAGAATAGCATCTATCTCAATGAGGAAGCCAAAGTGGGCACGAGTGACATCATCGGTGTGAACGGGGTCATTCATTTCATCAACAAGATCCTCATTCCAAGTGACCTGGTGGACCGTAACATTTCCTCAAAGATCTCACGGGTAAGGCTGAAGCAGTGACTGTGCCCTGATAAGCTCTCAGCCCAAGGCGGTGTTGGGTGCTCTTCCTCCTTCTTCCTAGCTGTGTAGTAGTTGTCTGAGGGCACGGATTTGGCTTGTGAAGGTGACAGCATTTGTGGCATGGCCGTATTTGGGACAGAAGGAGCCTTATCCATCACTAGGGAACAACAATACTGGATCTAGGTAGGGTGATCATGTCTCGTGCCAACCATCACGCTCCTTTTCCAGTGCAGAGCAGATTGCAGCATGAGATTGCCCATGTCTCTCTGCTACTCCTCAAACAAGCGCTAGGAGCTTATAGATCCTGCATTTTACAGAAGATAACACGTTTTCTGTACAGCACAACAGAGTGCTGAAATTCATCCCAGCTCCTGCCATAGCAGCATCTACCCAGGATGAATCAGAAAAGTGGCGGCTCCTGAATGCCAGAACTTGCCAGGCCAAATCCATCAGCGTGATGATGACAGAGATAAACTTGTGTTTAGTTAGTGTAGTTGTTAATCATCTGGTTTCTCCCCTGCATTGCTGACCTGTTTGTGACAGTTGTTTGCTTTCTTCCCTCTGCAGCAAAATATCACAGAAGTGGCAGAGGCCTTTGGGTACACCATTTATAGCAAGCTGCTGCAGGTGAGCCCCCTGACCCCTGCTGCTCTGTGGGGAGGTGGTGTGTACATGTGCATGTTCAGTTTTGGCCTGTGGCTTTTTCTTTGTATCCGTTTTTATCTTGGACAGGATGCAGAGCTGCTGCCACTGATTAGTGACCCCCTGCATAGACCCTTCACCATGCTGTGGCCCACTGATGCTGCATTTAACGCCCTCTCAGAGAAAAGGCAGAAGTGGCTGTACCGCAGAGAGCATCGGGACGTGCTGGCCTCTTACCTCAAAGCACACATGATCAGGGACACAAAGGTAAATGTGACATCAAATAGGCTCATACCTCCTGAGGCCACATGTGGTGCCACTGCCTGCCTATGGTTATGCCAGAGCGACCCTGCCAAATATTTTCTTGCTGTAGAACATGCAGCATATTAGTTGTCTTGAGAAGACCCAAAGCTGTTTGAGCCTTTGAGGCAACTACCGCTTCATCATGAACCTCTGGTGCGGTGTGGCTTAGCTGAAACCTTCTGTCATCAGCTTCTTGGGGAGGCCGCATCACCGCCAGAGCATCAACGCAAGGCTCACGACCAGGCTCTTGTCTGTAGGGGAGGTGAACAAAGAAAGAGTCCGGCTGAGCAAAATTAAAGCCTGCTTATGCACGCTGGTCTCTTACTGTTTAGGTATCTGGGCCTAAACCATCATAGTTACGCTGTTCCACCCACGCCGGTTTCACGTGCTGCCGCGTCACACCCCCTTTTAGTGTGACTGCTGACCCCTGTCCTCACTAGGCAGCATCTTGTTAGAAGTATCGACTGCCAGTTTTGCCAGTCTTTCCCTTCACATACTTCTTTTTCCCTCTTAGATTGTTGCTGGTAATGTGCCCCAAGTTGAATCCATGCGGACCATGCATGGCTCCACCGTCTCGTTCAGTTGCAGCAAAACCCACGTGGTGAGTGATGGCGATGCTGGGCTCAGCTTTCCACTGAGCAAGTGCCCCTGGGCATAGCCACGGGGCAGCTGGTGCTCTGTGTTGGTCACCAGCAAGGAAGCGAACACAGAGTTGGGGTACTTGCCAGCTGAGACTCCCCGTTCTCCTGGCTACAGCTGAGCCTGTAGAGAGGCTCGAGAATCTGTGGCCAGCTGGCAGGGAAGTGTGGAGGCACATGGTACCTGCACGTGCACTTCATGACCAGGTTGCAAAGCCAACCACATGGTGCCATGAACTTTACAGAGCACGTTACATGGACAGAGGCCATTTTTCATGGCCATCTCTCCTTCAAAGCGGCAATTGGGAAGGGTGGTCAAGGACATGAGCACAGAGATTTCTGGGAGTTCTTGGGGTGACTGAGAAGTCATGGTAGTCAAAAAGGGCAACTTTTGTGTGGTGCAGCCAGGATGTAGGATGTGCCAGGATCACAAGTTGCTTTCTTCCTCTGGTAGGGGGAGCTTCTGGTGGGGAATGGCGATGCCACCATCATCCAGAGGCACATGGAATTCAATGGGGGCATTGCTTATGGCATCAATAGGCTGTTGGAGCCACCGGACCTGGGATCTCGGTGTGATGAGTTCACCTTTGTTGAGCTGCAGGTGAGCACTTGGTGATGAGGCCAGTAAGGATCTGTGCCACCTGTTGAGCCCCATGCCTGGGAAGAGGGATGTTGGGAGGGCTTGCTGCTCTTCCTCGGCAAAGCGCCGAGCAGCCGAGAGAGGCAGAAGCACATACTGAGTTGTTGTGAGATTTCTTTCTCCCCTCCACAGGGATCTACAGAGAGCTGCGGACTCTGTGGCTTCGAGCCACCCTGCCCTGCTGGTTCCATTCAACGGGTAAAGCTCACAGCTTTGTCACCAAGGAGGCCTGTTACAGGGCTGATGACAATACCCACATACCCCTCATGTTTTAGCAGCAGAATGAAGGCACACCTGCACGTGGCGAGTCCCTCGGCTCAGTCACGTTGTCCATGCCTTGGCCCAAGTCACGTGGTCCTGTAGGGCAGGAGCTGGGCTGGGCAATGTGGGGTCAGGGGCTCCAATGGTCTTTGCTTGGTCAGTCCTTGCATGGGTGACAGTGGCTGCAGTGGTCCCTGCAGCAGCACCGGGGGCTTCTCTGGGTGCTTTATAGCAAAAGAGCTTGGCCTGGCTGCTGAAGATGGACCAGGGATCAGGTGGTGAGCAGCCTTGAGGGGGCAGTGGTTGTACCCCACTCTCACTGTATCGCCTGTTGTCTCTCTCTGCTGGGCTTCTGGCATGTCCCTGAGGTACATCTGTGGCTCCTCTGTCACCGGCCCCATCGCATGTTAGGAAGCCTCTGTTACTTGTCATAAAACTGAATGAGTGGCACAAGAAAAGTCAAGGTGAGACGTCAGTGACCAGTGTGGCAAACTCTGTGTTTTGCCTGTTTCCTCGCAGGGGGAAACCAGGCGCTGCTACTATTACGGAAACCAGCTGTTGAGAAACACTTTTCTGTTTCACCGCAACTCTCTGTTGCGGCCATCCTGGCCACCCTCCCCGTGGGACTCCTTCAGAAGACACTTCTCTTCCAGGGGGCCTCTGAAACGAGGCTGCAAGAGGAGCTGCGTTTCCACCCAGTGGGTCCCTCAGTGCTGTGCGAACCACTATGGCCGTGACTGTTGGGGTAAGGAGCCGTGTGACCCTTTCCCGCCCTGGCCCTTTCTTTTGTGGGGAGATGGCATTACTGGTTCAGCACAGATGTCTGGCATCCATCAGTGTGCTTCCCTGCAGAAGGGTGGGCACAACCTCAGGCAGAGAGCTACAGTCTGTAGAGGGTGCAGGGAACGATCCCCTGGGAGTGTGTGCGGACAGGGAATTCTTTTTCCTTGGAGAACCATGGAGAGCCCTGGGCACAGGGCTGCTGGGGGTGGCTGTCAGACATGTCACTCACCCCTACCTGTCATCTGCCCTCTGCGCTTTGTGCATGGGCAGCTTTCGTGTCTTTGGGTGAGTCTCCTGCCAGGTTAGCATGGGGCGGGCCAGCAGAGGGTCAGCATGTTGCAGCAGAGGGTCTTCCCAGGCTGGAAGCTATGCCGAATTTGTCCCTTTTGCTCCTGTTCTTAAGGTTTATTGTCATGGCATGTCCCCAGCACTCACTCCCCAGACTGCCAAGCAGGCTCTGTGGTCTGAGCACCCCGTAAGCGGCAGCTCACATGGCACCTGGTTTGCAGGCTTTGCGCAGCGGCAGCAGGTGGCTCCCCTCCAGCGCAGGGTCACTTTGTCACCGCAGCCTCACTAAGGTGCCTCATTTGCAGCGTGTCCGGGAGGGCTGGAGGCACCGTGCGGTAACCGTGGTACCTGCGATGACAAAATCGGTGGCTCGGGGAGATGCAACTGCAGCCAGGCTTTCATCGGGACCAGCTGTGAGCTGTGTGCGCCAGGCAGATACGGGCCAGACTGCCGAGGTAAGGGGGAAGCTGTGGTGTGGCAGCAATGCAGAGGGTTTGTGCGGAGGTGGCTGTGGCACGGGGTGCTACTTGGAGAGGGGGTAGGTGCTGGGCTGACCTCTTTGGAGCCTACAGCATGGGAGTCAGTGCTGCCACGTATGCATCAGTCCCCATAACGCTCGGGTCAGACCTCTAGGACTGGGGACATCCCCCCCCGGGCTCTTGGCCGGACAGCTGTTAATCCAGCTGTAGTTTGAGAAGGCTGGGTGGCACATGCTGGGAGCTGTGGTCAGTGCAGCCATGCTGCTGATGGCCTCACTTCCATGCTGAGACCACCTTCAAAGGTGGTCAAAGACCCCTTCTCGTTTGTCAAAGAAACACAGCTGAGAGCCCCAGTCTGGCAGAAAGTATTAAGCTGTATTTTGAGCTGGGGGACAAATCCGTAAGTTGTGATGAACCCTGTACAGCAACAGCATCTCCTGGGACATGCTCCACAGGGACCTGTGCCCCTGTGAGGCAAAGGGAAGGAAAAGGGAGTCTCCCATCCCAAGCTGGGCCTTACGGGGTCTCCCAGGAATGTTTTTGATGGCTGTATATCTGCAGGGACTCAGAGTGAAAAACGCATCTCTAGAAATGCCCAGGGGAGGGGAATGATGGGGGTTTGTGGGTGCAGGGAGGCTTCCCCTCCTCCATGAAAGGCGAGTGTTGCAAAGCCAGGGGGACAGGGCTTGGCAGCGACAGGAAGGGAAGCATGCATACTACCATGCTTGCCTTCACGCACTGCCCACACAAGCCACATTTCTGCCACGTGGCTCTCCTGTGGCCTTTCACTGCCACCAAGGCAGATGCCGTGAAAGTGTTTTTATCCATTCCTCACAGAGTGTAACTGTACCGAGAATGGCGTGTGCAACGGAGGACTGCATGGCGATGGCTTCTGTTTCTGTGCCGAGGGCTGGACCGGAGACCGCTGCGAAATCAGACTAGGTGAGGGATGCCAAGTCCCACCACCCGCTATTTCCTGGGACCCAGTGCCATACGGCCGCTTTCCCAGTAGCTGGATTGTTCAAGCAGCCAGTCAGAAATATCTCCAAAAAGGAGCTCTCAGTTGCGGGGCTCATCCTGAGATCTGGCCCTTGCTGCTGAATTTCACAAGGGTTGGGGTGGTGAGGAGGAGGAGAAAAGCCCTACTTGGTCATGAACAAGTCCCTGAGCTCAGAGGTGCTCCAGGAAGAGCCTGAGGGTGAGGTGAAGGCCTGAGGTGTATCTGATGGAGTAACGGTGCTCCGTGTTTGGGCAAGGCATCTGCAGAAAAGCACAGTGGGAGAAAGGGGGGAGCATGGGGCAAGTGGCCTGGGGCAGAGGCTGGCCATGGCAGCCATGCCCGTGTTGCAGCCCTTAGATCCTTCTGACCTGTGTGTGTTCTGGTTTTAGTCATCACACCCACCTGCTCTCCACCGTGCCACCCCCAGGCCATCTGCCGCTCCAGCAACCTCTGCGAATGCAATCTACACTACGAAGGAGATGGGAGAACATGCTCAGGTAGGGAGGGAGCCTCAAGGGGCTTGGGTGGCGGAGTGGTGAGCAAAGGGGAAAGCAGACCACACAGCAAGACAACAGGTGACCATCTCCTGATGGCCATATTGATGTGACAACTGGAAGGACAGACAGACCACCAGGACACCTAGCAAAGTGTTTTAGCTAAGCTAACGTTTTCATCCCTGCAGTAATCGACATGTGCAGCCAGGACAACGGGGGGTGCGCCAGGCACGCACAGTGCACGCAGGTTGGCGTGAACGTCTCCTGTGCCTGTGCTCCCGGGTACGGAGGTGACGGCTACATCTGCGACCCCATAGACAGGTGTGCGGACGGCAGGAATGGGGACTGCAGCCAGCACGCCAACTGCATCAGCACCGGGCCGGTGAGTACATCCCCTAGGTCTGGGGAGAGCTGCATGCCTGGGAGAACAGTGCCGGTGGCTGCCATGGGATGCTTCAGGCTGCTGGAAGGACAGTGATGTGACAGTGTCCCCTATTACTGCAGTCCCCAGGCCTGCCCCTCCTCTCCGGTCCCCTCAGTTATTGCGCTCATCTTGCAGGTCCTTACTGCCAGGCAGGGGCCATGCCCTCAGTCTGCTGCCTGGCTGTGGTGATGGTCCTGGTGATGTTATGCTGAAGCCATTTCCCCCCATTCCTCTGTCTAAGTGGCATAAGCTGTGTCAGTTGTGGCATTTCTGGACTGTTCTGGGGGCTCTGGGATGGTCCTTCAAGGATGATGCCGACCGTTTTTGCAGAGGAACCAGAGCTGCTCACTGCAGGCCAGAAGATGGGACTGGGAGCACGATGCAGTGCAAGAATCATGAGCCACATACCTTGAAGCTCAGCTGTCTTTCAAACAGCATGTGACAAGGATTCAATGTGACATTTTTTGGTTCGTGTGCAGTTGGATGTGGGGTAGGACAGAGGCCATCTGGCCTTTCATAGCTCTGTCATAGTCCTGGCAGGCTGTAGAGGCATTCTGAAGGCTCATCCCCATCTTCACAAGGACACAAGGATCCCCAGCTGGCATCTGTGTGTTTGCACTCACACAAATGCCATCCTCCCTTTGTGCTGCAGAACGAGCGGCGCTGTGAGTGCAAGCGGGGTTACGTCGGTGACGGGATTCAGTGCCTGGAAGAGGCCATACCCCCCACGGACCGGTGCCTGGAAGACAACGGGCAGTGCCACCGGGAGGCCATTTGCACCGACCTGCACTTCCATGGTGAGTGTGCTCAACCTTGCAGTGCCAGGGATGATGTTCCATGGAGAGGTCACACTCCCTCATCCTTTACCTTCTGGTTGGGGCACCCCTCGGGAGAGCTGGACGGTGGGACAGCCAAGGGGCTCGGGACTCGTCTCTGTAGCTTGGTCTGGTTTTCACATTCCCCTTTTCCCCTACATGTCATATGGGGAGGATGAGCCATGCTTGCCTGCTCCTGTGTGATGCACGAGTTGGCCTCTGGTGGGATTACACTGCCAGTAAGCACTGACTCCCTCGTGGAAGGCGAGACGCTCAGAGGAAGCCATGCTGCATCCCACTTCGCCCTCACTTGAGGATTGTCCACATCCCACCCTCCCATGCAGCACAAAACACCCTCCGTTGGCGGTGCTGTCTCTGCTCACGCAGAGGACCCACACGACGGCCCCAGGGAGGCTACTCACTCTCTATACTGTGCTGATGCTCCCTGGCCTTGGTATTTTGCAGATAAGACTATGGGCGTATTTCATCTGCAGTCACCTCGAAAAAAGTACGACTTCACTTACGAGCAAGCTCAGAAGGCCTGTGCCGCAGAAGGCGCTTCCCTGGCCACTTTCCAGCAGCTCTCGGCAGCACAGCAGGTCAGGGTGGGGATGCAGATGTGGGGCTGGCTCCATCGTCTCATGGGGTGGGGACATGCAGTGCTTCTCCCCGGGCCCAGTCCAGCGGTAGCAAGCCCATGACGTGTGGGTAGGTGACCTCTCATCCCCTGGGCCAGGCCCTGTTTGCTGTGTCTACATCCATGAAACCAGGAGGGCTGGTGGGTGTTGCCAGTCACACTGGGACGAGACCTCTGGCAGGAGTGTGCATCAGGGCAGAAAACCTGGGCCGGAGATACTATTTTCAATCTAATAATTCATTTTCCTCTGCTAGATGGGATTCCATCTGTGCTTGGTGGGTTGGCTGGACAATGGCACAGCCGGATACCCCACAGCCTACCCCAACCCCAGCTGTGGGGCTAACCGAGTGGGCATCGTGGACTACGGCTCCCGAAGCAACCTGAGCGAGACCTGGGATGCGTTCTGCTACCGGGAGAAGGGTGAGTGGCGCAAGCACATTTCCTGGGGACAGTCCTGTTGGGCACAAGAGGCGTGTCGGGGCAGCATGCCCTCGGAGCATGAGGCACGGGCAGGCGGGCACATCCCCCTCTCCCCATGCCTATGTCAGGAGGGAACATGCTGTGGGGTAACCAGAAGTCAAGGGAGAGAGAGGTGGGCAGTGTTGCCAGCATTGGTGGCTCATCTTGGTGTTCCTTTGCAGATCTGACTTGCACCTGCCGTGACGGGTTCGTGGGAGATGGGTATTGGTGCAGTGGCAAACTCCCCGATGTGCTCGCAGACCACGCTCGCTTCTCCACCTTCTATTCTGTAAGCAATGCTCTCCTGGTTCTTCTGTACACCGGCAGCCGGCAACAAGGCGGAGGGAGGGATTGGCCGTAACAGGGAGAAGTGGTGGTTTGGTCTGCATATGGGTAGAGAGTACACACGCAGAGGCATTTTCTTTCCAGGGCTGGGGAAGGGTAACAGCACTGAGCTGCCAGCAGTGTGCTGATGGGGAAGATCTCCCGTCTTTTCCAGATGTTGCTTGATTTTGCCAATGATACAGAAGAAGGACTGGATTTTTTCATCTATTTGTCTGATGACTCTGCTCCCAAAACTCTCTTTGTCCCTCTGAATTCTGGCTTCGCAGACAATGAAGTAAGCAAACAGGGATGAGCGGCTGCTCGAAGGCGCATGGAACAAACTATCAGAGCCCCAGAGGAGAGCAGGAGTCTGCCAAAGCTGGCATGATGGTGATGTGAAATAGAGTTGGGGAAGGAGGAGGTGTTTAGGTCAGAGGGGGACCAGACCGCTGGAGTTCTCTAGTCCAGCCCCTCACTCAGAAGAGCCATTTAGGTCAGGTTGCTCTGAGCCTTCTCCAGTTGAGCTTTGACTGTTTCTAAGGATGGCAACCTCCCCTTCTCTGCACAGTAGTTTTGTGCCACGTTGCCCATGAATTGAACTGTCCTGTGGCCGTGGAGAGTGTCTGGGCTTAGGCCAGGTGGGGGCTGCACACAGCAGGAGGGAAGGGGTGAGAGGCAGCTCAGCTCTTTCTCACCCCTGCCCGCTGTTGCTTTTTCAGACGCTGACAGGAGAAGAACTGAAGCTTCATGTGTCCTCCAGCAATGTTGCCCTCTTCAGCTTCAACCTCACAATGGGCACCATCATCCCGTCCCAGTCAGGATATGACCTCCATATATCAGACCTCTCAGTGGGCAACAGTACAGAGCACTCAGTAGGTTTAACCTCAGCAGAGGTCAAAAAAACCCCCTCACGTTTTCACCACCTCTCTTGTGAGACAGGGAACAACAGGCAGGCTTTTTCTGGTTGGGTGACATCACCACCTCTGTCCTGCGCTGTAGGATGCCAAGGGGATCAATGACACAATGATTGTGGAGTGGGACATCATAGCTTTCAACGGCATCATTCACGCAATTGCAGCACCACTGAGGATCCCACCACCCAGCGTTCATCTTGGTCAGGTGAGTGTCGGAGGGCACGAACGGGGAAGAAAGGTGCTGGAACAGCTGGCGGCCAGGCCTGGGAAGAGGGACGAGGCGACCGAGCCATCCCCAGGACTGGCCGCCTCCTCCCTGCTCTCCTGGCTGGGCTGCCCACAGTCACGCTGGGGACCCCATTGCTCTGCCAGGGCGGTGCCATAACCGCGCCGCCGGTTTTCGACGCAGGTGAACGGCGTGGGGCAGGCGTCGGGCTCCGTGGCCACAGGGACGTTGTCAGCGCTGTGCTTCGCGCTGGTGCTGGCCGCCGGTGCCGGCGTCGCCTATTACTGCGTGAAGAGGCGGCAGCGGGGGGAGCAGTTCGGGTATTTTCAGGTAAGCGCAGCCGGCGGGAGGCGGGGGGGGGG
>JAVKLA010000036.1:6787754-6810537 GCA_034782735.1 Sagittarius serpentarius | reverse complement strand
GCTCCAAGCCCCGCCCCCAGCGGCCACTCGTCGCCATCCCCAACCCGCTCTACTGCGGCCACGCCCCCGACTACGAGCCGCTTCACGTAAGCCAAGCCCCGCCCCGCCGCGCCCCTCCGCCGCGGGCGGGGCCGGGCTCACGCCGCTCTGTCCCGCAGGACTCGCTGCTGGCGGAGGCCGGCACCGACACCCCTGGCTTCCTGCAGTGAGGCGCCACGGCCCGGCCCGGCCCGGCTCGGCGGCCCCCGCCGCGCCCCGGAGGGTGCAGAGAAATAAAGAGCTCAGCGCCACCGCCTCTGCCCGCACCTGCCCTCTGCCGCCCAAGCCACGGCCTCCCACCGACTGCCCCCCGCCCGTACTTGCCGCCCGTCAGCCCCCCCAGCAGCTGGGGCCTCCAGCCCCTTCTCCATCAGCCCCACACGCGTCTTGGCTGGTCCCTCCCCACGCACTGCCCTGTCCGAGGTGCCCCAGCCCAGGGGGCTCCCAGGGCCACCAGCGTATGTGACAGCTCCTGGGGAATGCCAGCCCCCGCTCCTGTACCCTCCCCCCCCCGGGCAGTTTGTCACCACCCCGAACACCCCTTTTGCTCCATCCCGGTGTCCCCCCTGCCTGCACTACGGCCATAAGGGGCAGAAGCTGCTGGACACGTCAGGGCTGGTCTTTCCGACACCCTCCCCAGCTATGCCCCTGGGGCAGGCAAAGGAAAAGAGGTGAGCACCACCCCTGCAGTGAGTTGGTTAGTCAGTTAGTTACACATGCTGCAGACTTTTATTGAGCCTTCAGACTACACACAGCACAAAGACATCAAATGCCACATGCACATACTACAACCATTTGACTGATTAGAGCAGCTATGTTAACAACGATCTTTCAGGCCACTGAGTCAAGAGCAAGGCATTTTGAAAGTCTGCGACAGGCTGGTACACAGTACAAAGACGAGGCAGTGAGACGCAAGTGACAGACTGACAGGCACGCCTGGCACACCACCAGGGACGAACATGCAGGAGGAGAGACGTGTGTATCTCACTGAGGGTTGCTGATGTTTACACCTTGTATTTCTGTACCTTTCTCTGAGGAGTTTTCCTGGCAGAGGGTCCCCCACACTGACCTGGTTCCTCTCCCTCAGCCCATACAGCAATTGCCACAGCCCAGCGCTCACAAGCAACCTCTGCCTGCCCCCATGGTCATCGCCCAGCCTCCCCCCCCGCCAAACCAACAGCCCTTACCTGCCCCACAGACACACCGTGCAGCCCAAAGATCCTTCACACACACTCCGCAGCTGCTCATCCATTTCCTTGCCCGCTCACTGCCAGACCCAGTACAAGAAGTGCATCCATTCTCCTCTGTTCCCTCTCTCTCCTACCTGTCACCTCAACCCTGACTGCCCCTGTAAGCAAGGTGGCACTGCCACCCTTGTTGCCATCTGTGGATGCTGCAGCAGTGAGGGGAGGAGGTGGACCAAGGCAACCAACAAACATCTCCAGAGCCTGTACCAAGAGCTCTGCCTTCAAACATCCCCTCACTGCCTCTGCACGTCTCTCTCCAGTGAGAGAGTCACATTACTTATCTATCTCCTGCATGCTTTGGGGCCCTCACAGGTCACACCTGCACCTTTGAGATACCGCCTACCCCTTCATCCCATAGCCACTGGCTTCCCACACACCCAACTTTCTGATGGCATGGCCTTCTCTTTCCTGGGGCCAGCCAGCATCAGGGTGGCACAAACTCTCAACAACCCCTACCCACCTAACTGCCCCTTCACTGCTCCCCAACGCCATGCCTGACCTCACTGTCATCCTTGTCCCTGGCCCTCTATGCTCTGGCATCACTACTCTCACCTCCTTCCTCTTCCTTCTCCTCAGGAGGCACCACAGTGCTTTGCCTGGCCACATGTCCCTTTCTGACCCACCACACCCAGCAGCACTTCATGCTCGTACCCACGCACCCCCACCACCACCCTCCCGGACCTCCTCACCAGCCCCTCTGCCTTAGGCCACATGTCAGTGCACACAGGTGGAAGGCCACCACCTCTGCTGACAACCCTGCACCTTCCCTGCAAGGCACATCCCGCTGCAAGTCGCAACAGACCATACTGCATCAGTTGCCAAAATATTGATGTCACATGGTACCAAAGCCAAAAAATACAGCGCATGGCACTAAGCTCATGCAAAAAACAGGCCTGTCACACAACACTTACTTACTTATTTTTAGACCTTCTGAGCTACTGCGCCCCAGCTCTCACAGAGGACTTGCACATCCTGCCCGTTTAACTAACAGTTACCTACCACGGTCACCAGCTGGACAGACCAGTCTGGCGGGGAGCAGGATGGGGCTGAGGGCTGCTGCTACCACCAGTTCGGGATAGGTAACAAACACTGCTGCTGATGCTTTGCCATCTGTGATGCATTCACTGGGTGCCCCACTGGCACCCCTGTCCCCTCACTGTCTACCTGCAGAATCACGCACACCCTAGTACCCAAGGATATCAGGGCAGCCACAGACCTGACACACCTTGTCACACCTCACATGGAAGCCTGCTTTGTGCTCACCAAGCACCCAAGACTCAGGACTCCATTTCTGAGCCACTTTTCTGGGCACAGAGCAGGGAGCTGTAGCTTCCCACCACCAGGCTCTCATCTCACCTACTCCTATAGAGGACTCCTTGTGGCTCACTTACTTACGGCTCAGAACAAGCACCCATCCTCTGTCCGGCCTGCAAAGCACCTCAGGGAAAGGGAGGGAGCCAGTGAAGGGAAAAAAAAAAATAAACACACCATCTACACACATATGTAAGTGTCAAACGCCCTTTAGTGGTAGACAGAGGTGCTGCTGGCCGAGCAGCCTGGCCCCACGTACAGACTCACAGACTCGCACTGTGCCGTTGCCCAGAGTACCTGGCCCTTCACCGGATATGCACCATCTCCTCCAGGAAGGGGGTTTTCATGCAGCCTGTGCAGAGCTGATCCATCCAGAGCGGAGCCTCGTGCTGCAGAGGGGTGCGCCGGGGGTAGAAGGTGAAATTCACGTCATAGTTCAGCAGGCAGCTGATGGATGCCATGTAAATATCAGAGAACCGCACCAGCCGCCGAGAGAAGTACGTGGGGTTGTGGAAGGTGCGGAAGATGCTTCCAAACTGGGGGTTGAACAGGTTCTTTGTCAGCGACCTGAGAGGAAAGAGATGGTGCTCTAGATAAGAGGCCAGGGTCCGCTCCTCCAATCCCTTAGCGCTGGTCCACCCCACTCCCAGAACACACTTAGGGCTCACCCCAAGCACCTCCCCACTCAGGCTGCAATGCAGATCAGCCCCCCGTACAGCGCGACTGTGACGAATATTCACCCTATTTTTACTCTTCCTTGTTACCGTACCTGCTACAGGCAGGGACCTGCCCATAGTGCCTGGAGCTGCAGCAGCAGACAGCCCATCAACTGCCCCCTCCCAGCACAGGGTGACGCCACCTCCCCTCTCCCACTCTTGTCTTGGAACCTGTCCAACCTCCTAAGCTGCAGGGCTGCACTGCTGCCTCCCTGCCACATGTGGGACACCAGGGAGGACCACAGCCCAACAGCTGCAGCACCCCTGTCCCCACATCAGGTTACAAAACAGACCCAGCGCAGGCCTGGGAGCCCCTGAGAGACCTCATGAGCAAGGCGGACAATGCTGACCTGATCTCTTGACGTTCCTTCATCCACTCCAGCAACACTTGCTTTGACTCCGCATCCTGATACATCTGCAAAGACAACAGCAGAAAGCACCACATTGCGTCAATCCTGTAAGCTGCACCTCAGCTCCCCCCCAGTTTCTACCGTAACTCACAAACCCATGAGTCCACTGCACCAGGAGGAGGACGAGATATTTTTGAGAACATAGGCAAGATGGTACATACCCAATTCCCACACTAAGCCCAAAATACAGACTCAGAAGGCAGCATATTACCTGCCCCGCTCAGACCGGAGCTGTTTACCTGCATTCTCTCCAGCAGCCCCGTCAGAGCCTGCTGCCAGGTCAGGGAGTGCATGTACTGCTCTGTGTTTATGATCCGAATCTCTGTCTCCAGTTCAGGAACGATGGCTCCAGTCCTCCAGCCGTGCCGCAGCATGAGGTCCTAGAGGTCAGGGTGAAAAAACAACCAAGAATCCAACATAAAGACTGAAAGCAAAACACAACCCTGTTTCCTAGACGAGTGGTCTGGTCCCATTATAGATGCTCAGGGGATGGGCATCCATGGCCCATGCCATGGTAACACCCATCTCCTGGCCACCAGCTGTGGAGAACGTTGGATTCACACAAACTGCTCTCAAGTTCACAGACCAGCAGATGTTCTTTACTTGCAGCAAGTACTTCTGGAGCCCTTTCTCCACTGTTTGGTTCTGCTTGACTGCCGAGTGGGGATGCTTATATGCCCTGTGTGTGCCCCAAAAGCTGCAGCCTGCAGAGCACCCAGGACAGCGTACTGGAGACCTGAGGACTCAGAGCAGGGCCCTGCCTTACGCTCCAGCACAGCTGCAACCACAACAGTCACGCAGGCTTGCTCCCACCTCACTGGAGAGCAGAGACCTTTTCACTTACCGCAAGGTCACTGTACAGATGGTCACCGAAGTAGAGCACTTTGGACCCACGCCAGCCTGTCAGCCTCAGAAAATCAAAGAGGTTACCCTGCAAGTAGAAGGAGCGGAGAGAGAAGTGTGGTTACAGGCCAAATGCTGCCATTCCTCACCGCATGGTACTGGGCAGCCACCCCAGCAGCGCTGTCAACACAGCTGGCCGTGCCACCTTACTGCAAGCAGATGAGAGCGCTCTCATGAGATGTCAACCTGCTTGCTCTCCCGCCATCCAAACCCAGAGGCTTCTGTCCTTCCCCACCTTATTTCACTTTCTTCCCATGTGACAACCCTCCTGTACATGCCTCAGCTTTTCTTAGGCTACAGAAAAAGGCAGAAACTCTTCTGAACCCAATACACAATTCAGGGCAAGTTCTGTGATCTAAGGCACAGCAAGTCAAGAGGACTACATGGACTAAAAAAGCAAACAAAAGGAGGCAGTTTAGAGGCCAAAAGTGAAAGACACCTAAATTAGAAAAGCTTGAGCGATGGACAGAAAGAACCCCAGGTATTCTGGGTTTAGAAGTTGTTGGGCTCAGATGATAATGATTTCGCCTCACAGGGTGGATCAGAGGTAAGGTGAGCACCGTCATGCAAGGCTGTCAGTCAGGAGCACTTCAGGCTGTTCTCACATCACTGACCACCACCCACGTGTTCGCAGGAATTGCTTAACCAAGCCAAAAAGTCAGGCAGCTTGGGCAGATTCACAGCTAAGTAAAACAAACCAAACCCCAAAGCACCAGCTAAAGCACAGCACAGAGCAGCCTTCAAGGCTTTCCAAACATCCATCTGCACACAGAGGAGACTTCAGGGACCCCCCCTTCCATCTCCACACAAGTTTTCCACGTGAGTCACAATGGAAACAAAACCCGCTAGGAAAGGAAAAGGCCCCATCAACGCCAGCAAACTAGACTGTGCCAGCACAAGCAATCAATGCAAACCTGCAAGCCACTTGGCAGCAATCTCTCCAGCCAGTGTCCAGTGCCAGGAAGGAGCTAGCATGCCTACCCAACAGCACCGGCCTAGACAGAAAGCCCCCAAACACAAGCCAGCTCCCACAACAGCCTGCAGCCCTGCATTTGGCCACTGGCGACATGCTGTAGGGACGGCAAAGCACGCCCAGAACCAGAGTGCTGGGCCTCCTGTTGCTGCAGCACCACTGGAGCTGTGCAGACTTCCCTTAGCAGCATGGCAACACAGGGCCAGGTAGGCCTCTGCATCTCCTGGGCATGACACTGCTGCTGCTCGCTGGAGGGTTGCTCAGGAAGCCACTGGCAGAGCAGGGAAATGGACCACAGCCTTGGGAGGAGGATGGTCCTTTTGCTGTGCTCTGGTCACCTCAAAAAGCAGTGGACCTGACAACCAGGAAACTTGTGCTCGGACCTCCACCGAGCCACAGACCTGTTACATGACTCCAGGAGCAGGCTGTCCTCCTCCCCTCCTGACATCGCAGACTAGGGGAGGGACGGGTGTCACAGACAACGCCACATCTATCAGAAAGGAGGGACTAGAGGGCCATCACTTGGCCTTCCCAGTCCCCAGTGCAAAACACTAATTGCTGGGGTCCCATTCATATGAGATACCCAGAGCACAACCACCATACAGCTGTGCTTCAGGGGACAGGAACAAGTCAGCTCAGAGGCCTCTAGCAACTTCACCAGTACAGCAAGGTCCATGGCCACTAACACTTGCCAGAAAGAAGCATGTTGTGGTGCTCCAAGAAACCAAAAACGCTGGGGACAGGGTGGACTACAACCAGGATACACACTCTGTCACATCCCAAGAACCACAGTTAGGCAACAACCTTAATGCAGTCGGATGAACATCGTGGTGGGGGAGAACTGGAGAGGAGCCCAAAATCCTGCCCATCCCTTCTTCCTCCCTCATCTTTTCCCTTCCTCAATGCACCATTCACTTGGGTGAGCAACCTGTGGCCACAAGATGTAGGTGGTCAAGAGCAGGATTTAATTCAGCAATAAACCCCATGGCTGAGGCGCACCTTTTCTCCTGAGGGAGCTGCTAACCCACTGGGAAAATTTGCCCATGGGAGAGAGACTTTGTATGAGCTCTACTTGCATGCTCCTAGCTCTTGGCAGAGGATGGGAGGCTAGCAGAGCACTTTGACAGACCCACGACACAGGCCAGAGGCTTCCCAACAGCACTACTCAAGGATATGACGTACTCTTCTACCACAGGTCAGGTCCCAGCTACTTGACCGTGATCTCACTAACAGTTTCTTCCTGTGGGACTGGACAGCTCACATAACCAAGAACAAACTGTCCTAAGGTCAGAGGCAACTTGTTCTCAGGGGACAGACCAGCTGCAAGGAGAACACCCCAAGGCAGCAAGTTCACCAGAGTAACAGTCCGTCCTTCGGACATGCTTGTCCTTCAGGAAGGGTAGACAGACGGGAGCCAGGCTTTGTACCCTATTTGATCACCCTTGTTTCTCTATTCCATCCTCCACAAGTCCACCTTTTCCAACCTTATGGAAGACAATCAGGTTGCAGAGAGCTCTCCCTTCTTACCCTGAACTACCACACTCTTGGGAGCCCCTCTGGGACAAGAGTTTCAGGACCAGGACTTCAGAAGAGCTAAGGAAAAACTGCACTATCGGCCACGCTGGACAATGTCAGAACAGAGCTCCCAGGGTGAAGGTTTCATTGTACACTGGGGCAGGGGGCACTCACTGACCTCTGCCACGCATGCAGAGGATGTTTCCCTGCTACCCCTTCTCACACAAACAGGGCAGCAGCAGGGAGAAACTCAGCCTGGCAGAGATAACTCAGCACAGGTCCTCCTGGGCAGAAAGGCAAGGACCCAACACCCTAAGTTAACTGGCCCTGCTCTGTGTTTCCCCCCCTTGTCCCTGTCCCTCCATCTCTAATGGCAAGACCAGTTGAGCTGGGTGGAACACATCACTCCCGTTACACACCTTGCTGCAGCATGACCTACACGGAGCTGGGTAGGAAACTGTTTTAGAGCTGCCCACAAAAAGTTTTCCTACCAGGCAGCTCTGTTATACCTTACTTCAGCTCTGCCTCCTGCAACTGTAAAAAGCTGTGATTGCCAGTAGAACAGCCTTTTCTACACCTGTCCTGAAGCATTTCTCACCATTTTCAGAGGCTGGTTTATCACCTGCTGACAGGCAACGCAGGCAGGACTTCCCAATATAGGAAAAGAACATTTATTCTAATGCTTACATCCCAGTGGAAGCTGAAAGACTCTTCAGAGGCATGCAAGTTGCAAGGCTATTGCTCCACAGCATGCCAAGAGACATGCTGAAAGCATTCAGGGGGACGATGTCCTACCAGGCCAGCAAGAGCTCCCTGCATGTGGACAGCAGGCATCTCTCGCTGCCACCAGCCAGCGCAGCACACAGAGCCTAGAGCGTGTCTTCTTACAAATGCCCTCTATCACAGGTGCTCTTTTCAAGGACTTCCATTTTTCACTTTTCAAACATCAGACATCCCCAAGTGACCTACAGAAGAACCCATCATTTTTCCCCACCCTGACTAAGCAGATTTTCCTGTTTTCCAGTGACTTCCAGGCTTTTCCAGCAACTTCCAAAACTGCAGGTGTCTTGTAAGTCCCCACCCATTTCAGACTCTTGCTTCATACCCCTTATGCACCCATTCACTTCACCTCTTTGTAGATCTTTCCTTTCTCCAGCTGGTTTATTTTGTCCCACTGCAGTGAGCCTTTATCATCCAGTTTTCGAAAAGGTCTGGAAAAAAAAGGGGGAGATGTCAACTTCTTTTGATTTTTGGCAATTGTTACCCAGCAACCACAACATTTGAACTGGGAAGCTTGTTTACCTATATAACAACTCATAATAAAAGCTCTACGTGAGAAGTGACCTTCTGGGCCTCCTGCACTATTTTCTCAGGGGAAGAGGAAATGCTAAAGAGAAATATCCTTTCAAAATGCTGTAACCATTTCATGCCAACATCCCTAACAACTCTTCTTGCTTTTCAGATACAAAGAGGAAAAAAAATGACAGTATAGACTCCCCCTGAAATGCTAAGGCCAAGAAGGCTTTGCCATGAAACACTTTGTGTCCTGTTCCCATCTGCCTATGCCCCACCCCAACAGAGACCGTGGAATGTCTTAATTGGATAAAGTAGTCTGCAGAGCGGATGGAAAGCTGTCTCCATGCTGATCCCGGCAGCTAACCCAAGCTGGCTCCTGTTGTTCCCAAGGGCTTGCCTGGTTACCTTCCACTTGGACAGAAGCGGCAAAACAAGGCGTAAGTTACTTGACCCCCATTAACGTTCATGCTCGATGGGAACATTTCTCCCTCTTGGGATAAGAGTTCCAAACTGTGAGCTCCAGGATCAAAAGCCTTGGTATGAAGCTGCTCCTGCTGCAAGCAGAGCACAATCTCATGCAGAAGTACTGTACGATCCCAAGCTGCCACAGGGCAGACGGCATCCAGCCTCCCACCATGAACTCTACAGCCTACCCGGGCAAGGGGCTCCTCAACCACAAGTGGTCTCCAGTGCACACCTGCATTTTCCCTCAGATAAAACACTCCACAATTCACTACAGCTCACCATCAGGAGGTTCCCCTCACCTTGGATGTATGTCCCTGTCATTCCACTGGCCCACTACAGGAGTGGACCTTAGGCTCCATGCAGCCATGAGGTTTTATCTCCTAGAGGGCCAGATCATCATAGCTCCAGGCTACATTTGTAAGGCACTTCACCTACATCCCATGAAGAAAACCTTTACCAGGTCAGCATAGCTTATAAAGCCATTTCGTGGGTTTACTCTGTTTATGCTAGTGGCCGGGGAAATGGGGGAAGAAAATACATAAAGAGGAAAGAACAGATCTCTCCCTGAAGGGCAGTAATTCCTGGTCAGTCATAAGTTGAGGCAACAAAGCAGACGCAAGTTCCCAAAGCAAATAATCCAAAGAGCAAAGTGAGGACAGCAGCTTGCCTATCAGCTAGTCCCTTGGCAGCTCCTAACTGACCACAAAACCCAGCTGCCACATACAAAGGCTTCCAGAGCTGCCAATTACCAAACAGCATGTATCCAGTAACTAAAAAAAAAATAAATTCCAAAAAACAACAAAACAAAACAAAAAAAACAAACCACACAGATATTTGCTGTGGGGAACAGGAAAAGGAAAGATTTTGGCACACTCTCAAGACCTAGAGCCAAGAAATGGCCAGCTCTCATACACACCATTCCACTCCTCTTTTCTTTCTAAATGTTTAAGTACATTATTATCCCCAAAAATCTAAGTTAAGCCCAGACCATGACAAAACTGATGAGGCTTAAGACAGCCAATTTTAGAAACACGCTTTCTGCTTGGCACTACTCAGTCTATCCACTTATTCCTAGACTGGCCAGTTTTCATCTCCTCAGAGAGTATCTGAGAGGACAGTGGAAGGCTGGATGCCTACTTGGACCTAAGTTATGCTTAGAAAACCACTACTTTTTTGGAAGGTAAAAGGAGCCATTTATTCCAGGGCAGGGGGCCCAAAACCTCAGGTCCACATGCAGCAGTGCAGCATTGCCCCGGGACACGTACTTCCGCCGATCAGTGAAGAAGTTGGGCTTGTCAGCTTGCACAATGACCATGTCGAATAAGTCCCGCCAGTTCTTGCCAACCATGTGTTTCATTCCTTTGTCCCTAAGGGCAAAGGAACAGAAAAGTTAATAGATACAATACTCTTTTTCACCCAACACTGCATCTTTACAACAGTCTGTCCTAAATTTACTCTCATTTCAGTAACACAGAAGAAAGCATAGAGGTTTGTGAATCCCCCAAGGCTCTTTCATTGCATGGAGTATTGATGTAGCACTTTGACTGCTTCAAGCTGTCCCGCCCTTTCTCCCGTACGATGTGAAGTTCAGAGAAGTCTGCGATGCAGCAAAAGGTGCTAGAGGTAATCCAAAGTGGCAGTTCTGTAACATTGTGGCCAGCCACAGCCTTGCATCTTCTTCAAAAAGTGAGTCAATGATGAAGAGAGAGCTGTGGGGTGCAACATTCACCACAACCGGTTCCCAGACAACACTCATGACTATTGCCACAGAAACCTCTAGCATACAACTTTCAGATGCTCACAGGAGAGACCGCACTGCACAGCTCTTGCTGTGCTGTGGTGACCCATCGATGTGCAATAACTTTACTCACACAAAGCTAAAGGGACTGTTTGTAATGAGGAAGAGTTTCTTCTTGTGGTTCACCAGTCGGTTTAGCACAGCATAGATTTCGTCCCCATGCAGAATATACTGTTCTATATCGGAATAAAACAGATATCAATCAAAAAATTTTGGCATAAGTCGTGACCGCATTTCTTTAAGAACAGAAACAAACCTAGCCCCTACTCCACTAGGGATGCAAAAGGCCTGAGTTAGATCCGCCTCAGACAGGCAGGTAGTGAACCACCGTGCTGCCAAAACGGCCTTCCTCATCCTCATCAATCCCATCTAGAGGGAAGAGAAAGACTGAGGAGCTGAAAAGACGGGACTGGCAAAAAAGAGGGTTGATACCATACTGTCACAAGGGACAGGCAGAGCCACTCCAGGCCATGCTGCTACCAGGAGCTTTGTTTCCCCTGAGCGACCAGGAAGGCTTCCCGGATGGTGCCTTTGCATGTTCACATCATGCCAAGGACCGTCATCCCTCGCTTACAAGCTGAAGGAAAACAGAAACACAAGCAATGAGGTAGCTGTTTCCTCCATTAAAATAGATCCTCCATCTGACCCTAAATACCACTCAGTTCTTAATTCCACTCTACCCCCCAGCTGCCTTTAGGCATGCCACAATCAAGTATTTCATTAAGTGCTGTGTCCCCCGACTCCTGTGACTGTGTGTAGGGTCTACACAGTCATCTTACACAGAACGCCACATAGTATTAGACACATCAAAATGGATTTGGCACCAGAGCTCTATTTAACTCACCCATATCTTTTTCAATCCATTTGTACATGACTCCTTTCACATGTACATCTCTAATGGCATCCTAAAGAAAAGGACAGGGAAAAAAAGATTCAGTTTTACATATGGCATTCCTGTTTCCCAGCATGCAAACCTATTGCCACCACTGAGGACCAATACAGTAATGACACATCCCCTCTTCTTGCTGAATGAACAAAAGCTACATTAATGCTAAGCAGAGGACCTTGTTCAGTGAGGCTCACCGATATGCCAAAAAGACAACCACAGTGGCTAGCTCAGCTGATGCAGTACAAGGGGAAAAACCTCAAAACCTACCCATGAAAGCACAACTTCATTCCTCCTCCAGGAAACCAACACATGTTAACACACTGTTACCAAGGCAATCAAGATTGTGCAACTCCAAAACCATTTGCTGCCCCAAAACTGTACTGGCTCAGACACTAACTGGCTTCAAAACCATTTGCTGCCCCAAAACTGTACTGGCCCAGACACTAGCTGGCTTTTCTTCCTCCCTGTGCCTGTGGAAGCTCTGCCAAACGTGACCCAGAGGATGGGAGTGTGGCCAAGGCAAACAGCAGCAGAGGTGAGCATCTGTGATTCCAAAACGCTCCCCACAAGCCAAGGAGGGCTACAGCTCCTAGCCCCGGATGACCAGTGGGCACAGGCTGATCAGAAGTTTCCACTGGGAGGGTAAGGGGTTTTTGCCAAAAGAGACCCGCCCACTTTTCAGGAGGAGGCAAGTTAAAACAGATATTGTCAAGGGCATCCAAATATCCTCTATTTTCCAGGCCAGAGGCCAAGATGCAACACATTTTTGGACACACCCAACCGAGTTTCTTCCCAAGTCTCCATCCAATGAGATACGTCAGATACACAAAACCATTTCCAGAGCAGCAACGCACTTTGCAGTGTTTGCCCATGCAAATGCTTGTTTTAACAGTACCGTTTTCATCCCTGACAATTTAGACAGGTAAACAAATGCTGCCTTTCCCCAGGACCTTTAAATCCCTGTTACACTACATGTGCTCCTTCAGGAGTTGCCCTTTCGGACTGGATTCCCACACTTGCCACTGACGTTGCTACAGCGACACTTGCACATGATGCCACACAGTAACCTGGTCTCACTGGTGAAACCTGCTTGTCACCCCAAAAATTATTTCCTTCAAAGCTCGGAAAGAACGGGAATTTACAACTTAGATGGGGTATGATGAAGGAGGTGTTACCTCTTCAAAACAGAGTTTTAGGAGTCTCTTTCCACCATGTGGATTTGAATGGCAAAAAGGCAGAGGTCACATCTCATTCACCAAGAGACTGCCTTACTGGAAAGAAACAGAAAAAAAAAGCAAGAGCACTAACAAGATGATAACTTTCTATTGACCAGCACTGGCACTAAAAGCAAGCAACGCTTTGGATTTGTGTCAAAACTACCTTTGCAGGGCAGAAGAAGATTCCAGTGTGCTCCTTCCCTAAACTCCTGCCCCCTCAAAAACAAAAGAAGCAAAAAGAAAGAAAAAAAAAAAAAAAAAAGGGGAAGAACTATAAGGTTCCTGCAGGTAAAATCTTGGTAGCCTGGGGAGGTGTCAAACAGGGCTCAAAAATTCCTCCAAAGGGAAGAAGGGTAAGCTTCTTACTCTCAAATAAAAAGCAATCAAACTGGTGTGACTGGACTATTTGGTTTACCTGTCAGCTTCAGCCTTTACCATTGCCTTAGGGTCTGCCCTTTTGACTCAGTGCAGTGTCTCTAGCACTCAACCTGCTCCCAAACACACAGTGATGCAATCAGGATTACCACTAAAAATTACAGAAGAGTGTCAGGTTTAGACAGGTCTTAACCCATGGTGAGCCTGTGTTGTAATAACAACTGGGGCTATGCAAGTCCTCTCGGACACCTGTCTGTGTAGGCACAGAAGGATCTCTGTGCTCATGTCCACAAACCATTTCTTTGCACTTGCACTCAGGTACTGCAAAGGGTTAAGTTTTGCAAAAATGTCAGTGTATCCTCATTGTACAGAAAAAAGCAGTAACTCTTCTGGTGTGAGCACAGGACAGTCCCCAACTTTTCAGTATAGGTTTCAGGCACTGGCACAGATTTTCTGTTGCAGCTCTTTTCTCTGCCTACCTCAGTCACTCCTCAGGAATGACCACATCCCTCAGCAAAGGATGCAAAGACAAATGCCAGGATTAGCACTCAGGAGTTTTGGGCCTTGAGCACACCATTCTCCCTGTATTGAGTATGTATCAGGCTGTGGCAAACACCCACCTGCTCTCAGGATTTCAGTTAGGAACACATCCATTTTGACCTCAAAAGAAGGTTCAGAAGACACTCTTGACAAAAGGCCTCAGGAGTCAGCTGTATCCCCTCTTCCCATTTTCCCCACCCCAAGAGCAAAAACAACTACAATAACTAACACCCTAGAAACATGCTAACGTCTTGTGGGAAACTGGCTGGCATGCTCTTATCAAGCGCTAACAGAAGGTCAGAATGTGAACTGTAATCCTTGGCTGCGGCAAACTGACAAGGTGGATCCTTATCACAAAAGAAGCAGCACAGATGTGGAGCTCCGTTTCCCTCATGAGATGACTGAACAGCATATGTATGGGCTGCTACCAGTGGATGAGCGTAATATTCCCACAGGGTACAAATTAAAAACCTCTCTCCATGGAAAAGCGCATGCGATGTGGCTTGGCTACCAAGGAAGATGCATCACCTGTCAACGGAAGTCACCCAGGGCAGCAATCTCAAGAGCTTATATCTTGCCTAGAGTATTAACTAAGAAGCTAAACAGCAACCCCAAACAATGCTGATAATCCCACTCAGCCCTTTCAAATGCAGGGAGTGAAGCTGGAGGGCACAGTTAGCACCTTGGAGTAACTGGCTCTTGAAAGTTACAGTCACCCACTGAAAAACATCCCAAAAGGATCAGACTACTCTGTAGCTGCAAAGGCAAGGGGTGAGTTCTCAGAGCAGGCAAGGGCAGGTGTTTCACAATCGCTGTATAAAGCAAACTGTTTGATACAAGGTCAGACCAAGCCTCTTCGAAAAATGAGATATTAACAGGAAAACATAGAGCTTAAAAGTCTGCAGAACCAGAAAACATTTACACAAGCTTTGTGACATATTCCCCACAGAAGGACCTTCAACCTAACCAGCCTAGGCACTCCTGCAAGGGATAATGTACAGCAACACCAACTCTGTAGTACAGACAGAAACCTAACGTGTTCTGAAAACACAGCTTTGAATATTCCCTGGTAATGCTTTACCCTAAAGGGGCAACAATGCTGCCGTATTAGGCTACTCACTAACAGCCCCTTAGGTTTGGGTACTACAGAGCTCACCAGGGCTAACAAGCCAAAGAGCTCACAATTCTGATGTAGTATGAGCTATGGGGCAGTCAACATTTTACTTACAGATATATCCTTGTAAAGATGCACCTGGTCAAACTCAATGCCATGAGTTATGAAGTAATCAATGACTGAAGAGAGCAGCGTCATTTCAGGAAGAGAAAAAATGTCCATAAACTGCTTAAGTGATGGACCCTGGAAAGCAAAAAAAATGAGGGAGACACATTAAACAAAAAATACTTAAAAAAATAAAAAGCCAACAAACGAACTCCTATCACTGAGTACCATGTGGAAGACATTCCAGGCTAACAAAAAGAACAACACGAATGTGGGAAGTCCCAGCCACTCAGCAAGCAGCCCTCTCTTCTCAACCAAAACACTAACCTAATGCATTAACACTTGACAAGAGAGAGGTTTCTCCTTCACAGAAATCATTAAACAAACCCAGCATCATTAACACCACAGGGTGAAGGTGGAGGAAGCAGGGAGTCAGTCCTAGACACTAACTTTTATTTCAACTCCATGCCCTCTGCTTCCCACCCGGCCTCTTGGCATTACCACAGGTGCCAAGAGACAACACTCTGCTACAGAAGCAGCTATGGCCTTTGCTGGAGGTGGCCCATTGCTTATCTAAACCAGGCTGTGACACTGGACACATAGGCACCAAAAATTCTCTGACCACTCCAGTGAGGTTTCACACAGCAATGCAAGAATCACTCCAACAAGCACTTTGTCAATGCCTGTCTGCCCTTGAGTCACTACGGAAAACCCGGAGTAGGCACAAAGAAGAACTTCAGCCCACCCAGCAGTCAAGTGGAAATGGATAGTTAAATCCTAACCAAGGAATAACTCTCCTTGCATTAGGCAAGGCTGCAGCTCTCCCATACATTTGCTATTTTTACTGCCTATCAATCACAAATCTATCAGCAAGTCAACAGCCAACTTGGGCTCCAGAGAGGCCTTCCAGTAAAATAAAGCTTGTTTATTCAGTATGTATATTCAGTATGTACCACTTGTGCAGAGGACTGTGGTGAGTCTCCCTGGTAAGCTAGAGCTGGAATCAATTTTTTCATCGCTGAAGTGCCAGATCAGCCAAGGGGAGAGTTACTAAGGTCTTGTATATGAAAAGCAATTTGGGAAATGCATAGACGTCTCAATGAACCTGGTCACCAGAGGTGCCCTGGCAATCCAGTCGCATCATGCCTGTGCATGTGAGCTTTGAGCAATCCATGACTGACAGCCGCAAAGTTGCAACTCTCTAAGATAATACCGGTCCACATCAGAAGGCATTTATTCTAGCTGTGTGACAGACAGACATGAAAGCAGCATCCAGAAGACCACAGAAGATACACACGGTGGAAGGTGACAGAGGGCACATGCTGCCTAATGACATACATGCGCTACTATCATGTCAGGATGTAACAACAGTAACATCTCCCATTCAGTCTGGTCTTGTAAGGGTAGAAGACACTAGCACTCTGTTTGCAGCACTATCTAAAGGCAATATTGGGACAACACAAAGTGGGGTCAAGAAAAGGGGTCAATGCAAAAGGGCAAAGGAATAACAACCAGCATTTTGTCTGAGGTTTGCTACCAAAAAATGCTGTGATTGAAAGCTACGTTGGTGTGCTGAAGGTTATAAAATTCCTATCCACCCATCCAGCACAGCACAACTTGACTTACAGCAGAAGAGAACACAAAGAACACGGTCTGGTTTGGGCCACATATTGCACACAGTGGTGCTGCTTAGCAATACTTGCTGTATCCTTTCAACAGACTTTTGTCCATTTTGATGTGTGGTTACTAAGGGAACATTTCTCCCACCAGCAAAACCAAAATTTCCTGAAAACAGCCCCCACCTTTTTTTCCTGTTCAGGGATTCTGGGAAAGAAGCAAGAGGGAGAGACAGGCAGTTCCTACTGAAATCACTAGGTATGGGATTTAGCAGAGCACAGCAAAGCAATGCCATGTCCCACCAAGACCTTAAGCACAGAGGAGACAGTTCAATGTTAACAGCAAAGACTTACCTTGTAGGTAGTCAACTTTGATCTCGTTTTTGTGCCTTATGCCATCATCCTACAAGGCAAGTCCAGCCTCCCCCCTCCCTTTAGTGGCCTCAGCTTCCTTACAGCAGACATATTGACAAAAGTCAGGATGAAAACTGGACCATAGTTTTAGAAAGTGCGCTACATGTGCTTTTTCCACAACACCCATAAGTTCCCCACCTTCATTACAGGCCAGCACTAGTCCTGCCAGCAAAAGCCACACTAGTTGCTTTGTCTAACCCTGGGCAAGATCTGTGCCTACATACTGCAGGTGCTGGGATGCTGGTAGCTGACCCCACACTCCTGCCAACAGAGGATCAAGAAAACCCTTAAGGAAGAATATTTACACACTTCAGCTACATCAGTCCCACTTGTCTTATGCCTTGTTGCCTGCAATCACTGACCTGGAAGACCTTCCTGTTACCCATACAGGTAGCAACGTTAGCGTGGCAGACTAAAGAAGACAAGGTCAAAGATCCCTGCTACAGCCTCACTCCACACCAATTGCACTGCACTTGCTCACACTAGCAGTCATCTTAACCCAGATGCTTTCCCGCTAAGGTGTTAGTGGCACAGGTTGAGCAGACATTGCTGGATGCAAATGTCATTAGTTGTATATACTTTTATTCTCTTTGGGACCCACCTATTAGTTTATGGAGTTCATTACATTATTAGGAAAAGAGGTTCACCTCTTTTTGCAAAGAATAAGCTGCTATTCCTACCTCTGTGGCCAAATGTTATACTGAATTTTTCAGGACTAAACTACAGGAAAGAAAACACCTGGTACACAAAAAGCAGCAAAGAAAGGCACCTTGGCATGAGCACCTGGCCCTACAAAAGGCCACAATTCAAAGCAGATTTCATGTTTACAATTATTTAAAAAGAAAGGTGAAATCATCTTAAGTTTGCCAAGAGTGAGGAGAGTTGCACAGAGGGAGGCTAATCGAGTGCAGTTTACAGATATATCAAATTTGAAACAGAAACATCCTATTTCAAAGCTGGAAACAACACTGAGCTATAAACAGAGTATATACTTATCCAGAAAGCAACCACTCAGATTAATTTTTCCCAAGAGAGAGAAAGAAATTAAAAAGTGACCTTGCTAGAGACTTCACACAGCAGACTCAAAGGAGTATTACCAGCGGAAGCCTGCCCTTCTGCTTCCAGCTTCCCCTAAGGCAACTGAACTAACAAAGGGCAAGAAACAAAGCGGTTCTGGGGGGAAGGGATGTGAATGGCCCCGCTTGCCCACTGCACCACACCAGCCACTTAATGCAAAATGTTTCTCCTAACTTCCTCTAGTTCAGGCAACCAAAGGGTTCCTACAGCTCCTATGGACAGAATTTCAGTCCTTTACTGTGACAGTAAGCTTTTCTGCCTAAAAATCCCAACCTAACACTCATGGGTGCTGACCCTATGAATAATATCTACTGAGTAGGTCTGAAGAGGTGTGGAGAGGGGATCCCTTTCATGAAGGGAAAAAACCCTACCCAAAACCAAAAAGAGAAAGGCATTGCAAGCACCCTGCTGCTACACACACATACCCCTTCCGCACAACTCTGCAAACACCATCACTGCAGGCTGCCCTGGTAGCTTGGGAGCTGGATTTGGCCAAGGAACAACTCCCTATCAATCTCCAGAGCCATTCAGCTCTAGCCCAGTAGCCCTGGTGTTTAGAAAAGCTTCGCAGATGGCTTTCACATGCTAAACTGCTAAATAACCTCTGGGGCAAATCCCCACTAGAACAAAAACACACGCTGCAGCTCACTATGGCCTGAGCCTTTTGGAGTTCGAGAGAGGCTGGAGTCATTTACATGCTGATACAATTCACTCTGTTTTCCTAGCCATTAAAAGAGCTGCTGCAACATAGCAGTAAAGGGCTTACAATACCTTGCCATAGAAGTCACTCATCTGGTACAGCGGAATGTGCTGTGTACCACCGTAGAGTTCGATTACCTCTTCATCAGGCACTGGTTTGAGCCCTCTAGACGCAAAACAACAGAAATAGTTTGTCAGTAATCACCAGTCTGCACAGAGCTACAAACTGCAGAGAAAGAGAAGACAGGACAAACAGGCTCCTTTCTAAAACTCACACATTTCTCTTGCACACAAGAGAGCCAGAGAGCCTGACAGCTCCATGGTTTCTTAAGATTCACATAAAATCTTTCACGAGACATTTTTCAGATACCTTGTTTGCTCCTTCAAGTTAATTGAGGGGCTTTATCCACATTCCAGCAGAAAGTTCAGACAGAGGCCTCCCTCTGTATGCTGTCAATCTGCTGACAGGTCTGCCCCACCAAATTGGCCCCATGACCTGACTTTGGCAGCACTGGGTAACTGTAGTTTTGGAAAGGTTGCTTCCACAAGGTGTATCATCGTTAAATGCAAAGGTGTAGGAAAAGAGCTTCCTGAAAATGTTTCCTTCCTATTCAGTATTCCTAAGCAAAACAAGTTCTTCACTAAGACCATTCAACAGAGGTTGCTGTTTTTCCCCAAAACACCATAACCACAGGCATGGCTATGAGCTATACCATTCGTGAACATCAGGTTATCTGACTGCTGCAGGTTTTGCCTCTTGCACAATTTTTGATGGCTGTTTACTCAAGCAGTCAGCAACCTTCCCTTTTGTCGTGGTTTAAGCCCAGCCAGCAACTAGGTCCCATGCAGCCGCTCACTCACTCCCTCCTCTCCCAGTGGGATAGGGAGGAGAATAAAAAAGTGACTCGTGGGTTGACATAAGAACGATTTAATAACTAAAGTAAAATAAAGTAAAATACTAACAATAATAATAAAGGATATAACAATAATAATGAAAAGGAATACAATAAAAAAATAAAACCCAAGAAAAGACAAGTGACACGCAATGCAATTGCTCACCACCCACTGATGCACGAGCGGCAATCCACCCCTCCCAGCCATCTCCCCCCAGTTTATATACTGAGCACGATGTCCTATGGTATGGAATATCCCTTTGGCTAGTTCAGCTCAGCTGTCCTGGCCATGCTCCCTCCCAGCTTCTTGCGTACCTGCTTGCCGGCAGACCATGGGAAACTGAAAAATCCTTAACTTAGGATAAGCACTACTTAGCAACAACTAAAACATCCGTGTGCTATCAACATTATTCTCACACTAAATCCAAAACACACTGTACCAGCTATTAAGAAGAAAATTAACTCTATCCCAGCCAAAACCAGGACACCTTTCTCCTTTCCTATTCAATCACGGTACAGACTCTGAGAAGTTAAAAGGTGTCTCAGTTTTGCTCAAAAGCAGAGGACAGTTTAGGAAAAGGACACTCCAAGAAGGATAGTTACAAAAGGACAGTAGGGAAAAAAAAAGTTTAAATGTGTTTTCGCTAAAAATCTCTTTATGAAGCTGAAGTGAAATATGGGGCAGTACTAACCCCTCTTCCTACCCGCCCCCCCCAAAAGCTAGCACTCAAAGAAGCCAATTCTCTCTGATTATGAAACTCCCTTCTTAATATTCTTAGAGTGTTTACTGTAACTGAAGCTTAACAGCAAAAGGGCAGAGTTCAAAAAAAACCCAACAACATTGGCTTTCAAGCTCAGGAAATACAACACAGATTTACAGGAGCTTTGCTACAGATATCTATGAATTACTGCTTATTACAAACCAACCCCACTCCACTTTGTGGCCACGTTTTCTCCCAGTCTCCAGTCTCACAGCTTTTTGGAGAAAAGTTTGCTCTGCACTGTTTCAGTCACTTCTTCCAAAGCACACCCAGCTCTTCTTGGAGAACAACAGAAGGAAAAATAGGACAACCTAGGCCTTAAAACTAAGCCCAGATTCTGAGGCATCATTACTTTATTGACATGTCTGCACTGCTTTAAGATTTTATTTGCACATCCAGACCACTGTCCTCTTAGCTTTGTGACAAGGCACAGCAGACCACTGCTGGGATACACTCCTGCCTGGAGAAGACAGGCACGTATCTGGACCACGTACAGAGGAGCCCTTTCCTAGTTGCAGCGTTTGCTCACAGACATTAACCCAGGCATGCTGTAGCTGCAACTCAGACATCACGCAGAGTACGTGACCAGATGTGTTACCATTACAAAAAGCTCCAGCTCTTCCCACCCACACTTGGCTTGAAATGCTTGAGAAAAATAACTCCCTGCAATTATATGCCAGGTAAGCATTTGAAGCAAGTGCAAACAGGATAAGCCAGATGAGACTGTGCTCTGCTCAAAAAAAATCCCCATACGCCATGAACATGCACTCAGATTTAGTAATCCACTGTTGCATATATAGGCATTTAGAAAATGATTTTCAGAACTGACAGACCTATATGCCGTCCCCAGCTGGACATAATGGAAAGCATCGATCTTCATGAGAAGACTCTGTGATAAGGAATAAATATTTACTGTTAGAATTGGGTAGGTTTACACTGAAACGTTAAGTTTCAAGTTCCACACAAATGACATTTAGAAAATAAATTCTTTATAAACATCCCACATCTTTAAGCTGCACTTACTCTTCAGCCACTTTTACACACACTTATTCGTACTGTGACTTTTTATTGGCCTCTCTGGCAAAAGCCCATCTTTCTACGAGATGAAATACCACTGTCTGATACACTCCAAAGTTTGTGGACAGGGATGCAGTTGAAAAACAGAAAGAACAACGTTTCTGTGACTCAGACAGTTTCTTCTTATCTCCCTTCTAAAAGCACACACAATCCAAAGGAGGTTTGTGTGCAAAGAGATCTATTTCTTGTCACATTTATCTTAAGCAGAACTAAGTGGGCAAATTTTGGTTTAGAGCACAGCGGCACCCAGTCATTTTCTTCATACAAGAGCTCTCCCCTCCACCACTTCTCCCCCTCCCCAACAGATACTTAAGCAAAGATGTTCACGAGCATACTGGGCTGGTAACATTAGACCTTTCTTTGCATTTTTTTGTATCAGACTCCCCTATTCATGTGTCATCCCTTCTCCTCCATCCATTATTCTGAAGCGTAACACAAGTTATCTGGGCACAGAAAGCAGCCTTACACTAAACCCACATCGCTCTGCAACCTGAGTAAGGACACAGCATCAACCTATTTGCGCTGTTTCTACCACTGTGCAAGGTAATTGATTCCACAGAGCATTCACAACCTTCAGGCACCTTCTTTTATCATGATACTGTATCAGTGCAACTTGTTACACCGTGGGCAGACCTCCCACAGTTTGTAAGGAGTGCAGGCAAATATGCTGAAAGATTTACTTAGACAGGCACTACCCAGTTTTTCGTGTGTTTTGCAAACTCTGATCCTGAGAAAAGAGAGTTCTCACCCTCTACTCACTCAAAGGGCAATTTGCCTGGCTAGGCTAGTCGCCTCTATTTCTCTGATACATCAGCCAGAGATTTAAAGGGAGAAAGAAACTTCAGTTTCTCACAGATCTACTTCTTACTTTGTAAAGTCAGAGGCATGAACAGTCTGCTGCCACGCTGTCACTGCAGTTCGGACAAAAGACACGTGAAAACTCTATACAGTTTTTTTCTTCATTCTCTTTTTTTTTTCCCATGGCTGGAGAATAGTACACACACTCCGGCCTTTACTGCCTGCTTCCCTGAATTTGCTCAAAGTTCGACATAAGAAAAGCTACTACAGTGAAGCAACTTTCTCTGCTGTGCTCCCACCTGACTGCCTGGCTGCAGCAGCCAGCATGACATCACTGGGCATCAGGCTTTCAGGGAATCAGTCCAAAGCACTGAAAAGGGTTAAAGCTAATGCTTGCACTTTGCTTGCCTGTGCCCCTAAGAAGCATGCATCTCAAGTAGCTTGGAGTTTTTTCCAGGCAGTCCTGTTATTCGGGGTGGGGGGTGGGGAAGGCTTCCTAAAGCATTCTCCTGACAAGTCATTTTTATTATTCTAG
>JAVKLA010000036.1:6755757-6777761 GCA_034782735.1 Sagittarius serpentarius | reverse complement strand
GGGGGACACACAGCGGGGGCGGCGGTGGTCCCTCACTGCAGCCGCGCCCCCGCCCCGGCCCTCGGCCCCGCCCCGGCCCATCAGGCGAGGCGAGCCACCACCTCCTCAACCCTCCTGAGCCGGGTCACGTGGGTCCCGACCACGTCCTTCCGTTCGGCTCTTTCCAGGGCTGGGGAGGCCGCGCGGGAGGTGAGGGGTGCGCGGCCCGGTGCCGCGCGCCAGGCGCTGCGCTGAGTGGCTGGGCGTCCCCGCCGGGCCGGGGAGAAGGGGCCGCCCGCCGTGGCCGCGGGGGGGGGCCGAAGCTGGGCCCGGGAGACCCGCTTCTCACCCCTCCACGAAGTTATGACGGGGGGCTGCGGCCCCGCGCCTGGGGCTCTCCCGCAGCGGGCCTGGCCTCCCGGTCGCGCTTTGACCGCGAGGCGCTGGGGGCCGTAGTACGTGCCGTTCCGCCTCTCACACGCCTCCCCCTTGTTCTCTTCTTTGTACGCGAAGTGCTGCAGGCGCCGATCCCGCCCCGGTCATGCTGGTGAGCAGGAGGGTGAAGCGCCTCTTGCAGCTGGTGCCTGGGAAGCAGCGCTTCGGAGTTTACAGGTTCCTGCCCTTCTTCTTCCTCCTCGGGGGAGCGATGGAGTGGTTCATGATTAACGTCCGCATTGGCAAGGAGACCTTCTGTAAGTGAGGGCCGCGCCGCCGCGGCTGATCCTCGCCGGGGGGCGGCAGGAGGGGGGGCCCGGTCCCTGCTGAGTCATCACTGCCCCCACCCCCCGGCGGCCCCGGCTCTGGTGCGGCCCCGTGTGCCGCGGCAGCTGCTAGCGGTGAGCGCAAGGGAGGCGGTCCCCCTTCGCGAGAACAACAGCAAGTCAGCAGGGTCTGGTGGCGGGGTCCTCACCTGGAGGCCTTTAAAGAGAATCGGCAAGTCAGCCTCTTCTCTCTTTAGTACAGGACGTCGCACTCCAGATTCTGCCAGCCTAGCCGAAGGTACTGGGCAGAAACAAACAGAAAACCTGGGTTTAGAATACCAGATTAGCTTTATATTTTTTTTTTTTTACGTTGAAAAAGACTCAGGGTCTTTTGAGGGTTGTCAGAATTTAAATGTAGGCGTGGGTTCCTCTGAAAAGTGACTTTTTTAATTAGGTATTTATGAAAATGAGTCACGAGAACTTAGCTAATGGCAGTCACTTTCTAGAAGTTAAAGCATGTGGCATTCTTCCCTTTAGGAAGTCTTGCTACAAATTTTTGTGTACTTCAGAAAAAGGATCAGCTCTACTGTACGTTGTACGGGAATATTCTCATTTTCATGGGAAATTTAGTTGAGCCTCCTGTAGAATAAAACAGCTTGATACAATTTCCATAGCTGACAAACTGTAAACAAAACTGCTTCACTGCTCGCTCTGAAGGCTTGGGTTTGTTGTGGTTTTTTTCAGTTTAATAATTTGAGGCATACCTGTATAGTAATAAAGCCAGGTTAGAAACTAAAGCACATTCATGTAGCAGCCATTACATTTCAGCTTCAGCCTTATTTTCTTGAAGAAAAAAAAAAAAGTTACGCCTATATGATACTATACTACAGTAACAATAACTGTGCAGTTTAGCCTTATTACTGCTCCATAATCCATGCAAAGTGACAGTGTACAAGACTGATAACTTTTTTTTGTCAGTGGGAGATTTTATTTGGTGATGGATACTCGGGTGATCAGGGTGAGGGGAGGCAAGAAGGACAACTAGGAAGACTATGAAGGTGGGTATATTGCCGTGTTTGTTTTTTTAAAAAAAAAAAAAAAAAAAAAAAAGCTAAAATACTGAAGCCATGGTGGCAGTCCTCAGGTATTGACTTTGTGCTTATAATTTAATTTCCCTTTGGCTTCAGCTGGTTTGGGCATTTGTATTTTTAATTACCCTCATGGGAAAGTAGACAAGAAATGACTGTATCACACTGGAAACAGTTTTCCTATAAAAACATTTCATCATGATGGGAAGAACTTTAGCCTGGATGGGAAGGAGAACATGAGCTATTACTAAGCGGTAATAAGGATTTGTGTTGGCTTGAATTTTCAGTTGCCTGTTAGTGTCTGCAAGAGAAAATTGGATTGAAAAGTTTAAAGAGGGATGACAGGCTTCATACATTTAATACTATATTGCACTTGGAAAATGCTAATACAATAAAATCTTCTTTCTGGCAGATGACGTTTACCGTAGGAAACGATCTGAAAGACAGTACGAGGCAAGGATGGAAAAAAATGAATTTTAGCTGAAGGGGGGAAGGTCCTGAATGCTTCAACTGTATTAATACCAAAGAAGCATTACTGCCACATTGATGGTAGGGGAAGATTTTGTCTGCAAGATGAACTGGAATCCACAAGTTTGTGAAATATGCTCTCACATGGTTGTGGCAGTTTATTCTTCCTCCATCTACTTTGTATCTTTAGTATTTTGTATTTAAGCCAAATACAATAGCGGAAAGTTCATCGTCTCTAGGCCTCTGCCACTTATTTCATGTTTGTTTAGTACTTTTAAATAAACTAAACTGAGTAAATAGAGTCTGGCTACTGCTTTTCTTTGCTTGATGAGGCACTGTTCTTGTGCCAAGACCAATGGGAAAGATGTTACATATTGCATACATAGTATCTTGGCACAATGGAAATAGTAATTTTTTGTTAGTTTTCTTTGTACTGATAGAAACTGCTCTGGCATCTCATTTGTTTTCTTTCCAGTGTGGCATAGTTTTAACTAGATAAAAAGAGGACAGACTTACCGCTTAGTGTTTACTCAGCCCACACTGTTTGGAAAGTCATCCGTGCATTCAGGCTCCACTGCCTACAAGTGCTGTAATACCCATTGTTGCTACTCTAACAATGAATTGAGCTGAGGGCTTTGGGGAAAAGTCTGGTGCATTTACCTGGTAACAGGCACAAATTTAGAGGAATGTGCAATGGCAGTCCTAGCAAACCCGAATTCTCTTTGCAGGACTCCTGTATCCCTAAAGAAGGAAAACAGAGCTAACTGCTACATCCTGGACAGCTTTTAAAGTTTTGTTTTACTCCTTCACACAGTGACACTAGCTCTAAAGTGTGTAGGAGCATGTCAGTGACTGCATTAGCATGACTGGTGCAGTATTATCAGGGAGGATCATAGATTGATGCCATTTGTTTCATTTCTGATGGTATGTGTATATGTCGAGGGTTCCATAAAGAAGCCAATTCTTAAGATCACCCAAAAAGCAAACCCAAGGGAGTTCATACACTTACATGCATTCCTGTGCTAACTCCTAACAGCAATTTTCCACAGAACTAAGTTTTCATTAACTAAAGAGAGAATGACTGTTTTGAAGATGTTACGGTGCTGGTATTCAGCTTGCAAGCGGAGGGTAACCACTGCACTTTGTGTTGTGTCTTCCGAGGACTTGATCTGGAGGACTAGTGCTACTTGTGTTTTCAGGAGATAAAAAACTGACAGAGAATTAAAGATGTGACTGTGCCGCTGCATATTTTGGTCTGGACGGGAAATGAATTACTTCGGGAAAACCTCTGTTTCAGAAGAATTAGATTTTGACTTTGGTTCTGAGGTAGAGCCCACATTCAAACACTCGTGCACAAGCTTCTTTCTGCAGTCACAGATCATTCCACTGAAGTAAATCCTGACTGTAGCAATACAATTGTAATGGGTTTACGTGGCAAGGTTTTGGTAGCGGGGGGGCCACAGGGGCGGCTTCTTTAAAAGTTGCTAGAAGCTTCCCCTGTCTTCGATATAGCCAATGCCAGCTGGCTTTAAGACAGACCCGCTGCTGGCCAAGGCCGAGCCAATCAGCGACGGTGGTAGCGCCTCTGTGATAACATACTTGAGAAGGAAAAAAAGTACTGGGGGCAGAAGCCGCAGCTGGAGAGGAGTGAGAACATGTAAGAGAAAACATCTCCGCAGACACCAAGGTCAGTGAAGAAGGAGGGGAAGGAGGTGCTCCGGGTGCCGGAGCAGAGATTCCCCTGCGGCCCGTGGTGAAGACTGTGGTGAGGCAGGCTGTGCCCCTGCCGCCCAGGGAGGTCCACGCTGGAGCATTAATAAAAAGCCAGATTTTGAAAGCGACTGAGCTTTTAGCTCCATCTGCCTTTACTTCTTGAGCCTTTTGGAACTCTCTCCTGCCAGTTCTTGGTTTCCACAGAACAAGTAAGTTTTTCAATACCCTTAGGTTATTTAAGAAAAAGCCTTGTGCCCTAGTTACTTCTCAGTCCTCAGGAGCCTGGTGTGAAAACTTCCTGTGGCTTCCCTTAGCACTCCTGTAACAGTAGTAGAGTGTTGCACAGACATTGGTGAGTCAAGGCCCAGTTTTTCATGTCAGAGCTCTTATTTTGCAGCACTGTGTCCCATTTGCAGCTGAGAGCACCAAGCACGTTTGGAAGATATCTTAGGTGTCTCCAGCTAGGTAAATGGAGACAGGCTGCAGTCGCTCACCAGAATTGTGGTGTCAGGGTATTCTGTGACCAGTGCAGGAATAAAATCCTCTGAGTTGGCATTGTACAATTTCAGGCAACACAGATCTGTTACGACAAAATGAAGCCTGACGTTCGGAAATCTGAACTGTGTGTGCTAGTGCTGATCCTTCTGCATTCGATTTTGCCAGCCTCTTGCTAATGCTGGAAATAAGAGTAGCTGAAAGGCCCCAGTGCCCAGCCTATTCCAGTACTGAACACACTTGGGGATCTAGTATCACTTTTCATCTACACCCAATCTTCTACAACCAAGGTCTTCATTTGGTTTCTCAGTTTTATCCCTACTGACACCCAGTTCTGTGGTCTTCGCCTTCCCCATCTCTTTCCCATCCTCCAGCTTCCCCCTCCGTCTGTCTGCTGTGGTGGTGGGCAACAGGGAGGAAGCAAGAACCCTCCTTCAGCTCGGAGCTCAGGCTAGCACTGGGAACACACCACTGCTTCTGTTATGCACTGCGGGAGCAAGCCAGGTAGACATCTCTCATTTTAAGCGCTGCTGAGCCCCTGCCAGTTCTGGAGTTCAGCATGTCCATTCCTTCTTCAGGGAGTTCATCTAGTGTCAGCCCAGAAGGCAGCTCGGCATCTACTTGCAGTGGCCACAGCGGGAAATTCTGAGAATTAGCAAAGCATTTCTGCTGAAAGCTTTCCAAACTGCTGATGTCAGGCCAGTATAGATATCAAGCATGGAAAATTTCAACTCAGTAAAGCAGCAGCAGTAAATAGTCATTTGTGAACAAAGTGATACTTATCTACAAGCAATGCTGCTCACCACTCCAGCATTAGAGAGGGGACCATTTCATGAGCGATTCAGAATGATTTTGTAGAAAGAATGGATCTGTTCATTGATTGTTTCCCTGCTGTTGTGCGCTCAAAGATGTTGCTGGCTGAAGGACCCGTGGCGAGCCAGAGAAGTACTGAAAAGTTCTGGTAAAGGAAGCATGTATGCGCCCAGCCTGTACTCCTCCCTAGCACAGGGGTGCAGCGGAGTTTTGTCCCAGCTTTTCAAGAGTAGAAAAAGGAAAAGATAGTCATCTGTTATGTATTGGTGAATTCTTCCCTGGAGCAAAACTTTTACTACCTTCAGTGGAGGCAAGCTTTCACTTTGGACTTCATGCACAGATACAAAACTGTACCTGCGCCCTGGTTATAGCCAGCCCCAGGTGCTTCCAAGAAAGGTGCAAAAACCTGCAACAGGCACAGGTGGGATGACTGGTCCCAAGGAATTTCCTTAAGTTGTCACTGGACATTGGTGCTTGGCACAAAGTGTGAGGATTAATTACAGTCCTCCCCAAAATCATCCAATGGAAACCGCATTCGGACACTCCCTCTAGAGACAGTTGCACAGACTTCATGAAGGACTGACCATCCTTCACCATTTTTGTCCCAGGCTTTCATTGTGCTTAGCTTAACCTGGGCTGAGCCACACCGGTTACTCATACTGCTGTGTAATTCAGTGCATTCTCCTCCGTTTCTTTTCCCGTCTCTCCTGCTGCCTCCTTTAACAGATGATAATCTGCATGGCCAGACTTCTGCACTGGATTTCTCATCCCTCTTAGCACAGGAAGGACTGACCGTAGGAGACCACCATGTCTCTGAGGCCTGAGAGAGACTGGGAATCTCGTTATCCAGGATCACCAGATCCTACAGCACTGCAGCAGCTGTCCTTTTGTTTCTCTGTATGATAGTGGAATTAGACTTGCTGGAAAATGCAGTAAGCAAGAGGAATATGAGGTTTATTTTATTAATCAGAATATTTCACATATATCAACAAATCAGATCCCATTCCTTACTCGATGTTCAGAGTACCCAGCCATTTTGAAACACTGTTCCAATTTAGTGCACTTGCAGCCAAGAGGGGGCTACATACATCTATGGATGATCTTCAGTATCTCAGACCAAGCAAAAAAGACGTAGAGGATGATTAGGATTAGTCTCCTCTGTGCAACTGCACCATCAAATTTAGAAAGGTGGAAGTTCTGTAAAGCTGGCAGCCTGCGGGAGAGGCAGTGTTCATCCCAGGTTGAAGACATGAATGCACGTTAATTAAATATAATGCTATCTGTTCTGGTTGTTTAAATAGCTCTTTGTAAATTTTAGTCAGAGGCACCTTGAGACTTGAGAAGTTGCTATCACTTAATTTTTCTTGCAGTTTGTGATATTAAAGAAAATTTATATCCTGGTTTCTAATTTTATTGTGTAAAAGATGCTTTTTCCATATTACTGTTCTAATTTCCTTTATTACAGAGCTACATAAAAGACAGTCCTGAACCAGGTTAACTTCCAGTATGAAATTAAGGCTTGCTGTTTATTTTCAAAGCAATTAATGGGGGGCATCTGGGACTGACTGAATCTTATCATCTCCCCTCAGCTTGTTCCCAATGCATGACATACTTTTCAAGGTTTACTGTTCATGCTTCTTATGGCTCAATTTTCAACCATATTTTTCAGCATCACTGTTATTACCTACCAGGCATGTCTTGCAATACAGAGGACAATATAAAAAGGATTCTTTACCCACACACAAGCACGCACATACCAAGGACTTGATAAAATCTGGATCAGCAACAGCCGGAATTACTTGAAATAAAATCCTAGCACAAGTCTTGATGGCACACTCAAACCTGGTTAATCCAAAACACTTTGCAAACTATTTTTATTCAAATTAAAAAGACTCAGGTAAACAAAGTGATGGTACATACATATTATAAACCTGGTTAGCAGCTTAACCTTCAGGAGTACAAGATCTAATGAAAAGCCAAGCATGGATTAACCAGGTCCGAAAACATACACTAAAAAAAAAAAAAAAAAAAAAAAAGTCACCAACATCAACGTTTTGAATTTTTACACAAACAGTAAATTTTCTCTTGGAAGGGAAGGACTGAGGAAGAGAACAAATAATTAGTAATTGTCTCCAACTGGTTTATGAAAATACCAGTCCTAGATTAATCTATTTTCCACTCTCACAGAAGGCAACCATTTCCCATACATACTTTTATTTTAATATGAAAGTTTTGTTTACGCCAGTACAATGAATGGCAGTGGAAAACAAATGAGGGGTTCGAACACCCACAAAGAGAAAGAGAAAGACAGACAGACATGTCTCTTTTTTTTTTTTTTTTCTTTTTTTTTTAAACCAGAGTCAGAAAACAGTTTCTTTTGCTGGTTTTGAATTCTAGACTGTAGCCATTATCCTAAATTTTACCACAATCGACTGAAATGCCTCCAATATAGAGAGACATGATTTTGAAATAAATAAAAAAAGCTTAAAATAATTGATTAGGGCCAGCCCAGTGGCTTAGTGGTAGTGCTCTGCACTGCCTTGCTGGAGGACCCAGGTTTTTGTTTGCACTTCCAATCTCTTGCTCCTGGGCTGGAAAGAGCAGTGAAAGTAGAGCTTCAGCTGCTTGGGCAGGAGAGAACCAGTGCTGCAAGTCTGCTCATCACTGACCTTCAGATAAATTAAACATCTGAGTTATACAGGCTCCAAAGGGAGTCCCATCCAGTCCTCAAAAGAAAATAAATAAAACAATAACTTAACTAAAATCCATCCCAGTTTCTTTGGTGTCATTTTTGTTAATGCTGAGAAGTAGGAGAATCTGGTGGTGTATTTGTACAATCATTGATAGTTCCAAATACTCAAAAACTAGGACTTGCTGCCTGATTCACTTCAACGTTCTGTCTTTGTGTCTAAAAATTACAAACCTATGGTAATTGAAACACATTTTAAGATGATACTGTATATATGGGGGTGGTCTAAGACTATTCAGTTTCTAGTTTATGAAATAAAATTGGTCATTCACAAAGGCCAGTAAAGAATTTCTGTTCCACAGGTGTGCTACTTGTAAAGTTCAAAATTGTAATTTCCGTGTACGTTGCTTAATTCCATTTTCTTCCCATCCATTGCACATCTGACCTAAACTGTCCCTTAAGTGCCTATTTGTAATTACATGTTTTTCTGTGCAATGACTGGAGGATTGCAATAGGAGAGGGAGATGAATTAGCCAGTAAAATTAAACAACAGTTTATACTTGCACATGTCACTTCCCTCATCAGTATTAATCACATCAGCAAAACAAACCCCAAGATATCTAGTATTTGAGTAAAAATATTTAACCTTCTTCCCAATATACCGAAATGAAAGTGTTCTGTACTATTAGACTTTAAAAAACATTTCCACATAATGAACATCTCTAGCAGTAAGATGAAGTGTATCAGTAAATCAGCTTTTTTTTTTGGACTGAGTTGCAGTGACCATGTTCCTGCCAACAATTTTTTCCAATTAATATAGCTTTCCCAGTTACTTAATGCAATCCAAAAGTATTACTTCTTTTTCTAAAATTAAATACATTAAAGGATTTACCTTTAAACAAAGTACCTTTGCAGTCCAAAAGGTTGGTTAGTTACGAGGACAGGTAAGTCTTTAGCAGAAGGCAGCCACAACCCTGAAATTTGGCAAGAAGAGTCTATACCTACCTTACTTACCAACAACAACAACAAAAAAAAAAAAAAAAAAAGAAGAAAAAAAACCCCGAACCCTCTGAAGGCTGCAATGCAAGTACTCTATTTCTCCAACATACTCGATATGCTGAACTTACACATACCATACAGTAGTATTTTAAAGTTAAGTGTCAAACTTCTCTCAAATTTTGCATTGCAAAACCTTCATTAAGGTGAATTAATACACTTAAAGAAAGCATATAAAAATGTCTTAGAATGCCCAATCATTAACAGAATATGTGTGAATTTAAAACCATCATGTTACTTCACTAACAAAACAACTCAGTTTTTCTTCTCCTCTAACTTACCTTCCAAGACCTGAACTGGTTCGAAGTTCTGCATGCCTTTCCCACATGCAGACAGAATTGCTTAGGGAGGAAGCTTCCCCTTCCCACTGCTTGGTGTTAGGGACATCACAGAACCCCCAAAGCAGGTCACGGTAGATGAAACATTTCACCTTCTAAGCGCATGCCAGCACATGTATTCTGTTACTGATTTAGGATCGCAACGGCCTTGGCTACACAATTAAATAACTGGACAGGATTGGACAACATTAGCGGTCAAGACACCCTTGTCCCGTCCACACTAGCACTTCCATGATTGCTATGGCCCGCTCAGCTGCCTCGGTATTGACTTGAAATGTCATTTTTCCCTAGCGTCAATACACATCTTACCTTTAGCTTCTTTTAAGAGATCCTCCCTGTTCACATCCCAGCGAGATTTCTGCTGGAAGTGGCTAGCACACACAAGCACATGTACACACATTCTTCTAAGATGTAAACTATGACTAATTTCACATTCCACTGTATCAATCTGTAAATACTTTTGTTTTCTTTTTTCTTCTTTTATATAAAAACAATGGCATCAGATTCTCAGCAATAAAGTATAAGAAAGATGAATCCTTGACTACGCTTAACCAATTATGAAATCGCCTTTCAAACAAAGGAAACATATGCAAAAATCCGTGTATTTGATAAAGTCAACTTAATATAACAAAAAGTGAAATATGCTTATTAAAAGTGTCCTTATATAAAAATGGTCTTGCAATGTACAGTAAAATGCAATACAAATTATTGTTGGTTATCTCTTCCCACCCAGTAACTAAAACAGCTATTGTTCCACAAAACTCCTTATATGCCGGTATCAAAGAAAGAAGCAGTTATGTGACTAAACATTTTCTATGTTGTATGCCTGACGGATATTAAGGGTGTCTCGTAGCATCAAGTCTCGCAGACGCCATAATGCATCAGCCATTGTGGTATGAGCCCCTTTACTTTTCAACCAGTGTGAAGGGAGTCGGCTCTCCTGTTCTTTTGATAAGTGGACATCTCGTCTTCGTGCTGGAAGGTCAAGAAATGGTCCAATTATCTACTGGCTTTGATATTTACCACAATTTTTCTAGAAAAAGCTGAATGTAATTCTACAGTATAACTTTTACCCCTAATATTTAAGCCCATACAATTGATTCTTAGATTTATACAACATCATGGGAATTAGCCTGCTGACAACATATATATTCCCAGTCTGTGGATTTCTTTTTAACAATTACTTGCATGTGTACATTTTATTAAGTAAGCAGCAGATTTATTTAGCATTTTTCATAAGAGCAAAAAATATTAATGGTTATGAAGAAGTGTGTTCTGTCTGGAAACATCTCACTCTTTCAAAAGCCTTACCTGCAAGGGTCTGGTCCCACTTGCTAATACTATTTGATTCAGCGCTAAGCCCCTCAATATATTTCAGATAGGCTTCAGAATGAAGAAGCCTCTGTGTCTTTGGTGGAGGGGAGACGAACATGGGAGTTGTGGGCTGCTGCATAACTGGCTGACTTGCTGGGCTCTGGCCAGGGTACGGAGGGGGTGCCTGCTGTCCCGGCGGGCCGAGGATTCCTATCTGCAAGGATAAAGTAATGGAGAGATCACATTTGGGGGAACTGCAGGGAAGCCGCTTCACGTCTGTGCATCAGGTCATCCTCACACAATGGAGCTTCAAAACAGGTTACGAGCAAAGGCATAAGAAAACTTCCCTGGAGGACACCCACTTCAGCCAGGGCTATCTGTTGGGGTCAGCAAGATGCACGACAGAAGAAGCGCAAACAAACCATATTCATATTTAACAGACAACACTCTTCATATTTCTAATCTATGTAAACATACTCTGATTAATATCAGCATTTCTCCCCTCTCCTATTAACCTCAATTACTCCTTTTGCCTCCTTTTTATTTCATGCTTTCTCTAATTTGATCACGAACAGTGTGGTCTGTGAAGTGCAGGGTTTATATTTAAAACGTCTAATCCAAATTGACGCTGATCCTTGGACAACTGGGATACTTCCACAGAATAAATGCTAATCACTGTCAGGTAAAAATCGCAGGCACATGCACACACACAAAAAAATATTAAAAAATCAATCACAGTCACACAGAAGAATTCCCACCACTGTGATTAAGTAGCAGTACTGAGAACTCTTAGTGCAGATATCCTGTGGTCTGGAATAAGTCAGTGTCATGACATATACACTTCACTGCTTTCTCACTCAACTTCTGGTTTTCTTTACACCCTCTAGCCAATATCACATTTCTCTTTATGATGCAAAAATTTAGTCAATAAAATTGGAAATGTGCTGAATACTTCATCTGTATTAATCACTGAGAAGGAACATCTGATCATCACTGTTATCCAAACTCACAAATTCTGAACTGCCAATGAACATCTGCTTCGTCAGTTCGTGATATACAGGAGCAAACAGAATAGCTTTTACCCACTCATCAAAGGCTGAGAAAGTGGACAGCATCCTCTCTGCATCACCAAAGCATGCAAAACCTAAATTATCAGCAGTTTAACAGTGTACTGAAATGGCCTGTCTTTAGTAGAAGGAAAACAAAAACAAAAAACCAAACAAACAAAAAAACCCCAAACCAAAACCAAAACCCTGTCTTGCTTATACTGCAGAAGTTATCCCACTGGACAAAACCTAATTAGTCTAATAACAATTCAACCAACAAATACAGACATACACTCTGAGTGTAAGATATTAACTGGTTCTAAATACATCGGTGTGTATTTGGTTTATGTTCTCCCTGGGAAAGGCTATGTGCATCCCTACATGTCTTAACTGAGATGTTGTTCAAATGCTAATTCACAGCCTTAGAGCCTCATAAATAATGCAAAAATTACTCACCTGCTGTCCAAAAGGACTTGCTCCGGGTGCTGGAGTGCCTACCATGGGGGACACATTTTGGCCTATAACACCTATATTCCAAAATATAAAATAATTAGTCTTATTTCAGAGCAGTAACAAGTACCTCTTTGGTCTTCTATAGTAAGGATTTATTCTTTGATATCATTGCTCACAGTTATTTTAAGCAGAAGTACGACATTCAAATATACCCCTCTCCCCCAATAAAAAAAACACTTCAGAAGCTTCTGAATGAAGAAAAGAAAAGAAAAAAAAAAAGCCAACATGACAACTACCACACATCAATATGTGGTCTGTTGAAATAATTAAATTAAATAAATGCGAAGTGAGTAATTTTTGGGTTTCAGGTTTTTTTGACATTACTTAGTGATTGCCTGACTAAATCTTTTCAGTTATAATATATGCGTTTGGCTTGACAGGATCTTTCTGGAATCCTTTAAGAAAGGAAATGCTGATTTGCTTTAGCAACATTTAACATTTCCTTGTGTTCAGTTTTATAAAATACATTCACAGCAGGAGGAAATCCAAGCCATTGCATAAATTCTATTAGATCTCACTAATATACAACATAACTTGCAAGTTAAGCTTTAATAGTCTTACATATAAGACTGATGAACATTCGAAATAAATTTCAAAAACCACAAAACTGTTAGTTTTTCTCAAACATATTGAGGCTTTTCCCTGTTGCACAGAGTGCAGCAGAAAACACCGATGTCAGTCTTACATACAAAAATTTACAAATCTGCATGAGTCATGCAGTTCCTGATATTTTACATACAGATTCTTTGGTCTGAAAAGTTGTGTGCTGCTGCTTTTTCTTCTGTTTATGCCTCTTCCCATATTCATTAATTGGAAAAGCTGCAAACTATGTTCTTCCTGAGGGTTTAATGTGTATGCAGGTTTCTGTATCAGTGATCAAAAGACGTGCCACAGCATTTTGCACACTAAAGCATATTTTGAATGCATTTTCCATTTGATCACAGCCCCCATTTTAAACGCATCTGTACTAACAGCAAGTCAGAAGTTGGGAAAACCATTGATAACACAAGTTGTGGAATATGGCACGGATCTTTTTTGGTACAAAGCAAAGCAGTCTGGAGGAGGCCATCCTCACCTTTCCAGCATCAGAGCATGGCTTCACCCTTAGCCCGCCCAGCCTGATTTAGCACCACTTCACATGTGGTCCTCCATTCCCAGGCATTAGTTTTTCCCTAAGCCATATCCTCTCCATTTTAAATACCATACACACAGCCCACTTCTCCAGTCGGAAAAACTCTTCAAAGAAATGCATTGTCCTGGATTCGCCTCCCAAACATAGCTGATGGATGCTAAATGTCACTGCCTTCGTGAGTTGGGGACAGGCCCACAGACACACAGCTGTTTTCTTACTCCGTCTACATGACATTATGGTGAATCTTACACACCAGTGAAGCTGCAAGCTGCACACCTAATATGGATGAATTTTTTTCAAAAAACAAGCAAACAAAAAAAAAAACCAAAGCAATTTACATACAGATAAAGTCTTAACAGAGCTTCTGATAAACACAGTTGCAAGTGGGGTAGGGAGAGGGAAATGAGACCACTTTTGTCCACAGCTTGTTTAACTGCTGAACATATAGGATGCACATCTTTTAAATAGACACATGAGCTATCAGAGGTAAAAACTGAAAGAATTCACAGAAAACAGGATAAGAGGGCAGATGAACATTTTTCCCCATAATGGGGACATGTTAATGGCATCAACACTGGAAAAATGTTTATGTTTCATTCAGCCTCACTTGTCATCAAAAGTGTGGCAAAAAAAATAGCAAACATGTAGTAGATATGGTCTCAAAAATCAATACAAAATTTGGCCACAATAGTATACCGAGTTCACCTCATCCCCAAATGTTTCCAGTTATTATTCTACCAACAATGTTTAATCTGAACACTGTTTTGCAATAACACGTCAGTGCCCCAATGGCCAAGGGGTCTTACATGACCAGGTTCATTTAAGGGCAGTCTGACTTCGGATTAACATACTGAAAAAAGAGTTAGGTAAGGAATGAGAGCAATAGATTTCATTTATAAGCCCACTTTAAATAAGAAAAGAGGGAGTGGAAGGACACTGTTCAAATGACATAAGGATATGAATAGACTGATTCCAGCTTTTCAGACCTCTGATAAACTCAAACACAACTGTCAAGTTTTTTGGCTGGAGTGAAACTACTGCTGGAGCAGCGTCACTTTTCTCCAGTAACCTTTCCCTGCCGGTTTACTGGACATGCTGCTCTGCCAACGTTTTGCACGTACCTCATATATTCAGCAGTGCATTGTGTGCGCTACAGCTAAACAAACCTGCAATGCTCAGAAACAAAAGCTATGACCAAAACAAGCTGCAGATAATTTCTGTAACAACTGGTTAAACAGCAAGTACATGAAAATGAAACAAGGAGCGAATGAGGATGACATTCTTACCGGGTGGTGGGATGCCTGGGATGCCTGGCATACCTGGCGGAAGTTGGTGGGGTGGGGGCACCCCTGGGTGAAGTGGCTGCATGCTGCCCATGCTAACAATGCCATCAACTGGGCCCTGCAAAGGTGGCAGCACCGGTGGATAGCCACTTATCATGCCTTGAAGGACACAACAAATTTCAAACATGCATCAATAACATGCAATATGATCTACACAGTAAGACATGCACTAGGCACAAAAAAAAAAAAAAAAAAAGCACCTTTAGTACAGCAAGACAATACTACAATTAGTATCTTGCACAAGTGAACAAAAATTAAAAATAAAAAAAAGTTATACATACGAAACACTATACTTTTGATGAATTAGTATTTAGTGTATTTGTATGTTTCTCATGGGGCAATAAATACTGAATATTCAGATATGTTAACACAAGGAATAAATTCAGCCACAATTAAATGTTACTAACGCAAGCAATTTTAATACAGCTTAAAGCTCTGCCATCTGCATACAAATTACAAACACAACACTAACTACACAAGCTTCATGTACAGCCCTTCTACATGGGCTAGCTCGGAGAAGAAACCCAACTGGAACAAAAATAAAAACCTATACATTTTTCTGCAGTGCACATGTAAAATTAACACACAAAAGCCCTACAACATTCACATACCTAAAACTAACAGTAGTGATGGCTGATTTTTATTAAACCATCTCCAGTATGAACTGAGAAATTAACTCAAATTTTAAACCTGACAGCCCGGGATGTGCTGGACTGCAGCAACTTACATTCACAGCACTAGATCAAAGTAAAAGGACTTACAAGGAGCATCTGCCGACCCTCAAAGAATGTCACTGTCAATGTCTTCAAGGTGTCTTTATAGGAAAATCAATGATACAAAAAGGTTGGTATTGTGCTGCTGCTCATAAATTTAGTTTTCTGCATGTGAGGGAAGACAGTTTAGGGCTTATTCTGGTTTCAGCTCAGGTTTGCTGCTATGCATGAGGTGAACCTACACAATATAACTGCACTATGTTTATTAGCTCCTGGAATGTAACATGCTCGTCCCTTGCCTGTTTTCTAGGCTTTTTAATTTAAATGGATGCGTTGTCAGGTAACCGAAGGAAGGGGTTGGAAAGACAATGAAAAGATGACAGACAGAGCAGGTCTAGAGAGATGAGGTAAGTTTAGAAATGCAAAATTGCTGGGGCTTCTATAGTCTGTTCCAAGAAAGCACCTACTGAGTCTTTGCCACACTCCCAGTAACTCATAAAAGAAACTTTCAGAACAGGGATTTCTGGAATAAGACTGGCCAAAAACTCACACCAGCTCTGACTGAAAACAAAGCTGTCACGAGATCAGGATCAAAACAGATCGAGCAGCTCCAGAACACAACCTAAATTTGTCACTTCCTCAGGAAAAGTTACAAAGGTGAGAAACCTAAAATTCCACAAGCTTTACACGGAGCAAATGACGAGAAAAATAAAGAACTGATCTCCCTCAAACCTTCATTTTCCACAGGACACCTAGCCTGACACTTATTAAATAGGCCTTAGGTACCTATTTCAAATATATAGAACCTCATCAGTACCTCTTTATTAACGTAGTGAAATCCATATTTCTAATGGAAAAAGTAAAAGCAGAAAAACAACAAAAGCATCCCTAGGATAAAGGGCTTTCACTGTAGTTACTGCCTGCTACTTCCAGTGCACCCTGAGCCGCAATCACATCTTCAATGCGTTTACATACACTGTTGAAGCTTTAAAACAAACAAAACAAAACCAAAAAAACCTTCAATGAAACAAACCCAGATTTATCAATCATGAAAGCTCATTACTACATTACCAAATAAAATACTCACTCAACTGGCTGCATTGATAAACTTGTCATCAAATCTCCACGAGAAATCAGTTCTTGTAGCTCATCACAAGGTTCTAAGAGCAGCCACTTTCATACCCCATGTATGAGTTACCACTTTGATTTTAAACTAGTAAACACGGGCAACTATTTCCAGCTCCCACAGCTGTGATTTATGTTTTTCAAATTACATGTTCTCCCATTTTTGCTATAACAATGTAAGATTAAATAAACTTTTGCAATGTCTAAATTTACAAGAAACTAGAATGCTGCACACTTAAGAGAAATGCATCTCAGAAGGCACCCAGATTTCTTGGACCCGTGGGCCATAAAGAAGTTCTATGAACTTCTGCGATGGAGAAGTTCTCTAAACTAGAGAAAAGCAATCAAATGACGGAGGAGGATGTGAAAGAGGTCTCAACAGAGTAAGATACTTCTAAGTAAGACTTGTGGAAACCAAAAGATGAAAGACTGTGTTTTTCAAAAGGGCCATAAAAATAGTAAAGAGTTTAAAAAGATCCACTTGATCATCTGCTTTAAGGAAGTATTTTGCAATGCCAAAGTGAAGAGACCTGAATGTTTAACCACTTGAATAAGATGATGGTCTTAAATACAGGTTTGCTTTTGAGGAGGCTGCCGCAGGAAGTAAGTTAGCATGTGTAGTTTGCAGAATGCACATTTTTTGAAAAGTTTTAAGAAAGTGTTAATAGTAAGTATTAATGCCCATCAACACCTACCTCCAAAAAAACTGGAAAAGTGACTCAGTAACAAAAACCCAAGAAGCAAACCAAGAAAATACAACCACAAGAGGATGACATTTCTACATATTCTAGATTGAAGTAGGTTATTCACAAAAGAGACCAGCACTGGAGAACTCTTTTTTTCCTTAATATATGCACAGATATGTGTACACACACACAAACACACACCAACTGCAAACAGTTCAGAGGAAAATTATCAAGAACAAAGTGGGAAAAAAAAAAAAAGAAAAATGCAACTCAGCATAAATAAATGCTTTGTAATCTGGAAACCATGAACCAAATAAGGAATATGCCTTCAGTTTAAACATTCATGCAGCCTATTTACTGAAAAGGGATTTAGAGACTGTGATGAAAAACGCTTGAGGCTGTCAGCTCTAAATATGGCTACAGCCTGTGAGACGGGAAAGAAAAAGAAAAATGACAAAAGAATAAATGGAATAATTGGAATGCCTTAAGGGAAAGCTAAAAAAAACTCAACCTGAAACTCAAACCAAAAACCCTCCAAATACTAATTTTTACCTACTCGGCACTATTTTGACCTTGACTGAAGTAATCTTATTATTTTAATTAGAAATGGGAGAAGGAAAACAACCTATCAGGTCATACCCAATTCGTTTTCTCACTGATGTATGGCTGATTCCCATACAAGAATCTCCAGTGGACTACATTGTCTTCAGATCTGATCCTGAAATTACTTACTCTGAGCATACTCCCTATGAACAGAAGTCAGATTCCAACTGGTAACAAGCACAACACCCAGCAACAGAGACCTCATGGAAGAGTTCTCCAAGCTCAGTTCTATTCTGAAAAATCACCTGAGAAAACCAGCAATGTTGCCATTTCATATTTGTTTCTGCAATGGCTCCAGATCCTAGTCTACTCTGCTTACCAGTGTCTAATCGGAAATTCTGTAAAGCTTTTGCTTGGATTTAAAATCTGGTTTGGATTTTGTTTGCCTCTCACCTTCCTGACAATAAAAAAAAAAAAAAAAAATTTGCCTCCTACTTTACCACTTCCAATGATGCTGCATGCACTAGAAGAGTATTTAGCTCGCTCCCCTCCTGCCATAGCAGGGCTAAACATGAACTCTGCAAAGTAGAGTAAATAAACACGACTGCACACAAACAGGACTACCGCACAAGGAGGACCCTTCTTCCCTGCATTTTCAACAGGCTGCTCACTACTGGACCAAGTAACATGGGACTACCAGGCTACTGCTGTGTTTATGTATATTCATTATGAAGAAAGACTGAAGAGGTTGAGCTTTCTCTTCCGTAAGAACAAAGTGACCCAAGAGAGTGTTCAGAGTTATGAAGGGGGTTGATATAGTGGATGAGGAAAAAATGGTCATAGCTCCTACGTTTTACCTGCAACGGGTGTCAACTGCTGATTGAGCATTCCCATTGGTGTTGGTGGCGGCACCACCCCCATAAGAGCCCCGACAGGAGTGCCTGCCCGGGGGGAGGAATTCTGCTGCTGTGCTGCTCGCTCTCTCTCCTGCTGCTCAGCAACTTTAGCTGCCCGCTCTGTAAAAGTATTTTAGATTTTCAGTTCTGTTTTGTAACCCAGAATTTCAAAATATTATCTGTTCATTAAAAAGGACTAGTCAAACACTGGCATAGTTTAGTCAAATATAAAGTAGAACAGATGAATCTTTTTATACAGCATATGATTTGATTTCATGTGGCTGCAGCTAAGACTTTTAGAGAACCTTTCATAAAAAATATTCCACAAAGTTTTATCTCTTTCTAAAAAAAAAAAAATAAAATAAAAATTTAAAAAGTCAAAGAACAAATTTGATAATAACACCAGTGTTACCAACATGAAGCAGCAGTCCAGCACTAGGCTCAGTCCACACTAGGAGAACATGGCAAAACGTTCCCTCTTTTGACACCACTGGCTCAGCTAAACCAGTCGCAGCCAAGGCCGGCAACTTTCACGTAGATCCACTACCAGTTGCTGTGGGAATTTTAAGCACCATGCCTACCAGACATGCCCTAAAGTAAGATGCAAATAGCAGACAGCAGTGCCAGCCGGTGGCCCATTTATTCTTGGGCTCCTCGTATATTTTACTACTGATGCAGCTGAAAAGTGGTGGCAAAGTTGGGAAGCATTTGCAAAGTTTCCCTAGTGTAGATAGGTCCTTAGTGTTTCGAACATAACAAGCAGCAGTTTGATGAACCAAAAATATCTTTCTCTGCCTCTTTCTGTCATATTCCCCATTTGGTCCCCTTTGAGCTATTATTTCTTTTTCATTTTTTTTTTTTGCTGAAGATGTCTAACTCACATTGTGCTGCTCACTGGAGGTCATGTGTGTCCTTTGTACGATGAATCTGGTCATTATCTCAATCAAGTTTCTCACTGTGACTGCAAGAACAAAAGATCTACTGCAGGGGAATCTGACCAGAGGACAATTTTATATTAAGGGAAGGGCAAAGGGTCATGGGAAGAAGAAAGAAAAAAAACAAAACCCAAGCAAACAAAAAAAGGAGATATATTGAATGTCGACTCAAGGTGCTTTAGGGGCATGCAAGTTGCTGATTTGTTTACTCTGAACATTGTATCTGACTGACGCAATAAGGAACAACAAAGAATAAATGAATGCAGCATACATCTCCAGCAACTTTTAATAACAGTGAATGCAGGGCTAGAAGTTCTCTTGCAGTTGGTGAAAGATGAAAACTGCCACTAAATCAGCAATCAAGGTCCTCTGTCAAACAAAGGCTAAGAAGTAGTTCATCAAGGAGATTGTTATGCATCCTGCCAATGTTACTCATTTTCTCTAGTATACGACCTCAAACGTCTGTAACGTGTTTGTCTCCTGTAGAACCTGTTTGTGCAGCTTCTAGCACTACTTCCATATACTGAAAGACCAGTTTCATTTCCAAAGGCATTTCCTTCCTTCTTTTCACTTCTGTCACTTCAGGAAGAGATGATGACGCACAGAAACTCTTAAATTTACTACAGGCAACTTATATGTGATTGAGCACAACATACACAAGACATTTAAAGCTAGATCCTGAAGTAGAAAAATGAGATAATCCTCTTCAGAGCAGAGCAAGAATTTGGGGAAAAGATGAAGCAGCTGTTCTGACTCTCACCTACTTCTGGCCAGCTAAAAAAAAAAAAAGGTCAGACAAAAGCAAAAGTTCTGGAGACACTCTGATGAATTAACAGCTACTGTTAAGCGTTCAGCTTTATCAGACTTCAGAGCGCTGAGCTTTGAAGAAGGACCTGACACAGGACAGTACTTGAGTTTTACCTAGCCTCTATCCATGCTGTGACTGCCACGGAACTAAGAGATGAAACAACACTGCCAAAGGGAACTGTAGCAGGTGTGTAAAAATCCAGCCTTGAGCATTCACCATAATACTCAATACTAAACCAAAATCGTTTAGGCCAGGACTTGAGATCATTCAAACAATATTTCCAACACATCAAGAGACAGGAAAGAGACTTTCTGCTTTGAACAGAGCTTTTCCTTAAAACAGGCCTTTACCTCAATCCCGTGTATTATTTTATTTTATTTTGAGGAGTTTTCACAGTGCAGTTAGCCATACAGGCACTTCCAACACAGCCTGTTCTTTGCTCAACTACCACTAAAAAAACAACTATTACCCTGCACATATACCAAATGAAATTTGCAGTGGGTCAAAATAGATCTAAAATGCAAACTACTTTTCACCAGAACATGGAAAGACACTTTTTCACTGAAGTGTCAAAACCATGCCCGTTTCCTGCTCCCTGGTGCACGTCCACAATAGAGAGCACATGAATTTTGTCTCGTCACAATGGAAGGAGAGGAGTTTCTCTCCTTTCACATATGGTAAGCAAACAAAAGTTTGGACGCTTTGTAACCCCATCCCAACCCCTCAAAACCAAATAAAAGTAAGTCTAGTTCTGGGCAGACACCAAGCCAGAGAAACTGCAGCTCAAAACCCAAAAGCTTTGGCAAATTTTAATTGAGAAAGAGGATTAAAATGGAAGCACGTAGGGAATCATTAACACAGTGGACAGACACTGTTGCTACCGTTACATTACAGCTATGTTTTCCTGCAGAAGTGCAGGACGTCAAGCTGCTCTAAGCTAGGAAGTGATGACATGCTAGCCATCCTACTGCTTAAGAATTAGGCTGTAAGGAGGGATCTGTCAATAAAAAGATACCATGTGCACCTAGAAGGATGTAAAAGGAAACTACAACAGGAGAAAAGTAAGGCCATAGTACTTTCACAAAGAAAGAGCATTACATTTCCCTTCACAGCATTTGCAAAGAAAACTTGCACGTAGCCGAGTGGTGCTGTATTACTCTCCAGAATTGCAAAGAGGGACTACTGCAAATTCAGAAAGGACTAAGGTGGCTGAGAGTGGAAAGTGATAGCATGCAAACTTCTAGTTTGAAGATCAAAGCTGCCTTTAAGTTATGAGTATGCAGAAAACCTATCAAATCCCATTTTTTAAAAAGCAAATTTTTAACTTAATTTGGCATAACTTTCCAGGGTATTCAAACTTTCCTATCCAAAGTAGCCTTTTCTTCCAATAAAATTGCAACAGTTGCTTAAAAAAAATGGTTTTTATACTGGAAGTATTGACACATTATTAACTAGAGTAATAACTATGGATGTTAAGCCAAGGTATTTGGCTTGGGTAAGGGCCTGCTGTTAAGGATCAATTGTATTTTGAAACACAATGACTAATATCAGAAGGGAAGGGAAGGGAGGGGAGGGAAGGGAGAGAGAAAGCCGGGTGGGGGAGAGAGAAA
>JAVKLA010000036.1:6735660-6754504 GCA_034782735.1 Sagittarius serpentarius | reverse complement strand
CCCCCCCCCCCCCCCCCCCCCCCCCCCCCCCCCCCCCCCCCCCCCCCCCCCCCCCCCCCCCCCCCCCCCCACCACAATGTTGTGATGCTTGTCAACCCTTCCACACATAATACCACCTTTAAAACTGAGGCTTCAAAAAATTCTCAGTAAGACAATACAGAATGCTTAACATTACCTAAAATCATTCCAAACTGAACAAGAGGACTAAGAAGGCTGAGTAACAAGTAAGTGACTATCTGGAAGGCCAGAAGAGAATAAAAGTAATTGTATTATGTCACAGATTTCATCCATTATGCTGTTCAGAAATATTGTCAACACAAGTTGAGTAGAACATTTTATTTGCCATCACAAATGCTTTCCCATTTCATCCTCAGCCTTTGCAACCCCTACCTGGCTCTATCTTCCACTCTTCTCATCCCTAAATACCCTCTATTTTGCCTGCCAGACTTGCCTTTCTCTCTCGCATTCACCTTTCATTATGTAAGCAACCATTTCTCCCTGAAACACCCAAAGCCCAGTTTTGCTGATCACTGTTTACTGACACAACAGGTTCACATCACATTCTTACATTGATGGGTGTGCTGGTTTTGGCTGGGATAGAGGTAAATTTTCTTCATAGTAGCTAGTATGGGGCTACGTTTTGGATTGTGTTGATAACACAGGGATGTTTTCATTACTGCTGATTAGTGCTTACACAGAGCCAAGGCCTCTTCTGCCTCTCACCCCACCCCACCAGCAAGGAGGCTGGCAGGGCACAAGAAGTTGGGAGGGGACACAGACAGGACAGCTGACCCAAGGGATATTCCATACCATATGATGTCATGCTCAGCATATAAAGCTGAGGGAAGAAGAAGGAAGAGGAGGGACATTTGGAGTGATGGCATTTGTCTTCCCAAGTAACCGTTATGTGTGATGGAGCCCTGCTTTCCCGGAGATGGCTGAACACCTGCCTGCTGATGGGAAGCAGTGAATTAATTCCTTGGTTTGCTTTGCTTGCATGCATGGCTTTGGCTTTACCTGTTAAACTGTCTTTATCTCAACCCACAAGTTTTCTCACTTTTACCCTCCTGATTCTCCCCGACATCCCACTATGAGGGAAGTGAGTGAGCCGCTGCGTGGTGTTTAGTTGCTGGCTGGGGTTAAACCATAACAATGGGTAACAAAAATTCTGCTCCTTTGCTTTTCCCACCATGGATGCTCCTGTTGAGAGCTCCTTGGTGTTTCCAGCTGTCAAAAAATTAAACCTATTCTGACAACCACTGAGATTCCACAGCTGGAATTCCCTTTTTGAAGGCTCCTTCAACCTATATTTGTCACAGGGGACCATAATTCACTCATACTCTGATCAACGAGGCCCACAAATGTATCATCATACTAAAACCCTCAAAAGGCCCTTCTCGTATTACGAATTTCTTGATCCTTGAAAACTGTAATTGTTTCCAAATACCTGGTGGGGAAAAAAAGGAAAGAAAAATACATGCAACTGTTTTCTTCCTGAAATTCTGACCACTTTACTAACTCCCTTCTACTTGCCACTTTGACCCTGCAGTTCAACACTATTCTCTCAGCTGAAAACAAAGTTTCAGCAATACCAAGATGCTTAAAGTCTTGCTCATCAATTTAAGCCAGGCACTGGATAAACTGAGGCATACTTGTATGTTATTCCAAACTTCATTGTATTAATTTTCAAATGGCAATCCACCCTCATTATGAACCTAAAGACAACACTTGTCTTTTTGGGAGAAAGTCTTCTAGGTTTCTCTCTAAGATAGAAGAAGCAAAGAAAACTCCACACAGGTTCTGGGATGACACACAGGGCACGTACAACTCATTCTGGCTTCTGAGGCAAGCCCACATTGGCAGATGAAGAGTTCTCAATTCATAAACAGGAAAATCTAATGATATATGTGGCCTCTTAGACATGTGCACTTAGATAGCTACAAGTTTATCAGCTGGTTTAGCCTTTACAGTGCTTGCAACAGTTTTCGATAACAGTAATCTATGTAAAAGCCTACCCATCAGTTTGGGAGGGCAAACAGGTCTTTGAGAAACTGTAGGAATTCTGAATTCGGTTCTTGTATTCTCCATTCTTTTACATCTCCGATACAACCATTTGTAAATGAACAGATCTTTTCTATTTGAGTCAGGTAACTGCACATTCAGTTTTAAATGTGTTAAGAGAAGAAATAAACCAGGACTCCCTTTTATGCCTTTTCTCAGCCACACCACTAAAGCAAAAAATGAAGCTGCACATCTTTTTCTTTTTCAGGTTTGACTTGATTCACAGCAAACTGCAGCAGGAAAGCATCATCCACCTATTTGTCAAGCCCCACAATACCATGTATTCACTTGACTCCTTTCATCCTTAGGTGTAGTAAGAGCTTCTTTGTTATCAGGAGGAAAAAAAAAGTTTAAAACTTCTAGGTTTTAATAGTTGTTAAATAAAATTCCATACATTTAAGAGAACATGAAGCAAAGACATGCCTTTTACCTAGGAGCTCTGTTTAAAAAGACACTTTTCACTTGGGACATAGATAGAACAGATTATCTGAAGAAGAAAGTTTATTTCTGTGCTATATGTTAGTTACCTCTCCACCAGAGTTAAATTGTGCTCTAAATGCCAACTCAGACACAACATGCCTTTTCTTTCCAAATCAGCAGTGTGAGGAATCTGCCAGGGTACTTGTGTATCATCATTCACTTCTTAGCATGCATTGCTATTGATCCTTTCCAGTTTTCTTTATTTGTTGGGGTTTTTTTTTGCTTTTTTTGTTTGTTTGGTTTTTTTCACTTCAAGCTCTAGACTTCAGAGTTCACATCTGTCTAAGGTATATACACATATGTTGGATATATCCACTGAGCCTGACTTCTCACCAGTTATCCTGAAAGCTCTGCAAGACTGTCCCATTACGAAAAATTAAAAAAAAAAAAAAAAGCAACTATCAACCTGCCTTCTTAAAGAGATATGGTATGTTAGTATTTAAATAAAACTTCTCAAGGGAATCTGAACAAAACACAGCTATGTAGAAAGACGGAAAGCAAAGGAGATCAAAAGACATTGAATGTTGCAGAAGGCAGTTTGAGGACATCTTCAATGTCCAATGATCCCTATTTAACCTGCTTGCAGCTGCCATGCTTAACAATGGTAATATTTCGATTTATAAAAAGTTACCTTCCCCTTCCTAAAGCGTTACTTTACGAGGTTAATGCTGGTAACATTATGAAATTCAGCAGGTTAAAACAAGAGCAGCAAGAAAACCTTGCACAGGAAAATGCATTTGGCGGTCTGCCCACATGGCAAAAATCACAATCAAACCAAGCTAAAGCTTTCAATTTCATCAACTTTTTTTCATGACATCCAAAGACAGTTATTTCTATCTAGGGGTCACATCCTTTCTTCAGCTACCAATGAGGCTGTCACTTCACAGTCAATGTAATGCAGCAGAAATCCATATTGCTGGTTACAAAAGCGTCTGAAACTCCCTCCTGTTCCCAGCAGGTCATTCCCATTGCCTCTTTATGCTGGCAGTAGCTTGGATGTGGCAAAGCAATGAGACAGATAAAGGGTTTAATCCAGTTGCAATCAAACTTTTTTGGTTAGGTTAATTTCCACTTAAAGCAGTTCCTCACCCTGCTTCAATATTCAGTTACATAAATACCGGGGCTTGTGTAAGAAACACAGTAAGAGAAGGAAGGGGATCAGAAGCCCCCCATTTAAGCAGCAACAATGACTCATGCTGCATTCAAGTGGCATATAATCACACACAATTTCTCTTTTACTTCCTATCCACTTATCAGGAAATTACTAAAGCTTCTAGGACATCCAGTTCTTTTAACTTTTTCAACAAGTTATTATTTCCAAGTAAGAATGGTAACTCAATGCTAAAAAAAGTGATTTTTTTTTTTTTTCCCCTTTGAGGACGATGCACAGCATTTTCTAAAAATGTAGCAAAACTAACACCCAAAATGCTAGCTTTTTTCAAAATTTAAGGAAAAGCTTAGAAATGGGCATTAGGTAAATCGAGGATTTCAATTAATTCCTTACATCCCAACTTTATATTTAATATAAGGATGTGATATTTCTGAACAAGCATCACAGAAAACCTACTAATTATAAATAACATTTGCACACCATACAAAAATGTACCCTACATTTTCCTCAACTGAATTATTTCCTTTAAAAATATTTTAATGGGCTTAAATATTATCACCAGGATATTGTATTGGATATGCCAAAACTGTACCATGTAATTTTTTCCATAGACTGATAAACTGAACTCTTCTGTGCATATGATAAAATGTTACTGTTTCTTTGTTTATTTGGGCTGGGGAAAAAATGCAGAACATAAAGGTTTAAAGGTTTCTCGAGGAAGATCCTCACCTGTGGTGGAGTATAAGGCATTATATCCAATTCACTAGCTAACGGGGTCTGAAGCTGAGGCATAGAAGGTGTTTCAGTGATATCACCTTCCTCTTCTCCCATCTCTTCCATGTCCTCATCACCTCCTTCCAACTCAGCAAATTTTGCTTCTAGCTGCTGAATCTTCTTTTCCAGTAGTGGTGATGGTTCCTTCTGAGGAACTATGGGTTTTCTGAAAGGTGGAGGAGGAAGACAAAAAGCAGATGAGAATTCACTCATACTTTACAGGAGATAGCATATATTGTTGAAGAGAAAACCAACTTTTCTTCCTTTATCATTGAACAACATGGAAACAATGGTGACTCAGGATGTGCCTGTGCTTCCTTTCAGAACACTGAGCAGAAATCATTCAGTGTCTACGGCCAGTGTTTCATTTCAGTCACTTGTTTGAAGGATTTTTTTTTTAATTATTTTTTAATGTTTTTATGAGTTAGAAGGGGATTTCAATGCAGCAAATACTTCATTTCTGCAATAGAAGGCAGTTAACACCACATCTTCCTCATATTTTACATTTTAATTGTTCGAAAATATTTTTATTAATATCAATGTTCATCAACTGGAAAGCTATTAGCAACCCATAATGAGGACTTAAGTATTTTAATGACATCCAAGAGAATTAACCAATCTGATAATGTAATAACTTTTCCTAAAGTTAGGAGAAAAAAAAAGAAAACATCCACTGGTATTAAGACTATGAAAAGACTGACATTTTCTGGGCTTCTTCCCAAAAGTGTGATTAGTCAAAATTCACCTTCTCCTACAACTACGACTTTTATATATGTGCTGGGTCTGGGTGGGATGGAGTTAATTTTCTGCATAGTAGCCCGTATGATGCTGTGTTTTGGATTTCCGACCACAACAGTGTTGATACCATATTGATGTTGTAGTTACTGCTGAACAGCGTTGGCACATTGTCAAGGCCTTTTCTTTTTCCCACTCTGGCCCTGCAGCAAGCAGGTTGGGGTTGAGCAGTAAGTTGGGAGGGGAGACAACCAGGACAGCTAAGCCAAACTGACCAAAGGGATATTCCATACCGTATGGCATTGTGCTCAGCAGTAAAAGCTGGGGGAAGGAAGGAGGAAGGGGGGACATTCGGGGTTATGGTGTTTGTCTTTCCAAGTAACCATTACACATGCTGAGGCCCTGCAAAACATCTGCCTGCCAATGGAAAGTAGTGAATTAATTCCTTATTTTGCTTTGTTTGCATGTGCAGCTTTGCTTCAACTATTACACTGTCTTTATCTTGACCCAGGAGTTTTTCTTCCTTTTGCCCTTCCGATTCTCTCCCCCACCCTGCTGCAGTGGAGTGAGCAAGCAGCTGGGTGGGGGCTTAGCTGCCAACCAGAGTCAGTCCACCACAATACAGAAGAGTGCACAGGGGACCCCCTCATTCCTATCCCATTTTTACCTAAAATAGTATATTTCGTCATCTACAACTTTTGCAGAGAGTGAAAACCTCTTCAGCCCTTTAAATTTCTTCATTTGTTTGTCGCTTTCATTGTAGCGGCTCTCACAAAGAAAAACATCATTTTCAGAGATTTCTGTTGGTCTGCAGGAGAGGAAGTCTTTGAACGACAGAACCACACATTTTCCTGCAGAAATGAAAGAGCTGGGTAAGAAGGCAGCCACGCTTGCCAATATTTTACAAAAAGTGTGGAAACTCAAGTTTTTGCCAGTCTCGTAAGTCTGGAAGATTCCCAGTATTTGGTGCAACTACAGAAAATACACCAATCAATATCCCTATTAAATAATGCCACTCACAAGAAACCTACAGGAACTTAAACCAGCTTTTGGATTTTTTTAAAGAACGAGAAAACCTGCAAAATAACAAAACCCCATGATCACTAGTCAGTTAACTATATTTAGCACAGCATCATAACTACAAGCAAAGTACACAGCCAGCATCTTACGCAACAAACCAAATTTCAGCCTCCTTCTGGACCAACTTTCCAGGTAACACATACTGGAATAATTACATTAAAAAGCGAGAATAATGGAGTCTTCTGTTCTCCGGCTGCAGACAACATTCATTTTGATATCATACATGTAATCCCCTTATTGTAAGAAAGCTTCCTTATAGTGAAAATCCTCACTACAGGTCCCAAAACCAGGAATGCATCTTAGAAATGGCCTGAATAATCTCTCCTCTCCCACTCAATATGAAAAAACCATACTTGGAATCAAGCCTACACATAACTATAAATCACTTCAGATTCTATAGGAAAAGAAAAAGAGTGTCCATTAAATCTAATGTTGTTAATAATTACCCAAAATGCAAGTCATTGGACAGGTCTCCTCCAAGTTACTCAAAAACACTTCCTTCTTGTAGAACATTTTAGTTGGTTCATGTTCAGTTTCTTCAGGATGTATAAAGATTGGACCAAAGAAATACGCAGCTCCATCTCGCACCCACATCTTTTCAATCCTGGAAAGAAAACCAAACCACTGACATAAACGAAGGGCCATCGGTCCTAAATGAGACAGCTGGATGCACTAGGTTGTTCAGGAAGACTGTCAGCAAAAAACGAGTACAGAGAACAGCCTACTCCAACTGTACAACTGTATCACCTTTTTATGAGGTTGCTAAAAACTTCTACCTCAATCCATTAAGAGCTTGTAACATTTAGCATCATTCAGAAGATTTTTTTTTCCCCATCCTCTTATACCTTTTGCAACAAGCCCGTCTTTTGTCCAAATTATTTTTATAGACATATACTGCAAATAAAGAAGTTGCTAAAGAAGTTGCACCTACCTTCCTACTCGAGGTCGCACTAACCCATGTGATTTTATGAAGACACAGTCCCCAACCTTAAGCCACATATCATTGTAGCAGAGCTGTTCAAAGTAATGGCAACCAGGTTCTCCATTGGACATTTCTACTGGAACATCTTCTTTGTCCTGCAGAAGAACATGCGTTTAGAAACTTGTGGAAGAAGGAAAACCAAACACATAAATAAAAAGATGCCAGGTGCAAGTAAAAGATGTTGCTCTATTTTTACGTTACCAATAATAGGTGAACACTAAACAGAGCTGTACATGCGAATGTGAGGGGCTTTGAAATTTAAAAATGAAATAGCAAAGCCAAAGATACCCTCCATGTATGTCACAAGCTTTCCTATTTCACAAAGCTGTAATTTTGCCAGAAGAGTTATTTACAGGTCCTTTTTTGTTCTACTGCTTCAAAGTTAAGTGGTCAAGCCAAGCTTTGTCAGTTTATTTTGATGGTTTGTTTTAAAGCACAATAACATACTTAAGAGGCAAGAATTGAGTATATGGCCAAGTCAACATATAGAAATTTAATGATTCAACTGTCATATACAATAATATGAACACTCCATGTATTGCTTGCAAATTCATACCATTTGCCCTATTTAATTTTTTACTTTTTAGTCAAAACTCACATTGTGCCTCATTTGACTTTTAGTCTAGGATTTCAGAAAACCAATGAAAACATGGGCTATCTCCCCAAGGTGTGGAAGGAAAAGACCTTACAAGTTTTCATTCTCTTGGTAGAAATAATTCCTTCTTTTGTCATGACGTGAATAAATACAATAATATACACTAAGTGTCTGATTAAAGTTGACAATGAGTGTGCTGGGTATTCTGTTCCGAGGTTCTGTTCAAGAACTCAATGTAACGTGGATTCATTTTATGACTCTAAGTTTATTTTTTTATGGTTCTAGATTTATTTCAGATAAACATATTAAATTCAATTAAGTTGAACTAAATTTATTTAAATTTATTTCTTTTATGACTCTAAATACATTAAAATAAACCATTTTACCCAGTATGTTGGACAGAAATATTCTTAAGCATTTCGACAATAAACCACTCAGTTATCAACCATGAATAGGTCACAAACAACAGAATATTACATATTGCTTACTGCTGCCTAGTTACTGACTACTTTACTGAAATACTACATAATAAAGTATTTCAGTATTGCAATGAACTAAAATTAGACTTAGTTCTACTGATTCTTTAGGATTAAGGCAAGCTTTACAGTAAAAGTGTAATTTTCTTTTCTGAAGTGGTAAAAAAACCCAACCCCTTCACATGATCACAAGAAAGCATTTGTAGAATCTAGCAAATATGTACACAGTTTATTTTCTGTTTAGTCTATTTATATTTTGTTTGTATTTATTTACAAATGTGAGTAACATAATTTATAACAGAAACATTATATTTATTTATGTTTTATTGTGGCTGGATGCTGTGAAACCTAAGTCATGACTGTTCAGATTTTGTCATTCTTTATCTGTCAAACAATCGATGTTCCACTTGTTACCTTACATACCTTTTCAAGATGAAGGATACTTTCTCCCATCTTACTGTCCTCCAATGTTTCAGCGTGTTTCTCCTCATCTACTTTGTCTGTATTAGCAAACACAGAAGCAACACGGACCACAGGGAGGGGCACGTCTCGTGGGACAAATCTTACAGAGCTTACAGGCATAGTCCACAGTTTAATCTTTTTAAAAGATTTTGTCTTCGCAGAATAACGTGACTCACAGACATAGACATCCTCATCTCTGAAGTTTTCAGGACACAATTTAAAATATTCCTGCAGATTGAAGGAAAAAAAATGAAGTATTTCAGCAACACTGCCTCCCCCCTCCCCGACACACAGTGAACTCCCTCTCATGTGTCCTGTTGGTTTTCTTTATTAGAAATGCTTTTAGACTAGTAAAGCCTTTCTGATGAGTTATTTTATTCCAGTTTGACATCCAAGTCATATTAAAAATTAAAAGCAAACAACAAGAAATCCCAGCCTTAGAGAAAAGGCTAAACTCAGTACAGGTTGTCACGCAAGAAAAGTTAGGGTTTATTCATTTACCAAAACAGTACATTAACAAGCACAAGATCTGCAGCCTAAAACCACCTTTACAAGATTTCTGAGCCTTGACTTGGAAAGAGGACACAATCACCAAGTTTTGGCGAGGTGGGTGGGTGGGAAAAGTAAGCTCCATGCTCATTGATATGTGACTGTAATACCCACTCATGTACTCAGCTGCTGTAGCATGCTGTTCATACAAACACACTACCTTCAGAAAACCGGCTGAGATAGGTATGTCGCAAAAAAGCCAAAAGTCCTCAGCACAAGGACGTTGTCGAATCAAACTTGAGACAGACATGAAAGACTTCATCCTCCTACCAAGCCATTCAAGTCTCCCTCTTTGCCAAACCTAAATCTACATGCTTTTATAGGAACCTTTAAGAAGTTACCTGCAATGGGAAACACCATCACTTGGGTGAACTACTTATCTCATGAGACAAATGAAGAATACAAACAGTACACAAGAGCAAGCCCTATTTTATTTAAGTATTAGTGGAATGTCTCTATGTTAGAATGCCTACAGCTCTTCAAGAAAATAGCAAGGAACATGTTATTTAACAGATTAGTCTGACTAGCCTCTCACCTTGACAAACATGACCACACATTTGCCTAAAATTTTGCTAACAGGAACTTTATTGTAATAGTCACTTTTAAAAACTTCTTTCTCCAAGAATTTTCGTGTTGCAAGATGAAACGTTTCATTTGGTCGATAAAACCAACAGCCGTAGAGCCATTTCTCTCCTTTAAAAAAAAAAAAAAAAAAAAAAAAAAAGAGAAGGGAGAAAGAGGGAAAAAAATGTAAAATGGCATATTCTCTAGTTCATGAGCAAGAAAAAACAACTACAGATTGATTAATCAAATAGCCATATAGTTATTTATACTGAGAGTAAACTATTTTAAAACAGGACAAGATTCCTTAACTGCTTCAGGTAAGGAAAACTAGGTTGCTTAAAAAGCCTGCTAATTGGTTTTTCCCCCAGTAAAACCTGACTCAGCAAAGTAAAGGAGGAATCAGTTCTTATTTATAAATCTCGACTTTCAGGCCTTGAAATGGCTTCAAAGTTTACACAACAATCACCTGATTATTTGAAGAACGCTGAATAACTGGTTTCAAGTTTTTTAAGAACTATTTCTTCCATATTACACTGTGACAAATTCAAATTGTTAACAATGAGTTATAAAGAAGTTACAAATATGTACTATTTTTCTAAATCAAAGAAAATCTGTAATCTGTAGACTGAACCAGAAGAAAAAGTGCTATTCACTTTCTCCATCACAGACAAACAAATGTAAGAGACATTCAACTGGCCAATGGCCCATCTACCCAAACACACTGCATCTAACTGAGTCAGCAGGACAGGCTATTTGGAGAATGCATTTGATTTTGGCTACCCTCCATAACTCATTTCACTCCTTCTACAGTCACTGCATTAGGGGTGTTAGAGAGCTGTTCTCTTTATCTGGCTATTATTTGCTGGTTATTCCCTTTATTATTTGGTTTAGACCTGTTGTACCTTGACTTGTCTCACCCATTTTTGAACTTGCTGATATAATCTGCCTCCATAAGCTCCTGGGGAAGCCATGAGCCTCACTACCCGCTGCATTAAGAAGCCACTCACTTTCACATGTTTTAATCTGATTTATTAGTGTCAGTGAGTACTCTCTAACTCTAGTACTGCTGGATTTGTTGAACAGTTATTCTGCATTCAGCTTATCTACCCACTTCATGATTCTGCAAACCTTAATTATATCTCGCCTTGCATTTCTCCTCTTGAAATTTAAGTCATGGTCTTTTTAATCTGTCCTTGTAACACATCTGTTCCACCCTTTTAAAAAAAAAAGAAGTGCCAACAAAATGGTTAACTCCACTATAACCCAATGCAGTTCTCAGCAAATGTAGTTTCCAGGATTGCTGAGAATACACCATGCTTATCTGATACCCTTTACATAGCTCTAGCCTTCCATACAATTAAGAGAAATACCTGCTGCAAACAGAAGGCATCACTGATGAGATAAAAAACCAAAATAGTACTTGTTATGGCTTGATTTGGCCTAGGAAATGCAAGACTCGGCTCAATTCTGAAATTTAACAATGGCAAGTTCTGTAACTGAGTTGTTCTGTGGAGCTTTTTCAGTTAAATGTGCCCAACTGGTTCAGATTTCTCAGCACAGAAAAACTCCACGTGTTCTTCTGCGCTTAAATTACAAGGAGCCCATCCCACTTAGAAGAGTCTATTCTCTGGGATGCTTACAGTTTGAGGGTAGGTGGAGATTAACAACAAAAAAAGCGTGTGCTGATCCAAGAACTTTATATTTGTAATACTCTTTGGAACAAAGCAACTCAGAAACAAGAAAAATGCTCACCAGTCCACACATGCTTCTGCAAATAAAATAAGTAACATCTACACAACAAAAGATCAAATTGGAAGTTTTAAACAGTAAGACGTTTCACCATATTATTTTCCTATAGCAAAGACATCCTTACCAGCTGAATCTTCCCACAGCCTCTCAATACAGACTATGTGAGGTTGCAAGTTGGCTTCAGCGGGCTCCACGTACACATAATCTCCTACATGGTACATGCTGTTCTTGAAGCTGCAATCCTGGCTGTAGGTCCGATGCAAGCTTGACAGTCCAGCGGATCCAGAAGAATCTTCACTCTTTTCAGCTTCTAATTTCAAGAAGGGAAAAAATAGATGTTAGTAATGCAACATTTCTATGTTAGCCAAGATTATTGACAGGAACACCCTCACCCTTTACTGAGTGCAGAAGTACCATATGCAGAAATGTCACATGATACCTGATGCATCCCTCTGTCACTGACTTCCAGCATGAAGGAAGGGTTTAAGCGTGTTTTGTGCTGCTAGCCTTTCTGCTACTGGTGCTGCTGAAGGTTGGGTTTCCCTTCTTCAGCTGAATTTTATTGAGCCCTCCTAGTAAGTGAAGAGGAACTCAATGATAGCACTGAGCTCAGAAGCCTTCAGAAAGGCATGTTTTGCTTTCTTTGAGGTTTTTAGCTCTCAAAGGAAGACAGAAGAAAGGCACCACAGCTGTTGTCCCTTTATAATACTGAGCCTGGTTGGAGCAACCAGACCTTACTGCTGCTGACATCAGTGCTATGTGGGAAGATGAACCATGTTAGGAAGACAATTCAAGGACAAAGAGCCAACAGCTCTGCTCCAATCTGTGGAAAGGGGCAATTAGAGAGCTTTATTAATTCCCTTAGACATACTCCACAACAATTATGTGGACAGTAACTGCCAGGAGCTGTGAAACACGAAGGACATTCACAGTAGGTTTCTTGCTCTACAAAATAGTGCAAGCCCATTCCTCTTCACACTCACAGTAGCCAAGTAAGAAACGCAACAGGCTTACTTAAATACCAGTTCTTTAGCAGTGTTAAAAGCATGATCACAGATAACACCATCAGCACATTAAGAAACCAGTATTTGTCAAAAAGGAAATGACTAAAAGTCAATTAGAACAGTCATTGCTAAGTTTATTATCAGCAGAAAGCTATAGTAAAAAACTATTGTTTTCTTTTACAATATCCTTGAAATAAAGACTACTGGTACCCCAATGTGTTCTGATTAAAGAGTTTATATAAGGCTAACATCTACCTACATCTCTTTCTTAAAAGCCATCTAGCCTGACTGGTGAGGATCAAAATAAATCAAATCTCTAACAACTTTAAAATACAAGACCCTTGGTGGACAACCAGACTATTAAGGTCCCTTGAGTAGGCGAAGCTGCAGCAACAGCAGAGCATACGTCATATGCATAGGTACATTTTTCAGTTATTACATTTAAAATTAATGAAAAGAAAGTAGCTACCTCTCTTCTCCTCCTCTCTTTTGAGCTTATCCTCTTCTATTTCTTTGGGCAGCTTTTCCTTCTTTTCCTTTTCTACATCATTGTGAAGATGCTTGGTGGTATAGCTGAGAGCAGGTGACAGAAGAATCTCTCCGTTCTTACAAAGTTCATCTCGAATCTTAATAAAGAACTGCTGAAGTTCGACCGCATCCTCATAAATCTCCGAATCAGTCCTGTACAAAAATACGTACAATAGGGCAGAAATATAGTTTGTGCAGAGTCAAACAGGATTTTAAACACATAGCCATCAATTGCCACACTTAGTGTTAAAACTAGAGCTTCAATCTACCAATAGATTTCTGTGCTTACTCATAATAAGCAGCAACAGACACTAGCAGGTCATGCTCCACCTGCTACTCTGCTGTCAGCTTTTATCATAGTTTACCCAAAACAGTATTTTTGTATACACCAGTCCTGAAACACCAGAAAAATTAAAAGGTAACTAACTGTGACCTAAACTACTTGCCACTGGACCTCTAGAATCTGTTAGTTTCTGAAAACTTAAGTAATAACAGCATTATTAACAAAACTGACTTATTTTAATTACCCATACTTCTGTTACTAGATGATTTAATATCATTTTTTACCTCCTCTCCTTCAGAGTCAAGATCTCACCTGCACATCCCCAAGTACCCTACCTAATTCAAGTAAAACAGGGCAAGAAGTTGCAAGTGTTCAGTTTTTGCACAATATTACTGTAACTCGTACACCTGTGATTGCTCCAAAAGAGTTGGAGCAGTCAAACAGTTAGTGAACAGCTCCTCCTCTTCATTTTTTCAATTTGAAAGTGAGCACAAACCCGGTTTTCATGTGGTGTACCTTTGGAAGATTAACATCAAAACTATCTCATGGCAGAAAATGATCTTTTTCCTGGTTTTTAAATGAAAGCATGCATTCCACTGAAGACCTGATAGAGCTTTTGAGATTTAGTTTTCTAAACACCCATACCAAGGAAAGCAAACACCTTAAAAAAAACCTGAGCCGTTGTCTAAGGTTAACATGCGAAACTCATGTGATAAGACAAAGGACACCTGAAAAATATGGCTTTGCTCACCTGTTCATTCTCCTTGCCCTCTCCAGTACCTCAAACATATTCTCCTGGAACAAGTCCAATCTTCTATAGCGATTATTTTCAACATTTTTTCGGATAATATCAAAAGTCAGAGGAGGTTTATTTGGGAAGTTGGGATCAACAGCAGGAATCTCAGCTAAGGAGTCGCTGTAGCATCTTCCCTCATCATCCTGGTGGCTCATAACAGATACAAAAAGGTTATGGATAAGTTCCTGAATTAGCAAAGTGACATTGGGCACATGAGAATCCTCATCTCCTTCTATTTCTCTCCGAGTTTCAAGCAAAACTTTATGCAGGACCAGGGCATCTTTATAAATCAAAGATTCTGGCTCATTATATGTGCAAGCGTTATTGAACATCATTACAAAGTCCTCTACCATGGAATCAATATCCTGGTATTTATTTGCCATCATATGACTTCGGATCTTTTCCATGTCAACGGGCTTTTTAATGGTTACGTAATAGTCAGGAAGTTCAGACCGAGACGGCAGCCTCAAGAAGATGGCGCTCAGTCGCCGGCCTCGTTTATCTGTGTAATTCTTAACTGCTTCATACACCTCATTCAATTTCTGTTGCATTGGAGTCATGTATTTCGATTTTTTAGGAGAAATGCCACTTTTTCTACCTAAGCAGACAAAAAGAAAAAGAACAGGAAAAAAATATTACAAAAAACAGAGCTTGCATGCTTCTTTGTCCATCACCTTTCCATTGGAGAACTGCTTATTGAAGAACCACTTTATGGTATAAGCAGAAGACTTACAACATGGAGCCCATTCCAAGTTGCAGCTTCCTTTATTTTTCATAATTGTATGAATATTTTTTGTGAAATTTTATTTTTGGCAAACACAGAATCGTATGTTACTATGTAGTCCACCTGACAAAGGTTTCTTCAGACTTAAGCATGGAAAACATCTTTTCTTACCTAATCTTATTAATAACTCCTCTAAATTCAATTTAGTTTTACTAGCTCTGCATGAATTTCTCTCTACAGCTGTTAATAGTCCTCTCTAATTTGGCATAAACCTGTCATAAAGGAATCTGATAATATTTAGAATGCTTAATTTTAGTGATAGCAAAACTCCTGTGATGACTGGATTTTTACAGGTAAAATGTAAAATAAGGCCTCCCATGGGATTATCAATCAGATTAACTTTTTGATTAGTTCAGGACCTCTGTTACTGTACTGTATAGTCTCTGCCTGTGAATTGTCTACTACCTGTACATTATCTAAGAGCTTCACATTTCTATTTCCAAGAGGTCTGTGAGCAGTTATTTTCTTTAAGCCTTCCTGTGTAATTTTATCTGTCTCAGTTTGCTAAATTCTGAACACATATTAAAGGGACATAAGCTGAGTAGTAGCAAATCTAGTTTGTAAGGGCAACAGCTCTAGAAACAGACATTGTTGGAAATTTCACTTCTGTGTTTTTCATAACTCTTGGTAATTTTCCAAATAAAGCTTGCATTTCTCTTCTCATTCTGTGGAAATCCCAAACATTTTACCAGGGAAATTAAGTTTTACTCAGTTTGAGAAGCACCTTACTTGTAAGCAATCCCAGTAGCACACACGAAGTGTGCTAATGAAGTGTTACTGAGCACATAATGCACCATCTAACATTTGGATAACACCACAGGACTAAATGCCAGTCATTCTAACCATTCCTAAGTTTTCTTTCTTCTTTTTAAGTTACTTTTCTTAGAAAACGCTATACGCAACAACTAAATTCTATTATATGCACATATAAACACACCATTGCTGTCATGATTTTGAAAATATAATTCTACTTTGGATGTCAGTGTAAATTTGCAGATCATGTCTTCTATTCTAAAAGGAAGATCTGTTAATCTGTATTGTTGGGCTTTCATAAGTGTTGAAATGAGACATAGCAATGTACGACGTTGCCTTACTTAGTTTTAGTTTAGGGGATGCAACATCATCATCTTCAGCTAGGGGTCCCAGTTCTTTTCTTTTTTCTTTAAGGATCTTTTCCAGCATATGGGCATCATTGTATACCTATTAATCAGTAAAGTAATCAAAAAAACAAAACAAAACAAGGTTTACTGTGTTTAGACTAGTTTAGAACTAGCCCCCGAGAAACATTCACGTTAGTTTGAAAAACTGAATGCAAACCCAAGTAGTTGATTAAAAAGAAGGGCTTATTTCTCAAATGTACACCTTTAATAGACTTATACAGGTAAGCAGAACTGATGAACATCATCTAAATCAGGGAGATATGTCTTGAACAAATTACCTAATTAAGCTGCATTTCTATTCCAAAGACCACAAAACGGCAAGGTGCAGTTGTCTTATCAACTTCCTTATCAAACCATTCTGCTGACAAATGAAATATCTCTTGAACTATTGTAATTCCATCAAGGCACAAAGGACTAGAACAGTCCTCCTGGGTCTTCAAATCCAGCCCCGGTGAATGCTACCTCATCATAAAGTGCTGTAGAGTAGCGGGTCAAGTTCCTCATTAGGAAATAGCTGGAGGTTTCTTACCACCACTCTGTTCCACGACATGCTTGCTGGCTGAGAAACGTCACAATATAGAAACACCCTACCATACATTTGTAAATGAAAAGCATATTCCTTTCAGACTCCTTTTGCTAGGCTAAAGAAGTCAGGTCTTCTAGTCTGATCTCCCACACTTTCCACTTCCATGAAAACAAAGCTGGTTTCTTTCCAACTAAGACATCCCTTCTCAGAGGTTCTGAGCTCCAAATCACATGCTGATGACCATTCACTGTGCAAATACCTTCATGTGATTAACTCTTTTTTGAAACATACTAGGAAACATTCATCTGACATTCTTTGTAGTGGAGGAACAAGTTTAGCTAACAGGAAATAAGTCTAACCTAAGCAAAGGAGCATATTGCATTTCATGTTCATACAACTATAGATGAAGACAGAATTTAAAATATCAGCAGAAAGAAAAAGTCATACTTCTATTTTAGTTCACTAAACAATTACCATAAATAATGCGAGCAATAGTCAAAGCTAAACCATCCTAACATAACTTATATGTCTGCAAAGAAGCAGAGAAGTAAGTGTGACTGCAGAACCAAAACAGTACCTGGGAGCCTTCCTCATTATAATGCCTTGCATTTCGGAACATGAGCTTCATGTCTTCAATCATGGCTTCTTCCCCTGCGTACTTATCATTGCGGATGTTGTGTTCTATCATTTTCAAGTCCATTGGTTCCAAGATAATTTTATAATAGTCTGGATAGTCCTTTTTGGATGGCTTAACCATAAACAGATCACAGAGCCGTCTGCCTGTGCCCGGTTCTCGAGCTTCCAGAACTGCATTGTACAAGATCTTCATTCGTTGCTTTCGTATATTCTTTTTACTGTTAGGTTAAGGAGAACAAAAAGGAAAAGAATAAATGTCGGGAGCTCTTTTCCCCACTTCCAACACTAATAGCAAAATGACATTATCCTCTACCATGAAAAAACAACCACAACCACCTAAACACACACACACACAGCAAGTTCGACACTAAGACAGTGTACTAGAAACATAGGTCCATTTGCAAATACTGAGAGCATCATAACCAGCAGTCTGCTAAATAAACAGGAAACCAACTTTAAGATATGATTTTTCTCTCATTCACCTTAAGTGTCCTACAGAATAAAACAAATAACTGCCTTCAAGAGTGCAAAGGTCAAAAGGAGTGCTAAGCACTTTCCAGCTTCAGAGAAAACAGATCGGTCAGGACTAGGCATCTGAATCCAAGACCTCAAGATTTAGTGCAAACAGGAAAAAAAACCCCAGCCAGTATCTTCATGACTACCTCAGCTGAATACAGAATATCAAAGACTTGAGCTATTTATCTTGGAGTAATGTTGTATCTTCTTCAGTACCAGATACAAGAAAATAAGGACATCCAGAATGTAGTAGAAAGAAGGGTCTGAATTGCTTAAATATCTGTCAACCACAGCCCAATTAAGTTACAAGCCAATAACACTCACCAAAACTGCAAACTCAGGTAGAAAATGGCTATGTACATGCTATCACCACAAACTTTATGGTCATCCTATGTATAGCTGTTATGGTTGTCTCAAGAAATCTAACAGCACAACCAAGACACAGCTTATCAGGAAAACAGTTATTCATGGTTCCCTGTACATATACCACATGATCTATAAGCAAATCAGATAAGGGATAGCAAAGCTTATGCTAATAATGTATAAACTCAACTCAGACACCATGGCACTCTTAGAAATGCACTCTACAAAGCCTTTTAAACCAGCTTCCAAATTGCAATCTCTGTAAGACTTACTCAAGTAGTTATAACTTTGACTATATTATCAGTAAAGGCAACAACAACAACAACAACTATCTTCATTAGCAGAATGTGCAAAACATCACTGTACAACTTGCTAGAAACCAAATTGCATCAATTTTCCATCATCTGGATCTTTTCCTCCTACATTTAAAATATACCTAATCCAGCATAGCCTCATGCCTCAGATAACTTGCTCCCTGGTGAGGTCAGCAAAATAACTAATGAAAATTAATGCTACAACATGTGAGAAAATTAAAAAATGTATCTTTGTGACAGGTTGACCCTGGCTGGACGCCAGGTACCCACCAAAGCCGCTCTCTCACTCCCCCTCCTTGACTGAACAGGAGAGGGA
>JAVKLA010000036.1:6709462-6723555 GCA_034782735.1 Sagittarius serpentarius | reverse complement strand
TATTTAAAAAAAAAAAAAAAAAAAAAAAAAAAAAAAAGCAGCTTTGTTACCTTCCGATTTCACAAAGACACTTCAACAATTATACCAAGTCTAACAGATAATATTATGGTATAACTAAAGTTCACAGACCTATGCATTAGAGCAGATTACAAACACACGAACAGTGTTAGGGTCCAGTCCTCACTCACTAAAGCTAGAGGACCAGCACTCCTGCAGTGTAGCTCAGACAGGGACTGGAGTCCCAGTGGCCACTGTGCAGGAGGCCAGGGCCACCTGAGGCTGGTCAGTGCCATCAAAGTCTATTAATGCATTCAGGACCTTGACACATACCCATCATATTAGCTTATCTTGGACCACTAAAGAAAGATATGGATCATTTCTTTTCACTCAGGTTTTTAATCTGACAGCTGTGCTCTGGCAGTTGATGAACCTTTCATGGCTCACAGATTTATAAATGGTGTACTGCTTACTTCAGTCCAGACTAGCTACATCATGAAAATAATTATTCTCCACAGTTATATTGTGACCTAGACAAAAGGAATGTAATTACAACTATCTTTCTACTATTCACATTGCTGAAGACTATTAACTTAAAAAACATGGCAGTAAGAGGTAACCAAGCCATCAGGGTCAAGGAAAGAGAATGGCGGTTCTGCAGAAGCTTTCATCTCTGCTGCCCACCTAGCCTTCAGCATTATTGATATGGCAACCTTTCAGGCACATTACAAATGAAACACCATGGAAAATAAACCGCATGGCAGCCATCTATAAAAGATGATGAAAAGACTGACACAGACTGAGTTGAAACAAGAAGCAACCAAATGTAGAGGAAAGATGGTATATACTGCATTAGGTATTGACAACTTGATCACAAGATAGGATTCTGGAAATAAAAGAAACCCTTGAATAGTCTGCCACCAGATAAAGAGTTTGCATTCTGTCTTCTTACCTGATCTGCTGCAATGAAATAGGTGCTTTAATTTGCTGATAATAATCGGGATACTTTTTCTTGGAGGGCAAGTGGAAAAAGGGTTCAGATATGAGCTGACCCTGATTATTTCGGCAACTCCTAACTGTGTCATAAAGCTGATAAAGAGGATTAGAAGTGTCCATGAAGGAAGTAATGCTCTCAGCCTCAGATTCTCCCTCTTCATAACGAGCAGCAGCTGCACAGAGAGAAAGGAAAAACAGGAAACTCAGCAGGACAACTCAGAGTGGGTTTTTTGGTTGACTTTTCATGTGGATAAAGATCTAAACCAGAAGAAAAGGCAGTTCCTCAATAGAGAGTGTTCAGCCACCCTCTGGCAGTCAGATTCATACATCAGAAAAGGACATCACAAATATATCTTATGAGCCTCAAGCTGAGAAAAAAAAAAAAAAACACTTAATCTAGGTATTGCAATCTCTCTTATCAGACTGAAACTTCAGTTCTATCAGTAGTAATACACCCTTGCCACCTACAAGTGCTGGGAAGTGTTCATATATGAGACTACGTAACAGGACTATTCAACCACACACTACCTATACAATAGCTACATCCTTATTTACCCATCAAACCATTAATACTAGTATTTGTGCCAAATACATTTGTATATTGGAACTACTGCTACTCTGCTACCTGACAAGAGTTCACTACAAGAATACAAACTGACAAACTATGTCTGGAATTTTCAAAGCTGCCTAGCCAGTTAAGCAAAATGGCCAAATTAAAAATGAATTTTTGCATATACATACATCAAAAAGGTGATTTCAAAACTTCTATAATTCTTTAGACCATATTAATCACAACTCAATTCAAAAATTGTGAAGTTTAGCAGAAAAAACTGACACTAAAGCCTGAGGGTGCACCTGTAATATATGTAGCAAAATTAAGGTGAAATAAACATTTTAGAATTATTAAATAATTAGTGTAAACATTTCATAACAAAGTATTTATAAATTTTATACCAAACTTTTCTAGTTATCTATATGAAGCATATATTATGCTTCATGATTAGGATGACTGAAAGAAATGCTATTAAGAACTAACATTTACTGCAGACAAAATTAGAAGAAACATTACATGAGCAACAGAAACACAACATGAATGAAAAAACACTGGTAGTGGAAATATAGGATGGGAAGTAATAAATGGCCAATCCTTCCATGCTTCTCACTAACACAAATGGTGTGATTTGTACCTTTGTAACATAAAATCTACATTGGTTTACATATACTAGAGTTAAATTATTCACCCTTTTTCCCCTCTCATGAGTTAAATTTGAAGGAAAGCTTGGCAGATGACACACTGGGTAATTCAGTTACACAAAAGAGAGTCCTCTAACACTCATGCCAAGTTTCCAGCTGGCATTTTCATTATTCCTCAGTGGAGGCTGGCAATGTTTCAGACTTTCTATCCAAGTTCAGTAAAGACATATTGAAATGACGACAAAGCCAGGGGACACTGACTGCATAACAACATAGTACTGTCATTTTTCCTCTGCAGTCTGATATTGCAGATCTATGTGAGTGTATGATGTATGGGACCTACCAGTCAAGTTAAATGCAAGCTAAAACACAAGCAGACCTCAGTAGACGTGCAAACATACAACGAAGATGTTCATTACTGATTCAGGGAGGACACTTAAAATTATCCGAATTATATATCTGTATGCCAATCAGCATCACTTAGTGGCATAGCATCTACTACACAGTAGCCAGCAAAGCAGGAGCTGGACAGAATAACTCAGGCAGAAACAAAAGATGGGAGGTAGCACTATGTTTTCCTGTACCTAACATATCAACCTGAACATGGAGATAAATGCTAACAGCTAAGAGAATGCTATCAGGTAAAGTAAGTTTCCAAAACAGATTATGCAGCAAAATACTGTCTTTCGTTTTCTTTACTGAAACAGTTCAGTTTGTTTACTCAGACAGTTCAGTTCTGAGTGCTCCATCAAAAAGTAAGAAACAGAATAGAAAAAGCAGAACTTGTTTTTATGAAAGAGAAAAAATAAGAAACTAGTCAAGTATATTGGTATTCTCTGACACGTGGCAGCCAGCAACAAAGCAGTTCAATACCCTAACTAAGAAATGCACTTCCTTTGTGTTAAAGTAGAACACAAGGCATTCCCTAAAATAAAAATCTAAGTAAATTAAACAGGCACTAAAGGAAAGTGTTTACATGATATTGTAATACAGCTATAAACATTTTCATTATGATGTGTATATATTCTTTAAAAGCAATGTGTCAAACATTATAAATTCTCACATATTCAGAAAATAAGTATTCTCCTAATATGAAACCTATTATCTTAAGAACTGAAGAAGAATGTATTATTCAGATCAGAAGACAGAAATATCCATGTTTTGCTATGGAACAATCTAATGCAAGACTGTAGATTCTTTAATATGCGGTAGCAACCAGGTCCCATATTCCCACCACACACCGGCAGTGGAGAGTAACAGTCAGTTACTCCCCTTTCATGCAGCTGTTACCACAACTACAGTTAGCAGATACAGAAAAAAAACCCACGGTAAACCATAGCTGCAAAATATATGCCATTCAACAGTCCCAAACAAAATGTATTTCCTGCTGTTCATTCCATACCACAGTGACTGTTTCCTAATGAAGGGACAGCTTCATAAGGGAGTGATGTTAAATTGACTTCACTGCAAAGAGAGGAAGCCATCTAATTTACAACGGGAGCTGAGCTTTATTATCAGATATAAATGCATATATTATATACGTGTACTCTTACTCACTGACAAGGCAGAAAAAGAGCAGAGATAGAGGAGATTATTTGAATGTATGTGAAATAAAATTAATCTTTACTCAGTAAGTGATTTGCTTTAAACACTGTCTCCTTTGTGGTCGCAAAGCACCTAGATAACAGTGAATGCTCAAAGTCTAACTGAAGATAGACGCTAGTAAAACCAAAAGCAGCAACCAGTCTCAAAACATTTCTAAATTAAATAAATAAAATAGCTTTGTTACAAAATGAAATACTTATAAGTAATACATAATGACCACCTACACCTGCCTTTACAGATTTATAATGAGGACCAAGGGAGCTGCAGAAGCTGCTCATGTCCTAGTACATTTGAGCTGGAAATCTTCTACAACCTCCATCAAACCACGACACCCTCTGAAACTGCGAGGATAAACTTCAAGTTGGAAACAGATATTTTTCATTGATTGTAGCAGTTGTCTAAGCAAATAAGCTCATAAAGATTTAGTTCCCTGTATCAAGAAGGAGAAAGTTCTCTTAATGTTCAGTCATGCAGCCTGGTCCTCATTTATTTTAACGGGTGTTAGAGGAAGGAAAAAATATGAGATACCAGAGCAACTAATAAAAAGACCACTTGGTTTAAATAAAAATCCTTTTCATGCTGAGACTGAAAGCATAGGGATGTCCAAGTATTATGTTGGAGGGACAGAAAATCTTACAGGCGACAGACATCTGCCAAAAAAACTGACATTGCCCTTAAGTGAATGCAATAAAGGTAGGAGAGCTTCAACAGCAGCAAGGCAAAATCTCAGATGCATACAAAATGCCCCATGAAAATGACAGTAATGTTCATAGCAAAGGTGGCACCTGAAAGCAGTTAAATCACTTCAATAATTTAAATCACAAAGATGTAAAAAGCTATGTGTTTTTACAGAATTACAGTTTTCAAAAACAGCAGCTAACAATCACGCCCAACCAAGCTAATAAATACTCCTCACACCTCCCAGAAAGCAGCTGCTCTGAAGCAGTAACTGAACTCTGGGCTAACCAGGAATAAAAATGCTTTTGCTTACAGCAAGATCTAAAATGATCTAAAAAATTCTACAGCATATCCATCCACTGCAAAACAGTGGTGAGTAAAATTTAATTACCGGGTGTGAAATAAATGGCCCACAAATGTATACTGAAGAGATGCATGTTTCACATCAATGCAGAAATAACATAAACAAAAAATAAAGCAACGGTGTATGTACAAAAACATTTTGGAAACCTGCTCTGAGATGAATGCAAGGAAGTTATTGAGACTGTAACTATCAAGACAGGCTAACTTAAAAGACAAACTACAACAATTTATGACCAATACTGAAATATCTGATATAATGCATGTATTACAGCATACATGCTTATAGTATAATGCTAAAGCATGCTTATTATGAAACTAAGGATGCTGTATGAAGGCATGCCTTTTTACATGCTTTTGTTTTAACATAAACCTGCATGCAAGATTTCATGACTGCTAGGCTAGACCAGATATTTCTAAACTAAGTTCTAACATTTATATATCCTTATACCCCATATAGATTATCTTCACCTTAAAAAAATAAAACCCGACAGGTACTTAGAAAACCCGATGGCACAAGACAGCACGAGAGAACAAGCCAGTGTGAGCAAGATTTCTCTCAAACAATTGCAGCACTGTAAATCTCTTTTACTGCAAGAAGCACCCAATGTCTTCCCCAGTATCTCTTCTGTTTCGTATTGGAAGGAATAAAAAAGGCAGCAGTTTCCTAAAGCTTGGATAAGTATACTTGGAAACACAAACACTAAATTCAAAACACATGAACAAGTTTGGCCTACCCTACGTTACCAGTTGTACATTTATAAATTCGTACTTAGAGGAAATGGGGATTGGATTGAACAGAATTACAGGCTGAGCTCAGAAACACTGCAAAATATGTTTGAAACAAAGATACTGGAATGTACCAGGAGCTCTACAGTTTTGCTTATTGCAAACATTTTAATTAAAGAAAATAGAGAAACTGCATTTCAGTTCCTACCAGCCAAAGCTGCATCCTCATCACTTTCTGATCCATATTGCAATGCCATGGTTATTGCTGATAAACGATCCCCTTGGGCTGATCTTTTGTTACTATAAAAGAGAAAAAGAAAAAAATGTGCAGAATTAAAAAAAAAAAAAAAGGTTATCATGTTAACCATTAAGAGTCACCCAGAGTGTGTAAGTAAACAAGCGAAGCTCATGACAGTTGCCTACATTATCAGAATACAGACATGACCATGCAAGAAAAGACTGGAGCCCTTAACAAGAGAAACTGTTAATGACCCATGAGTCTGCCTCTATTTTAAGAGGCGGTCCATCAGACTGAAAAACTGGACACAATCAGAAAGCTAGAGCTCAAGCTAGCTATCTTCTGTCTTATTTTGAATACTCGAGTATTTGAATTATTGGGGGAGAAGGGTGATGATAACAAGTCCCTCCCAATTAATAATTTTGTTATTTGATCCTGGTTTATAGGGATTTGTCTACATGAAGGAATTCAGCACACTGTAAGCTGTATATGTTATCTCCTCCCATTCCCCCATCCCCACCTTAGGCATTTTCAGCACACAGAGCGCCTGTATGTGAAGCAGCTTCCTCTGCTTTCTAGGTGGAGTAAATCAGCATCCACGCTGGCTATGGTCTCACAAAGACTTCTTCAGCATCCCTCTCTTCCTCCCTTTTGTCCCAAACCTGGGGCACAGCATTTCATACTACTGTAGGCTATGCCTGACAATCTCTGCTTTTTTAACTATGTCAGCTCTTTAGGCACCTCCAGCAATGGGCTCAGCCTTGCCCTGTGGGAGCAAAGTGAAGACTGGGAAAAAGCAGATGGGTTGCTTAAAATGACACCAACTCTGTACAAATGCTCAGTCCCTTAAAGACCCTTGCAAATGCTGTGTTAAACCATGGTTTCAGAGTATACACACAGGGAATTAGCCAGGAGCGGTACTGTTTCAAGACAGTAATCCAGAGAGTGTAGACACGAGGCCTCTGCTAGGTACCAAAATTCTCAGCTGATGACTGAAAGAACAAACCAGAAAGACTCCAGTAATCCAGTCTACTCAGCAAGTCTGCCATAAATGCATCCCAAATGCAATACTTTCTTTTTATAGGCTTCGTTGTTTTCCACCATCCATCTCATAATAAGTAGGACTAAATAATTAATTCTTTTTAGTCTCCAAATAGAATTCTTCTAGGTTTACAACACATTTCCATGGGTTTTTTTCACTTGCTTTATTTTGTAATGAAGCTTAACTTATTGTTCTTCAGAACACTTCTAAGGAAATAATTGCACACAAAGTATTTCAGGACAGGTGTTTTGAAATGTTAAATATAAAATCAAATATGGAAGAGTACGGCAAAGTAACTTATTAAATCATACTTAATAGATATTTGACTGAAATATATTTGAATCTCAAAAGTATTTGAGTCAATATTGAAGAGCACTCTCAAATAAAATAAACAAACAAAAAAACCAAACCCCCCCAAAATTTTATTATTTCCATATGATGATGACCCAGCTTTTCCTCCAAGTCCACAATTTACTTACCGATAATATTTGTTAGAAGAATTTCTCTCATCACCAACACTGCCTTTACCCTGTGAGGAAGGACCTGTCAGCTTGGAAGCAGTCAAATTTGATGGAGTCCTTAAGGCAGAAGAGACAAGCCAAGGAAAGGGGAAAAAAGAGGCCCACCTTAGACCCAAGAAAAAGACGCAGCAGGGATAAAGCTTTTTACAGAATTACTTTGATAGATCAGCCAAAAGGTTCAGAGACAGATATAAAATGTTTTAAAGCTAAAAGTAAAGTAATACTAAGATACATTTAGTGCCCCAGCATTAATATCGATTTTGTTTATAAAGTCAGAGGAAAGTAACATTTAGATTGAGGATTAATAGCTATACACAAAGCTCAGCCTACAATAGCAGTGAAAGCAGCCAACAAAATGTTCCTTAGCATCCAGGTAAAGCTAATCATACAGATCCAATCATGTTTTATCAATACTTAACAAAATCACTGTCAAGTTGCTTGACAGTGCATATTGTCAAGTAACTTTATTTTGCCACTTTATTTAAGGGAGGACAGTTAAATGCACCAACAAAGAGCAATTTAGTATGACAAAGGATACAATCAACTCTGCAACAGAAAAGCATGATTCTTGACACAGAGGCAACATGTCTATAGAACTGAGGTTTAGGAGCTTTATGATGAATTTAAGCCTGATCCATCAATGACAAAGAAAAACAGATGTAAATTCAGAAGAAAAATATAGTAAATTAACTTTAAATGAACTTCTGGGGGTATTTTACCAATATCAGCAATAGGTAAAGGAGACCTCCCCTGCTTTGAGACAATTCAGCAGTTAGGAATTTAAATTAAAAAAATAATGATTTTGTGATGTAGATTCAGAAGAAATAAAAAAAAGCATAACGGTTCGATAAAAAAAGCAACCAGTGAAATGCAGAACAGCAGGCGAAAGATTTGCGTTTCATGATACTTTTCTCTCACCCCAAATTTTTTTGCATTCAGCCCAATATTATTGTAGCCTGCTTCAGGCATTATTTTTTTTTTTTTCCAAGTTAGAGAAACAAAGAGGGGAGCTGACAATTACTCTGCCATTCAGATTACTTCAGGATTTGCAGGTCTGTTGAGAACACAGTACATAAGGGAACATCTAGAATAAGGTAGTTGAGAAGTAGAAATGGGTTGGCAGTGCAAGAGAGGATTCAACTAACAAATATCAGGGTGATTTATCTGTCATCCCTTCTTATACAAACAGCTTTATTTTGAACAAAAAGAGTTAAGCCTCAGAATTAATTATGACACACACACGTGACATCCTGAGCTTCATCAATGGCCAACAGAGTGAGAAAAATAAAACAAAATAAAATCAAAATTTAAATACAAAAACCTCTATGCCTATATGTAATTCTAGTTACTGCAAAACAAACACATAGGTATGTTCCGTGTCTGTAGAATCAAGGCCTCCTGGCAGGCACTACATGTACTTTTAAGAAGGAAAATTATTAAAATATGTGTCAGGAATTACTCCCTAACAGTATTTCTGCTTTTATATTTTTATATGCTCCAACAACGATTCACCCAAACATGGGAAGCATTCTAATGCTGAATCAATGAACCAGAAAAACCACTATATAGGTTGAATGTCTCAAAGCACCAAATAGTAAAGATCCATCAGGTAACTTCCATTTCTTTCACACGTAATAATCCTATGCAATACTTTTCATACTGAAGCCACCTACACATTTTTCAGACAACAAAAAAATTCAAACTGCCTTTCAGTAAGGTACAGGAGTGCTAGTGTTTTCGGTTGTACCATACAAACCTTTGCAGGAAATGACAGCAGTTATTTTCCAGCATCAAACGCCAGTAAACAGCTCAAATACATAAAGAGAGTCCACCCTGTAAAGAGTTTGCTAAGTCCTTGCATGACTTGCAAGATGTTGCTTTCTTTTTTTAGATAAATAACATGGCTTATACTGGCAAATAATACCTAAACCTACTTTTGAGTGTTACTCATAAGTAAAAAGTTTGTATGAGAAGAAACCTAATTGCATTTCAGATAAGAAACATCTAAAATGACTGCATCACTTCTCTGTACTCTATGGATTGTCACAGGAAGAAAATGGTATTTCCTAAATAAAATCATTCCATGAAACAAAGACCTGTCAACAGTGTTTTATACCTGCCTGTTCAAGACCAAATCTATGCTTCACTGATTAATAAGTCCAGATCTTCAGTGTCCTGTGCCTCTTTTCATAGCTAGAAATTGGTTTTCAAACAAGAGTTTATGTAATGTGGACTTCCCTCTGAGTACTTTTTGCCTGGGGTCTTGTTCCTATGTTTCTGCCCCTACCTAAATAACTGTGAGCACTTATGTTTCAGCTCCTAACAAGGTTCAAAAATACCCAGCATTTTTCATAAAGAAAAGCACAACAAAGCACCTTGTTCTTCACTATTCCTTTATCGTTATTAATTTATAAACGCACGTGGCAGAAGGTGTCCATAGTTTAAGTTATGAAAGACCCACTGACACTGTTTTTCATAATCAAGTACACCACAGAAATATTTCACCACAGAAGTATTTCAATATAAAGTTTCCTTCCAAAAACTATTTTGCTATTTATAACTTTTAAAACGACAATAAACTAACTTTTCAAGCAATTACTTCCCACTATATTCTCCACAGCAAAATTAAGGGAATGTCTATAGAGATTTTTATATGAGATTATAAAAAGAACTCTATTTGCAGTACCTGATTCGGAGACTTGACTTGGCCAACTCACTGTGTTCAATTTCAGCCTTTTTCATATTAAATATTTTTTTAATCGCATTTGCATCCTGTCAATTAAAAGAATTTTTTTGTTTAATGTTGAAAGTCAGGTTTACCCATCTATCTAAAAATTTAAAACAAAAATGAAGGGGGTTTTACATTTAGATATTAAACAATTTTGCATGAGAAATGAAGCACAGAACAAAGTCTGCGTGAAATACACCCACGGTGGCCTGTAAAAACTGAATAAAATAGATAAGTAGCTTCAAGCTTATTTTTTGTCATATCCTTTAAAAAAAATAAAAATAAAAATCTACAATTTGCAAATATACACGAATACCACTTTGAACTAAACAGGCATACAAGTTTCCGTGCCTTTGCAATCAAAAGGATACTACCATTACCAAGCTTTACAACACTTGCTCTCTCTCATTCTCGGAGTAACAGTTCACAAAACAGAGATTACAAGTTTTTAATGAAGTTACAAGCGTGAGCAATGTCACTAGGAACTAAAACTACAATCCAAACAGAAGTACCATTGGAAAAGTCCCAGAACCACTTACATAAGTGTGTTATACATATACAAGGTCTCTCACTACAAAGCACTTAAAAACCAAACACAAAGGAATAATTTACCACTGAAATTCTCTTACTTCCAGAGTACATGGAAACAGCAATGTGATAATTTGTACACAAAATGCTGGTGAACTAAGTATGAAAAAGATAGGAGGTGCGATCTGGTCACAAAAACATGGCTAAAAGGAAGGGGACCTTCAAAAACTACGCAAAAAATGCATGACTCCAGTTTTGAAGCTTATGATAAAAACCATAAACAGTTCCTGTAATCTGCAAAGAGGCAACAGCTGAGTACTATCGCTATCACTTGAACCTGTCGTTTCAGCCATTTTAACTTCAATCACAAGTACAGGGATCTTCCATTTCTCCAAAGAAGTCACGTAACTCATACCTCGAGATAAAATTTAATTGGAAAAAATCATATACCTCAAGAAAAAAAAAAGTTACATACACCCCAATTATACTAAAAGCAATATAAAAAAACAAAAAGCCATTAACAGCCATTTTTCAAAAAAATGCAAACAGAGCCCTTACGCTAAAGATTCATTTAAGGATCAATCAGCACAGAAAGTAGTAAAGAAAATCTGAACACAAATCAAACTATAAACAACTGAAACTAACCTTGAATACTTGAGATCCAGGCTCATTGTAGGTTTTGGCATTCTTTGCCAGAAGATCTATATCCTTGGCCATTGCATGAATGCTTTTATAAGTTCCATTCTAGACAACAAAAAATGGAACTGGTTGAAGTGGCAACCTTCAGACAGCATGAGCACTAAGTCAATAGTGAAAAGCAAAGGGAATTCATATAGAATAAAGGGAACATTTATAGAAAAACAAGAACATATTTATAAAGAGGACAGATAAGTATCTGGAAAAAAGTCATCAAAAAGAAAGCAACAAACATAAGTTCTAAGCCCTTATAGAGCTTACGAATGCTAAGTAAAAGATTGAAAAAATACTTAATACATTAGATTATCTTAATTTTGAAGGGTTCTGACAAAATGTTATTTTACCTTTATTCTCTAGTTCAATTAGTCTATGTGCTCACTATTATATAAAATGTTAGAATTACAGAACAATATTTCAAATTACTGGAGAAGTAAGATGAAAAATGTATTAGTACAAAACATCTATTTATAGCACTACAACAAAAGCAGGTGATGATAATGCACGACCAAGCTTCAATGAGTGTTCTACATTTGCAGTACTTGCCAAGGAACTACTTTAAACCATTAAACATCAAGAAACCCAAGATATTCAGGCTCAGTGCCAGCACACTACAGTTTACGATGCTTGTCTTCAACACAGCTACTTCTGCAGCATTGACCCAGGACGGAACATTAAATCAGCATAGTGTTCAGATTTTTCAAATAGCAGGGCAAAACCACATTGCCTTTCCCACCTCCATAAACTTTGGCTTCTAACAATTTTAGAATGCTTACTGTTAAACAAGTCTATACTCTGACACGTTAATATACTGTACCTGTATCCTTTGGGCAATAGTTTTAAGATCTATGGGCTCCTTTATTATTGCATAATAATCTGGATATTGCTGGAAAACAAAAGTAATTTACATATTACTATAAACAGTCACAAAGCTGTTGTCCTAGTAGCTGGTAGAATGAGCTCATAGAATAGCTATTAGATGAACTGCAGATAAGAACAGTGTAAGCTTCATAAACATAGCACTAGGCTTCAATTTGGGCAAGCCAGATCATAAGGCAGATACAAGGAATTATAATTTATCAATAAACTGACATAAAGAAACAGTTCTGTCTGAAAGTCAAATATATGGTGATGGTTGTCAGAGTATTTATTTTCCTGGTTAAACTTGTTATGCCACACCTTGAAACAGAACACTGAAATCAGACTTACTTACAAAGATGAAAAACTTTGTACCAAAAAAAACCAGTTACCTAAACTGGCAGAACAGGGCAAGCCCCAGTTTGCAGTGAAGGGCTGGGAACAAGTTGGTAGGAGCAAAGAAGGGAGGGAAGCTCTAAAAACAGCTGGAATTTGCCACTGATGAGACTGTAACAAAGAACTGCATCCTAAGCGTGCCCATCATAGTGTATAACATCAGTTAAATAAATGTCCAGGTTTCCAACTTAGAACACAACCAATATTATTAAAATACCCACCACTTTAGAAGGAAGTTTCTGGAACAGTTCACTTATGAGGCGTCCTGATGGGTTTGTGGCAACAGCTACAGCTTCAAGCAGCTGTTCAAGAATTTCCTTCAGGTAACCTGGAGATGACTAATATAAGAAATGAAATCACAAGAAGTTTTAATAGCAGCCACAGTGGAACGCTTCAAGTTGCACTGAAATATATTAATTTACTTTTCAAAAACAGAAAAAAATCAGCTACAAAACACAGATGCAACTTTTGAAAACAACATTGTTTATGCATTTAGGTAAACCACATGAGAAAACTTTAATTTCACATTTACACTGCAGACTATCAGACATACGTTACATATTGTTAGAACAGACTTGGTTGTCAACCTTAGTGAAAACATACATCCCAACATCACAAAAACCAGACAAGCCCAAATTTCTTATCATATCTGGCTTATAAAACACTACAGGAACAGCTGCACTAACTAAATGGGACACAAACTGGACAATGATGTCATTAGACATGAAGCTTGCTTGCATCAAACCTCAATATTGGCATATCAAGCACACATCATATTAGTTTCAACTAAACCAGAACCACGTTTTATCCATATCAGAAAACATCGTAACTTTTTTTTGCTAGGCAAAAGTGAAACACACATACAATGCTGTGAAATTATTAACTAATAAACTCATATAAGAAATACCTTTTGGGGCATAGTTTAACTATGAAAAGACTTAATGCTTTTTCACATATGGAAGCCAATCTCCCTCTCAGAGTCAGCTGACATACACAGCCATCCCCTCCTCCAGTTGCAGCTGTCATGCCCACACTTACTAATTCAGAATTTGCGCCTTGATTGTCATGTCCTTCCTCATCTTCGTCTTCCTCCTCAGCATCACCTTTTTGAACAAATTCATTTTTTGTGCGCAAATACAACTCCCATAATTTGCAGGCAGCTTTATATTCAGGAGAATCAGGCTGCAAAAACAACCCAAACATTCTACTCAAAATTCAGAGCATTCTTATCTGAAGGAAATGTATAAATTATTAAACAGTATTAAACGCATTAAATAAATATTAGAAAACCTAGGAAATTCCTGCTTCAGTCGTTCTTCAACAGAGATGTTAAGAACTGCAATACGCACTAGAAAATATAACCTCTATCACTCCAAAGCATCTAGGTCTTTCAGAAAAATTAGCAATAAAATTACTAGGGTTGAGGCTTGTACAAGCCTATGTCCTGGTTTCGTCTGGGATAGAGTTAATTGTCTTCCTAGTAGCTGGTACAGCGCTGTGTTTTCAGTTCAGTATGAGAAGAATGTTGAT
>JAVKLA010000036.1:6660897-6693566 GCA_034782735.1 Sagittarius serpentarius | reverse complement strand
CAGAGCCTGAGTGTGAAAAGCTGTGTAGGTCCGTAGGGGAGCTGACAGAGGCAATGTTTGTTTGTTTGTTTGTTTGTTTGACCTTTTGCTTTGGTAAAGAGAGCTGGATTGGCTAACAGATTTAGAAAACGCCATCCATGGATAATTTTCTAAAGTAGTGAAGGATACATGGAAAGGGTCAAAGCATGTTGCATGTTACTCCATAGGCAGTTTTCTGACTTCTGCTATAACTCTGTTAGGGGAATTTGCCTTCCTCTCAAATACTGAGTCCATGTACTCCTACAGACAGGAATGGATACGGTAAATTTTGTGTGGAAATTTATAGTGGTTCCTATATTCTGGAGGTGGGAATAAATGTAACTCAGTAATTGACTGTGACTATTTCCCTTGCTCACGTGGTTCAGCTGCTTTTACAGCTCATGAATTTACAGGCAGATGATTTACGGTGACAAAGTATGCCATTTCTTTTTCCTCTCAGGAGCGGGCTATCCAGTTAATAGTTACTGACAACTTCAGAGTCAAATTTAAATAGAAATTTAACTGCTGTTAAACATAATAACAAATCAGTAGTTAGGCTGAGGAGTTTTAGAGGTTTGTGCTCTGAGTTATATTTTTAAATACAGTGATTTAACTTATGTTATCTTTGGTTGTTTTTTAATGCTGATATTGTATTATCCCAGAGCTAAAATAAGCTACCACTCACAACCTCCAGGATCTCAGAGACTGCCGACATATCTTACAGAAGACAAAATAGCTGAAATGCAGGAGTGCTTTAATTTAAAGAACCTAGAAGAAGAAAACACCACCACTGTTCAAGGTAGGACTGTTACTGTAATGCGCTACTACCATTAAGAGTGGTAGTAGTAGTAATAATGGGAGATTTTGAATGGAAGTCCTCCTGGGGTTTATATGATAGCTTTACCAATATGCAGTGAATATGAACCTTTTAAGAACGAAATGGGTTGTGATGCAACACAACAGTGCATCTGTGTGCTGTCTTAACACAAATTACCCCTTCTAATTCTTAGTTTCTGCTCATCAAACCTAACCCTCCTAAGTAGGAAATAGGGAAAAAGAATGTTGAACAGCACAAACGCTGGCTAATTAGGCCAACAAAATACATTTTACTCAGTACAATCTATACTGAAATCCAAGTCTTTCAGCTCCTAGCAGTCGTCTTTAGATGCCTCAGGGAAAGCTATTCTCAGAGAATTTTCCTTGGTTCTACCTGCTTATTTGGGAGTGCTGCCTTGTGGAAGGGAGGGGGCAAGACTGTCTTTTCCTAGCCCTGACCTAAAAAGGCTGTCCTCTTAGGGAGCAGGCATTACATCTGGTGCTGTCTAACAGTGACTTAACAGGCACTTCTATGTTTTTCCCAGCTTTAAAATACCCCAGTCCAGCAAGCAGCATCATTTTCCAGTCAGCTGGTATGGCAAATGGGACAATAGAGGAAAATAAAGTGACAGAGGAAGCATCAGAGTGGGAAAACTTGGAAACAAGCAAGGAGGGGGAGGAGGAAGAAGAGGAAGATTTCACAGAAAGTGATGATGATCAAGATGATGTGGAAGAAGAAGAAAAGGATGTCCAAGAGGTAAATCAGGGTTTCATTAGGCTGCTTCTACCTGTTTTGATCCTGACACCAAGTACCCAGTCAGTATCCATGTGTAGGCACTGTGGAGCCACCAGGAGTAATCAAAACCCCTTTCTCCTGGAGATAAGGGTTGGACTTTTTGTGTACTTAAGGAAACAACATTGTTCTAAGTCAGTTCTAAGGCAGCGTGTTCCTGACCAACTATACAAGGGGACATCCACACTACCATCAGTCTCTATTAGATTTCACTTGCCTGGGAGACTTCATTAGTGATGTCTGAATAAATATAATCTCTCTGACCTCTCTGACTTGTAGGAAAGCACGGTTCAGGTCACCAGGAAAGCAAAGCTTGGAAAACGACAAACACATCCTACAAATTCAGAAAAGCAGATAGCAGGTCTGTATTAAAAACCTGGGCTTGAAAGATAGCCTCTAGTACTCTAGCAGTTGCATTGGTTTCACTAACACATGATTTTCTTTTCTCAGAAAGCGAACATTCCAATTCACTATCATTCAGCTTGGATAAGACAGCAGATGAAGATGATGCCTACGATTTTAATACAGACTATGTGTAATGAATTATGTGTGAAGATGCTGTTTGGAGACTCTGCTTTCAGAACAGTCATGAAGACTTGCGTTGCAGCAGAAGTTGGAGGAATGCTGCATACCAGAGCTGCTGCAAAGATTCATAATTAGGGCTGTGTCAAATAATGTATATAATAGTGTATCTCCCTTGCTCGTTCCAGATTTTATACAAGTCTAGGAAACAGACTGTATTCAGCTTTAAGTCCTAAACTTTATTTCCCATGTTGAAGTCTGTTTTAAAAAATTCCTAATAGACTGTTAGTTTGTTCACTTTGCCTTATAAAAGATGTTTCAAAAGGATAAACGCTTTGTCTTTTTCTTTGAAAAACAATGGTAAATGTTTAATTCTAGTCATGTTCAAGCAATTAAATTTCAAGGTAAGTTTTCATCCTCCCTTCATAAAATTTAATTGTTTTTTCCTAGAGGCACTGTACCCCTAGAGCATGACTTAAGTCAGTAGCTTTTCAGTATACTTCTGTAAAACTTGTAGAATTTTCATATGTAAAAGTTGGCTAGAAAATGCTACTTATTTCAGCTAAACATAAGGTATTTTATCTAAGCACTGCTTTCTACGTTCGGAACCTTCACTGGGAAAGGTATCTAGATTATGATATTGGTAATCCATCTTTACTGGGAAACAAGCTTCTTGTTCTTACACTGCTGTTGAACAAAAGATGTATTTCCTGATGACTTCTATTATATGTGGCAACAACTGGTAACTGGAAAGCAGAACATTGCCCTGTGCATTAAGGATGTGTTACTATACTCAGCCTATAGCAGAACTGGGGTAGCAAGAGAATTACCAGCAGGCCCTGCAGCTGGTCAACAAATTAAGCATTTAGAATAAACACCTGACACCAAGCAGCTGTTTTCTTCCTAATAACTTAAAGGTCTGATTTCTGTGTTCTTTTCTTTAATAGCTAGTTGTATTTTCCCTAAATGGATGTTGAGGCACAGTGTTCCTAGGCAGCTTAAAGTATAAAGTGCAGCACAGACACATGCAGTTTATTTAAGCCACCTAAAACACAGCCTGGTCATCAGAATTAAGTTGGTGTCAGCTGACCTAGTACAATCTTTAAAAGTTTGGTAACTGAACTTCATTACTCCTACCTAATGGCTTAAACTGGAAGAGGGTAGATTTAGGCTAAATATTAGGAAGAAATTCTTCACCGTGAGGGTGGGGAGGCACTGGCACAGGTTGCCCAGGGAAGCTATGGATGCCCCATCCCTGGAAGTGTTCAAGGCCAGATTGGATGAGGCTCTGAGCAACCTGGTCTAGTGGAAGGTGTCCCTGCCCACAGCAGGGGGTTTGGAACTAGATGATCTTTTAAGGTCCCTCCCAACCCAAACCGTTCCATGATTCTAACCACTTTAAGGATAAGAATGGTTCTTGTTCATCAAAACCCAGGAAAAGAAACAACAGGTGACAAACCACAGATGAGCATCCATGACAGAAACAGAACTATAGGCAGTGATTGCAATGAGTCAAGCAGTTGAAATCCTTTTAAATTGCAAAGCAGTACTAAAACCATATTCATACGAACAAGCCCTTTAGCTCTCTCCTGGCCTGTATCTCAGACCATGCAACACACTCAGCCCATCACTGCATTGGGACAAAGCCTTTTGTCTAACACCTTCTACTGAGGACTGTTCACAAGCAGTATTATTGAATAAAAATGACAGCTTCAGTTCAAACCTGTATTAAATGGAATAGTTGGCACAATAGCTGCTGGGATATATCGGCTAATAATAACCACTACTCAAACTTAACCCTACAACTATAAAAAAAACCTTACCTTTTAGAAAAGGTGATGGGTAGCCAGCTGCAAAAGGGCACAGGAATCTCACGTTGTAAGTTTAAAGGGCCAAACTGGGAAAGGTGCAGTAGGAAAAACTTCTATATCAGAGCCATGCTCACTTGAGAGAACTATGAGGAACTTAACAATAACAAAATTAATCTATAATTCAGCCTGATCCCCAAAATAAATATTTTGCACAATTTTAGAATGAGATTGCTTTTGCAACGATGAGAGCAATTGACTTTAGTTTCAATTATTTGCTGTATTTAAGTACAAAGGAAACGCACTTCATAGATCAAGACTAGAATCAGATTGCCATTTACCTCAGGTTTAAGTCAACATGTTAAAATTAGCTTTTATTTTTGAACAAAGTTTTCACCACTTTACAAAAAATGTTTTAGTGTTCACTGGCAGTTAGAACCACTTTGCATAGTGAAATAATACTTGAAAAATTCATCTTTCAAAAAAAAAAAATTCAATTTTGCAGAATTCTGCAAGAAAGACACAGAAATGGTTGGGGGGAGATTTCATGCAAGAAAGGGTTGTTGAGGAAATTTTCACAGGATAAGAAAACAAACAAAAAAAACAACAAAACCTAAGCAGCTCTACATTACAGTACATTGCTGTGCAAGATTTGTGTGGTGCAAGCACCAACTGAAGTTGTATCTTGTTCTTAGAAACTGTTTCTTTCTGTAGCTGATACAATGATCCTCCTCTAGAAGACTTGTAGTAAGGAGCAGAACATGCAACAGACAGAAATGAACTAACACAAATAGTAGTTTGTGGAGATCCTCCCTTGCTTTCTATAGTGCTGCTGGAGTAGCATCTTCTGTTACACAAGTAAAGCGAGTCTCCTTTGAACCTGTGCATTTCAGAACCGCACCTGAATAAGCACATCACTTTGTGCTCCAGAAGGCAAGGACTGCTCTGTAATAGAAGTTGGCTAAGAAAAAAGTTCTTGGCTCCAGAAGTTTCCTGAGACAATGCCATCAGTTATTAAAATTGACTCTACTTTGCTTCATAGGCTTCTGAATGTCTGCGGATCAGGCTGAACTTGCCTGTAGGGTCAGGAACATACCACTTCTCCCAAACTTCAGCGTATGAAGCTGTTCTTCCCCATGGTTTGAAATGTCCGTTCCAATGGAGCAGCTTGGCAGCTTTCACAAACTGAGGAGAGTACCTTTTTCCAGCACTAGACCCTTTTATTGAAAAAGAAGCATTAGCGCGTGAAATAAAGGCAGCAGAAACACTAACATGCTATATTTTAACTTCAAAACAAAGGATCTTAAGAAAGGAAATCTTGTCGTTTAGGGAGAAAGGAGGTGATATGGAAGGCAGAAATCAGGGCAAAGTGAAAAACGTCATCAGCTGCAACTGAACACCACTTTGACCTGTCTCGGTATCTATTTTAATGTACTGCCTTAACTTCCAAGTTCTTTAAAACCCCCTTAATACCCAGATGTATTCAGCAGCCTATGAACTGTTCATTGGAAACAAAACCTAAGAAAGGTCTCCCACCATTGGGGTTTCACCAGTAGCAGAACAAATACAAATGTCTGTTTCTCTCAACAGTCTTGGAAGAAACACCTTCAGATACAATATATATGTGGAAAAACAAAAGGAATATGAGAAGTAATTTGAGAGTAAGTCAATTCAAGAACTATCACCCTAGCAGTTCAAAAAAAGAACATGAAGGATCAGGCCCACAAGCCCCAAGATGGTGTTGCAAAGCAGTGTTTCTTAAAGAACAAAGTATAAAATAGATCTTTTCTTCCCGTTTGCTGCATCATCAACTAGGTGTCCAGCCACAGACCTGGGAAAACACACTGGGGGAGCACTGTCATAAGTGTTTCTCGTACATACCGAGATGCCGGACATTCCACATGGGATCAATACTGGAATGTTGCTTGTAAAATACAATTAGCAGTGGAGGTGTTGTGATGCTACCAGCCAGAGTCCTACTGTAAAGTTCCTCTCTGGAAGAGAAGATGAAAAGAAGTTGAGAAAGGATGCTTGTGTGGCCCTAAATCAGTTGATTTGTCACTTGCAACTGCATGACAGGAATCCATGGATACACACACAGCCCTTCAATTAACAGTTAAATGCCATCACCATAACCCAATCCCTGACCCACTGTCATCCCCAGCTTGGGGGTACTTACGCTACATTAAGTGCCATCCACTTCTCCAATTGCTTAGTGATGTTCTGTAATTTCCATTCTGTCAAATTGGCAACAAAAACTCCTGGATTGAAAGAGCAGGTGTTGGCTTTCATGGCGAGCTTTCGGATGGTTTCTTTTTTGTAATCTAGAAACCCAATATAATTATACTGGAAAAAAACAGAGGGTAGAAATTAGCTTAAAATATGGTCAAATTACTATTTAAAGAAAAATTTTGTACAACTCCCAACAGACAAGCATAACTCAAAGTTGTTAAAGCAAATACCCCTTTCTTTAAAGTGAGAGAAAGCAAGCTTAGGAGACCTAACATTTTAAAAATATTGATTATATAAGATACATATTTTAAGGAATGCTGCATGGTCTTAATAATACCATATTATTAATATGGTATCACTCCCAGAAAAAATACTTTTTATACACTCACAAATGAAAAATTCTCCCTCTGATGTTCTAAGACCTCCTGCTGTTCCACACTGGGAATTGCTCTAATTGTAAAGCACAGCAAAAATCCAGAGTGCTTTTACTGCACCTGAACAGACACTGCAAGTGTCATTTGTAAGACAAACATCAGGGTAAATTTATTTGGGTAGGGACAGTCACACCTTTATGTTCATTGCATTTGGAAGTCAACCTGCAAGAACATTAAAGTCGAGTGCCTGTTTCCAAAGCCTGGGATCTAGCGTATTGTTACCACTGAATCAGAATAAAACTAACCTGATTGCCTGCTCCACGGACAGCGACTTTATTAGTGGTTGAGTCACAATCATCTGAAAATGCAGCTGCATGTCCAGGTTTCAACGGAGTGTTGTAAAGTTCAAGAATATCATCTGGAAAATGGAAGTAAGCACAGAAAAATCAAAAGCAATCCTGATCAAGCATTGAGTGACTTTCTGTTCAGTCTGTTGCTACAGCAGATAAAACCACTCAGTTTAAACCAACTCATTCATATTTACAAAGTTGTTACATCTTTCTGTGAAGCAGAAGTGTTTGGTTACTGTAAGAGACGGCATACTGACCTCAGCATAAGGCCGGTGGCAAAAGGATAAGAAAAGGTCCCATACCTTGCACTATTATATCATCATCCACATAGATGGCCTTCTCTGCATGAGGTACCAAATTGGGCAAGTAGAATCTTGCAAAGGTTAACTGGGAAAACAAGAAAGCAAGAGAAGTGAAGAATTAAATGAAAAATTGTCCAAATAAACATGAAATTGACTGATACTCCTGGCACTTATCTATGGCACTAAGGTGTAAGACAACTTCTATCAAGGAAGTAAAGTAGGCAGCAATGTCCTAGAAGTTATTTAAAATGAACAGGTTCTATTGATTCCTGGTTTCCTATGAATTTGTGCATTGATAAACTAACTTTAAAACTGGTCTATATTAGAATTTCTTATTTCTCCACATATATCTGTAGTATCTCTGAGGTGCTGGCATGCTTGACATGCAAGCTGCTGTGTTTCACTGTAGCTAGCAGCAAAAAATTATATTAGGCATGCATATGTAGATATTCAAATCCATCTCTCACTATCTGGAAACTTATTTTTACTGAAGTTTAGGAATTTGATTATAAAAGATTGCTTCTATGCCAACAGATTTGGTTTTGATCTCTAGTTGTGTTCAAAAGCCAATATCAAAATATATTGTTACTAACTAGTAACTGCAAAAAGTAAATCAACATCATCCTCACTGGTTTTAACGTGTCTGCCTTTTGAGGATCCACTCGTACTTTCCCTTCTAAGACACGAGGGTCAAAATCCAAAATTCGGTATCTCAAATTTTTCAGAGCAGTGTTACTTAGCCACAGCCTGCAAACAGGAGAAAGGCACAGATCTTGTTAAATGAGACAAAATCAAATGAAAAGTAAGAGATCCGATTGACGGCGACACAGATCTTGATCTGGCCGCTCGCTTCCCTATCCAACAAACATACATACAGAATGTAATCTATGGCTGATGTTGGTGGTGTCCCGTACGAGTGCAGGGGTATGCCCACTATCAGCATACTGCATGGCTGTGTCACATGAGAGGTATGAGGCTGCTGCTTATTTTATTAGAAAGATATGGTCCTGTTATCACGGGTCCCTCACAAAAAATATCAGTGTGAACAGATGCAGGTAAAAATAAAAGGATCAAAGGACAATCTAGAAAAATGGAGGAACTTCATAGCCAGCATTTGAATTGCTTAGATGAAATGCAGGAAGTACCTTTTACAACCTCCCCGCCAATGAACTCGATATAACCCCACCGGAAAAGATGGCTCTTTCCCGTCCCTGAAACATTACCAGAAGGAATGACTGTAGGACTCCCCAGAGCAGCCTTGTTAAAAAGCTGCAATAAGAAGCAGCAGATAGGACTGCAGTTTAGAGGAGTGCAGTTCCAGGGAAAGCCAGCTCCTCCTCTTCTCAGAGATATTTAAGTTTTACAATATTGTGGGAATCTAATGAAAAGATCGTTACCTCAAGTGATCCACAGTATCATTCAAAGTAACAATATGGAAAACCACATTTGATCTGGTGTGACGGTAAATACTGTTCATGGCTGCAATTGCACCCCCAAGCCTCTCATCTGATGCTGCAATGACCACAGAAATCTCCTTATCATTCCTTTCATCTGCCAGTCTCTGAGGAACTGCAGGTATGAAATCTATAGGCTGAAGTCCTAATGGATTTGCATCTGTGGAGTACAAATAGCATCACATACTTGTTTTATGCAAATGAAACACAGACATTATTACCATGCTAAAATTCCTAACGCCTTCAATTATTTCTGCTGTGCAAGGACTTGGATGTCTGAGATGAGATGTGGACTGCAGCGTGCCAGTATCGAACACTTGAAATATAGCACCTGCTCTTGAGAATATGAGATGTTCATGAATAGGAAAACATCATACTTACAAATAAACTACCTACATTTAACCGTACATATTCACACACAGCACAAAAGGTACTAAAATGAGGTACTAAAAGGTACTAAACTGCAGAAGGCCGCACTTACTGTTTGGTCCCCTCTGCCATGTCTATAATCTCACTGACTTTCCCCTCCCATTTACCCTAACCACATTCTAGTCTTATCCACATCACCCTTCCCTCTTTTTCTTATACTTTCTTTTCCTTTTAGGTAGGAACCAACAAAGAAAACAGAAAGTCTAAATTAAAGTCACCGTTGCATATTTTTTCCTGCCAAGATCAAGGCATTAAGTACAGCCCATGTTTATTCCAGGGATCACAGATCACACTACATTCTCTAAGCTGAAACCACAACAATTTATACTCATAGTGCACAGACAGGAAAATGGGAGATTGCTGTTTAAATTTATTACTAGACCATATCACCTGTAAAAGCCAGCAAATGGCCTCCTACCCGCACTTTTTATCACAACACTGGTACCTTTCAGATGATCTAGACTATGACATATTGGATAATTTTAGGAACATAATTTGGAATTTAGGAATAATTTGAGGAATATAGCAAACATGGACTTGGCAGTTTGTGGGCAGTAGCCTGCTGTTCACAAAGCCAGGCTTCTGCTTCTGTTTGCCATTTCCTAATGACGGAGCTCAATAGCTTTGACTTCAGCTGATTCCTCGTTAAGGCCTGTCAGGCTCTTACTCAGCTGCTGTTGGGAAGCACCTGTACAACTGCTACCCAGAAGCAACAGCTTCCAGGAGTGGCAAACTGGGACTTGGCAGTTAATGGGGACATGGAGAGGCTCTGTGGGACCACATGTGGTTCTTAAAAGTGGGCTCCCGAAAATGAAAAGGCTTTGCTAAGTAAACTGAATTGTATCTTTATGACTTTTAAAGGCAGAAGGAACCCTTACTGCTATCTCGCCTGGCTTCCTGGCTGAGAAAAGTCACAGGACAGCAAGAACAGACAAGCCCACCAAGCTGAAGTTTCTTGGGTATGAGAACAGGAAAAGATCTACTCATAAAGAGTACAAAAATCATATCTTGTTCTGCAAATGATTGATCATTATCATACACATTATTTCAGCAATGTGGTGGTTTCTGTCTGGCCAGAGCATGTTTTTCCCTACCAATCTTAAAAAAAAAAAAAAAAACAAAAAAAAAAAACTCAACATACCTGACAATTACCGCTTCAAGAAGTCACGGAGACCTAGGACGTTATGATGAAGAACTAGCAAAAATATGACAACAGCCACTATAAGGATGGAAATGTTCACTGAAAATTTAAAAGAAAAAAGTTTATCAGTGTAACCAGAGAAAAGACTGGGAAACTTGGACAAGTACAAAAGAGATTTTAAAAACATTAGTCACACACATATAGACATACCTTTCCTTAATGTCATTTTTCTTTTGTTATTTTGTTTATTAGCATAAGGTTCCTGCAAACCTGCAAGAGAAAAAATACAGCAGTCACTTTCTACCTCCAGTGCATGCCTACACAAGGCATAGCACACTACCACTAGGAGTGTCAAAACAGTTTCCAAATACAGCAAATGTTTCCTTCTCTTAAAAGGACAAAACTGTATATCACATTTTAATAACTGAGTATGGTATCTCGCTAAGTACGTAGCTACAATGACGTATCTAAAGAAGAACTCAGAGATAAAAAAGGAGACATACAGATCTTGCCACTTACTTGACTGACGGGGAAAAAAAACAAACCTAAACTCCTTCTACCAGTCAAAAGTGATCTAAAAAGAATCTGGAAAATTACATATGGTTTCTCTGCTGTTGAACAAATTTGTTTAGCTATCTGAAATGGAAGCATCTCATCAATAAGGCAAATGATTATACATTTCTTTCCATAACTAACAGCAAGATTTTGGCAGGACACAGTGTTTATAAGATTTTAACAAATATACACTTTTGAAACCATTAAATTCTCTGCATAAAATATAACAGAATATCACCTGAAGTGTCATTGCACAAAAAAGATCACAGAAGTGTGAAAAAGTATTACCATCATGTTATAGAAGGGGGTAAAAACACAACGCAATGATGCAATTTTGGTATGCAATTCAAACACACTTATTCATTATTTAATGGCAAACGTGATTGCGCAGTCAGAACAAGAACTGCAAATCTTGGAATGCGAAGTAATTCTCAACACGCAAAAAGCACTCACACTGTAACAACGTGCAAAATTAAAGAAACAGTGACAGTTCTACATCAAACCACTTGCAAAATCTCCAAATTAAAATACCGCAAACTGTGCTGTGACTATTACGCTTGTCAGACGTAACCGTCTTCTTTCTGCTGCTGCATTTCTCCCACAGGGAAGATACATTTACGGAGCACAACAAATCAACGCCGTGCCTGCAGCACTACTGGAACGGGTCAGGACACGCAGCCTTAGTTTACAGGAGTAACAACGCAACGTCGCTCTTTAAAAAGCGGTATGTTGCGGTGCCCCTCAGGCCCCGCGGCAGCGGTGCTCAGGGTGCACGCACCCACGTACAGCTTCTGCCCTTCAGTCGCGCTACAGCAGCCTGTGCCCGGGCTAAAAGCGCTTACAGATTGCCTCTTCCACAGATTACTGTCAGTGCAAACGCAAACCCAGGCTAAAATACTCGGACACCTGCTCATCGCTACACCGCCGCCATTTCAGTTACTCCAGCGACGCCGTTTACACACACTAAGTTGGGCACACGACTGTTCCCCCACACACACACCCGCCCCGGTTTCACTGCATCGCCCAGCAGCACCAACCGCGCTCCCGCGCGGCTCCTCCTCCCCGGCCGGCGGGAGGCACAGCCCAGGCGGGGGCCCCGCTCCGAGGCCGGCAGGGCCAGGCCCAGTTCTCCTCCACCGAGACCGCCACCACCACCCCCTCCATCCCCCCCCCCCACACACACACACACCACCAGCCCCCTCACCGTCCGTCCGCACGCGCCGCCGCCAACTGCCACCTCGGCAGCGCACCGCCCCCGCCGGCCGCCGCCACCACCCACCAGAAGCCCAACGGGCCGCAGGTGTCCGCCGCGATGCCTGACGGCCGCGAGGTGCGAAGGCCGCGCCGCGCCTGCCCTGCTGCACTAGCGCGACTGCGGCAGCTGCCAGCGGCTTCGCGAGGAGAGCTCCAGCCTTGGGTGGGAAAAGGCCCCCCCGCAAGCTGCCAAGTCAGCGTCGATTCCGGACAGGCGACTCCGCGGCACCTCGCACCTGCCGCCAGAAGACCCCTCAGTCAGGGGCCCTGAGGCTCGAAGCCGCCGTTGCCGGGGAAACAGCGTCCCGCGCCGCCTCGCGCCGGCCGTCGCCGATGGCGGCGCAGGGCGACGGCGGCGCAGGGGAGGCCGAGGCCCAGGCCCGGGGCGGCGGCAGCGGCAGCGGTAGCGGTAGCGGCGCGGAGCCGAGCCGAGCCGACGGCTGAGGCAGGAGGAGGCCACCGCGGGCTGCCGGAGGACGGGGCGGAGCGAAAGGGGCGTGTTTCCGGCCAGCTCAGCAGTCGCCTTCCGGTTCTACCTCACGGGGTCGGGCGCCGCGCTGAGCAGCGGGAAAAGCCCCGCCGCCGCCGCCTCCGCCTCGCAGGGCGACACGGACAGCCGGCAGCCGCCGCCGCCGGGCCCTGACGAGGGCGAGATAGACGGAGAGGACTACGACGAGGATCAGGACGAGGACTGTGAGGCGCCGCTCTCCGCCGCCGCCATGCTGAACATCTTCCGCTCCATCCCCACGCAGATGGTAGGGCGGCCGCCGCGGGAGGCCCGGCCGTGCCCGGGTCCTCGACCCCTTGTCGTTACTGGCGACGTGGCTGCGTGCGGGTTTTAGCGTTCCCCTTCCTCCGTGCGGTGTTGGCACCTGCGCGTGAGGAACTGCTGTCGGGGCTGAGGGGTGGTGCTCCGCCCGATTTCCGTTTTTTTGGTCTTGAAAATTCGAGCTTTAATGTGCTGTAAAATGAAGGTAAAGTACAGCTGTGCAAGGGAAACCCCTCGATACATGTCTGTGCTATATACAGCCAGAAGGCAAAATGTTCCCAGCGAGAGCCACGCTAAAGCCACACAAGCACAGGTGACATACGTACCGGATCTGCTCAAGCGTTCCTCTTTTGTGGTGGTGTGGCTTTTACGTAGTGATATTAAGCTAACTACAATATTTTGAACTTGCATCACTTATCCCAAGCAGGCAGTGCTTGCTTTTATTTTTAGATGATGCGGTCAATAATATAGGAGAGATGTTAAGTGAATTAAGAGCTTAATTCTTTTACACTTGAAATCCAGACTCTGTCAGAAAAATAATTCTAGTCTGGTCTGAAAGTTGAACAAAAAAGCTGAGACCTGTGGTCAGGCTGACTCTAGGTTCTAACCGGAAAGAGTTGAAGTGGTAGGTTTGTCTTTTGGGTAACTGACAAAAAAAATATCTTTCTACAGGACTACAAGGGCCAAAAATTAGCAGAACAGATTTTTCAAGGAATCATTCTTGTCTCTGCAGTAAGTATACTAGAACTACAGCTGATAACATAAAGGACTTTATTTTGATTTCTGATCTTACAAACAAGGGGTTTTTCTGATTGTCTGGCTTAACTGGGTCACTAAAAGCTTTAGACAGAATCAGAGGGGCTGTCTTGGATTAAGAATTTTCTTCTTTTAATCTTTTACTTTTATTATTGGCCTACGATTTTGAAAACAAGTTTAGAAAGACGTATGAACTGTGCTTTTGAAAAACATGTGTATTTCTACTTAACTTCTCCCCCCTGCCCCCCAACTTAATCATGTTTTGGTGGATTTTTTGCAGATAATTGGTTTCATCTATGGATACATCACTGAACAGTTTGGATGGACTGTCTACATAGTTATGGCTGGATTTGCTTTATCGTGTCTGGTAAGAATGATTTTTTCCCCAAACCAGAACATACATGCACTATTTAACCTGAAATAATCGTTAAATTAAGGGGCTGTCAGTACAGACAAACGTTTACCATGTAATTCAGATTGTTAATACATATTTGTACTTTCTTTGAGCTGTAGGAAGTGCTTTAGAAGCCAGTAAGTGCCTTTTCTCAAACACTAGTCAGATTTTAGAGAACACCACAATTTAATACTGCTTTTGAATTAATTTTTCATTTTAATTGTATATTACTTTTAAGTCAAGCTGATAGCATTGATAACAGAAAGGACAGCGAGGCTTTCTGTGGAGCAGTAGCTTGTCACGAAAATTTTGCAGCAGGCCCATGCTAACCAAGGAGAGAGGCTGGGATGCAAAGTATAGAATTACAGGAGTAATTCCTTACTCAGGCACGTGAGGTGTCCTGTTCCAATGGGAGCACACGAAATGTGGTTTTACATATGGTTCTTGTACCTTTCAAGTGTTCAGCTACAACATGATTTGACCAATCGCTACTTAACACACACATACTGCTGTTTCGAAAAGCCACTATAATTCTATGGCATCATCATCCATCTGCTTCTTTCCCGACCTAAACGTCCCTGGAGTAGGTCTTCCTACAGCTACTTACCTGTGATGCCAAATAACGGGAGGGTTTCACAGAGGTGTTAGAGGGGCCAGGATAACAGCATTACCTCGGTAGTCCAGGGGTATCCTTTTTTCTTCAGGGTGGGTGCTGTCCTTCTCCTCCTTGCAATGAGCTGGGGTCCTTTAGTCATGCTTACTTAAGCATGACTATGCAGTATACAATCTAAACTATACATGTATCTTTATAGTATGAAATTGTATGAACTTTAAGACTAACTGGTACAATAGTTAGGGAATGAGATTTTCCTAACAAGCTCTGCAAAACACTTATCTAGGATTTTGATTTACATGTTCTGACTTCATTCCTTTTCTCTAAGCTAACACTCCCTCCATGGCCTATGTACCGCCGCAATCCTCTGAAGTGGCTACCTGTCCAAGAGTCAGGAACAGAAGAAAAGAAGCCAGCAGACAGAAAGCCAAAGAGACATGCTAAAAGCTAAAAAATGTAGTTCTTCATGCTGTTACTTTGTTAAGTTTTGTTAAATGCATTTCCAATGGGAGATGCTTCTTGGCTTAGTGTTTGGGTTTTTTCTTACTACTTTGTATACTACCATGAGCACACCAAGATCTGAGAGAGCATGAAGGCTGGCTAAATTCTGGCTGCAGTTTCAGTGATGTCATTGGGAAGGCAGGGTGGGGGGATTAATTATAGAAGGCTACTGCAGGTCACATCTCACTCAAGTATTTTAGTAAAAAGGAACCCAGCGAATCAAATCAAGTATAGTTAAGCTGTTGCCGTAGCCTAAAAGGTAATATACAGCTGGACTTTTACACATGGTTAGAAATATTTTAGTAGAACAAGCTGTCAGTAGTGCCAGGTTGTAACAAGTACTCTAAAACACTACATAGCCCACAGTTCTGAAAAACATTAAGAACGGGAAACTGTTCTAAAATAGGAGATTGCAGAGTGGCATTTTTTGTTTAAAATACATTTGCCTGAGTAGAGAAAGTAACATCTTGACTCTGCATAATACAATAGCTCTTGCAACTTTGTAACTCAAGCATCTAGTATGTGAGAGGCAGCAGGACCCACAGGTATTGCACTTTTTTACTACTGACCAACATGTTAGTCTTCCTCATAGGTGCTGGAGGTTACAATATTTAAGCTAGAGGCAGGAAAAGAGGTTGTGCGTTTAAAATTTTATTTTACAAATTCAATCCCCTTTGACTTCTTTATCCTTTAAAAAGAACACGTGCTTTCTCTGTAGTGATGGTACATGACAATGCCTGGGCATGTGTAGGAACACAATCTAGATGCAAAGAAAAGGAAAAGCTAAAACGCCTATTTCTCTAAGTGATCCTGGCCTTGGGCACTTTCATTTGTAAAAGGAATTAGTATTTGTAAGGCAAAGGGATTTCTCCAGCTGGGGCCATGGTAACCATGGCTGTTTTCCTTTCAAATGTTTTCAGACTTACTTTATCCAGTTACCAAATACTTTCCACCACCTTGGTGATTGCCTTAGCAATAAAACACAAAAGCAAAGGCTCTGCTTAAAAGCAGTACAGCCCCTGCCCCTTAACACTTTAACTTGGCAGTTTACAGAACCTGGAGGGCTTTTGGTGCTACAAAAATTAGTAACTGTTTCTCCCTGCTATATTTTCACAACTATTTGATGTAATAGCTTATAGCCTATCACACCATAGCCTTGGCATAGATTTCATTACCATATTTAGTATGTGACCATACCAAAAACCTTTTGCTATGACAAATTCAAACCAAAACTTTTTTTTTTTTTTTTTACACTCCTTTGTATACAAAACTTGGTATCCGTCCCTCTTTGCATCTATAAAAAGCAACTTTTAAAAGTTTCATTAAGAGAGTAAAAAGTAAATGAAATAGTTTCTCTTCTGAGAAAGTGATAGCCTGGTTCACATTTTAACATGAAAAATACTACTACAAACTATAACGTTTTTTGCAAGTTCACCTCCTTATTCCAGCACAGGAGGTCAACAGATAATTGTGCTTTGTAAGCTGGTCCAATCTATCAAATGAGATATAAAACAGTCCTTTTCTCTAAGAAAAAGGTTCTGGTCAGAACTTCACATTTTCTTCAAGAAACTTCAGATGTCGTGCCTTCACACTGTAACTTGCGTACTTGTCTCCCATGTGCTCCCGCAACTGCAGCTAATAGAACACACACAAAAAATCCCAGAAAATTTATTGACGTTGAAAAAAGCAGGAACTACCACCATACTAACAAAGAAAATACCAAAGCACTCAAAGGAAAGCAGCATGTGAAATTTGACAACATAGATGGGAAGGAAGAAAAATGGAAGAGTCTTTGTTGTCCGAAGGCAAGAGTGTTCCAAATCCCCCCCAACAATTTAAAATATAAACCAGATCTTCACAGGTTATACTTACCCATGCAGTATTTCATTTGTAACCAAGTTTTGAATCAAATGAGCTTGAGGTATTGCTCACTCACCTCTGTTAGGAATGGACATTAGACCGTGGCTCACTTTGGACATAAGGGGCACGAGGCAAGTAATGTGAAGGCAAAAAATTATGGATCAAAAGAAATTATTATTGGAGAAACACCACAGAGTAAAGTTATTTGCATTGCTTGCATTGTCCACAAACTCAGGGACCGTGGTACAATTCTAAAGCTCCTATGCTTTCTGAAGGATTTGCGATTGAACATAAGTCTACATTCAGAATCAGAATCAAACTTTTTAAGATTGAAAATGACAATACCCTTAGGCCCTTGCCTGCCAATGACTACTTTTTGCAATCAAAGTTTGCACTACTATATCAATATCTAAAAAAGGGGGAGGGGATGGGAGTAAAGACTCTGCTGATTTATCTAGATTTATAAGAAAGTTAAACAATTTTCCTATGAAAGACATTCACCTCTCTCTTCACTTCATCGTCTTCTTCCATGATGCTGTACACCTTTTCAAGAAGTTTCACTCCCAATCCTTGCACCACATCAGATCTCAGGATTTCGACCATTCTCCTAATCTTGTCAGGCACTGATAACATACCTATTAAAAAAAAAAAGTAAGAAAAACCCCAATGCAGTAATAATTACTTTCATTGTAGTCAATTTTCATACTCTATGCAGAAGAAGAATATGGGACAACTGTAAGTATTACCACAGAATTCCAGTTGACCATTTGCATGAAACAACTGTTTATGTGAACCAGCTAGCTGGAATGATTGACAAGCGTGGTGAACCAGAAGCACTGCTAACTCTTAAGACACTGGACAGTACAAAGTCAATGCAGACACAGTTTGCACAATTAGGTCCCTGAACTTCCTTTCAGGTAGTTCCTGTATACTATATTAGAAATGTTATTTGAATGAAAAGCACTATTCTCTAATACTACACCACCACCCAAATATTTTAATAATTCAATCACTTGTACTTACAGCAAATGTTAAAAAAAGTTTAATCGCTGTAAAACACTAATGGCATCATTTCTGCCATCTGCCTGTTTGTCTCAACAGCCTTTGAATCTTTTGCTCCTCAGCTGAGGCTGCCAAGAAGAGACAGTCATTTTATAAGGGGAGGCCTCCATTAGAAACAGAACCGAGAACACTAGCTTGTTCTTTTAATCACTGAAATCACCAATACTCCTTTCACAGGATGGGTCACCTTCTGAAAATAAAATATCTGATCTAATTAAAGTAAGTCTCAGCTTAGAAATGCAGTAGCCCTGTCATCCCAAATGGTACTAAGTAAAGAGCTGGATATACAATACTATACAATACTTGACTGAGAAAAATGGACAGGAAAAAAAACAACCAACCAACCACTGAAATTTGTACCTTCAACATTGTCATACCTGTTTAGAGACAAACTCTTTCAAAGTATTTTACTTTAGCTACACAGAATCAACTTACCAGAGTAAAATCCAGTGTTCTCCCATTACTTTGCCTATCACCAGACTAGTTACAAGTAGAATCCTTATCATTTAAAACAATAAGCACAAGAAGGTCTGAGACTTCAAAAACCTGCCCTCAGCTTTTTCACTTGTTCTTGTTGCATAGTAAGTGCAGTCATACCAAATACAATTTTCTCTTGCTTTTTGGAATACATATACATACTTAAGGTCTAAACCAGACCTTAAATATTAAAAGTGATTCAATTCTTGCACCTGTAACTGTAGCAAAAATAAACTTGCCCGAATTCTGCAATGAGGATGAACTTCTATACTCTTACAAACCTCCACTGTTTAATGCTTTGTGTACAATTTCAGCTTCATCCGTAATTCACAAAGCTTTACAGCTATCAAATCATTTGAATGCCTTAAAAATCTTATTTCAAAGTACTCTACTCCAACCGTTCATTTTGGAAGCTTCTAAGTGACACAGGGAAAAAAATCATATTGCGGACCAGCTTTCTCTCTTCATTAATAATTACACAGATCGATCACGCATTCCTTTCATTGGCAAGTAAACCACAACTAGAGCTGTTTTGCACACAAAATTATTCTGACAGATGTTTACTTCTGTAAGCGTTGAGACTTGAAAAGAAGTAAGACTAGATTGTCTTCTGTTGCCCACTAGCAGGTTTTCTTTGGTTATTAGCAACCATTCATTTAAAGCAATAACAGAGCAACAGACCTGAAGAAATCTCTTCAAATTTTAATTCCTCTGATTCATCAGGTGATTTTCCATGCAAAATCAAAGTGTCTCGATATTTTCTATGAAGTTTAAACTCTGGGGCTGGAGTCGAGGTTACACAGTATTCAGAGTTCTCCTTAGAGTCCATTTTCAGTGTCCGTGTCATTAGCTGCACCAAGTCATTCATTTCACTCATACTGCTTTTTCTAGTAGAGGAGAAATAAGATGTAATTCAGTCACCATTCATGATGCAACTTTCACCTTGCATTCAGAGGCCTTTCAATAAGTTTAGTGAGGTCCTGCTAAGTATTCCATGTTAAATTACATCTTGTGGTGAAGGTTTATCAATAGCAACATTAGCAGTATTTCATCTAGCAAAGGCTCAGAGCCTATTCACCTAGCAACAATTCACAATCCTATCGGCTACTGCTACCCATGTAGCTGTACCTGTGGTAACGCAACAAATATTTTTTGAAAAGTTGCTTACACTGACAAAATCAGAAATAAATTCAGACTCATTCACAGTGGAAAGGAAGCACATTGGCACCTTCTAACTCATGCTTTTAATGCATCCTGTCCTTTGATGCTGTACACTGATTTCATGGGAAACTACAGTTGACAAAAACCAGAGGTACATAATCACATGTCCCAGAAAGTTCAGCATGGAGAGTTATAGTCACAGAGAGACAACAATTAAACGTAGTTCGTTTTCTTTACGCATCACATACTTCTTCAATCACTCACTATGTAGTGATAAAGTGTGAAAGCAATTCCTGCCGTTTTTTTCCCACTCCAAGACAAGGTCCAATATAGCAGTGAAAACTCTTGCACAGTATTGAACGAAATACTTACCTCTCCTTGGAATCGCCATCAGACTTATCTGTAGAGCTTGTGGAAGAGCTTAACTCATCATCAGACAGGCAACGGGTTTCCCTCTTTCTCTAAGTGAAGGGGGAATAAATGAGAAAAATTCTAATAGCTGAAAGTAATTTATCAATATGGCATGAATTACTGTTCTTACATGGAAGAAACACTTTCAACAAGCCTATTTTTACAGACTCAGCTTAATATTTTAAAGGTGTAACCTTTGGTTTTAAAAACAAGCTAATAGGACATTATCAATATACTTTATGAAATGCTTATGTGACTAACATTACATCTCAGTCATGTAGTTTTCATAGAATCATAGAATGGCTTGGACTGGAAGGGACCATCAAAGGTCATCAAGTCCAACCCTCCTGCAGTGAGCAGGGACACCTTCGACTAAATGCTTCACCAAGTGCCTCTATTAAAAACAATTAAATCATATACCTGTGTCAGTTCTTTGCCAACTATAAAGTCATTACCCTTAGCCCGTTTATTGGTCTTTAATACACATTTAAAAATAATATTTAAATACATTTTTATCAGTTCAGTAAGTTCCCAGCATTCCCTAAAATATACAGAGATTTTAACCACTTGTGTCTCTACAGTCTTGTGTTCAGTGCATGGCATAATATGCAAAAACATCACTAGCATATGCACATACAACTAGTGCGTACAAACCTTATGTAGTCTCAGTTTGTGAATGCAGATGAAGTTTTTGCATTTAGATACCAGTTATAAGCATACACACGTAGGTAAAACATGCAAAACACTTTCCATGCAACTGCTGGTCTGAGGAAAATAGAACCTACACTTTGAATTTCAGACTAAAATTTCTTCACTGTTACTCTTCTGCATTTATTGGTATTAATAATGTTACTACCCTGATGTGGCAGAAGATTGTCCAATGTACGTTTAAGACCTTAAAAAAGACATTCTAATTAGACAAGGAAGAGAATGTTAACAGAAACTTCACATTCCATCTAGCAACTATTCCTTATTGCCAGCACATAAATGTATGCATTTAACATGACTACAGATTAAAAACAAACAAAAAAAACAAAAATAAAAATGTTCAAACACCACTATCAAAGCAAAATTAGATGTACCAGGCTGGACGTAGGCTATTGATCTGTAACTAAAACATAGTTCAGGATAAACTTTTTCCCTTCCAAAATAAAATACACACTGCAATTTAGAGAGCCCATAACAATCAGTAAGAGATCCCTAGTTTTCACCTCTGACAAGTGGAGTGAAAATGCACAGTGAGCCTGGAATGTTAAACTGATCTAGCCAAACCAAAAAGTGGATTAGAGATCTGTACTCTACCCCAGGACTTATAAAGCAGTATTTACAGAGAACTGCGCACTCTTACTGAGAATTTCTTCTGCGCATAGATTTTTTCTTTTAAATATCACTTTCTTCCCAAATTGTGCCTGCATTTAAAGATTTCAAAAGCAGTTGACCCCAGTTTACCTGAGAAATACCGGGATCTGATGAGAAGTGAGCAACTTTAACATGATTTTCCGTATGTGATTTTGCTTCAACTACTGCACTATTTGACGCTTGTCCTGCTGGAATCACTGGAAGGATGACATTTTTACAATATTTACAACTTAGCTGCACGTATTTTGAATTAGTTTCATGTTCATGCAAGAAAAAGTCTATCACCTGGCAGAAGACAGGCAGGTAGGTACTCTGTTAAGAGAAAACACTGAAGCTTCTACCCGAAAGGGGTATATTCTGCGCTTCATGTACATTTCAAAGACAAGTTGTCACCACTAAACACAATTGAACACAACTGACTAAGAAGCAGAAAAATACACAGGTTAACAGAAATTTTTATTTAACACAGAACTAGACCCTTAGCACATCTTTCTGAAGATGGTAGTGAAGAACCGACAAGAAGTTATAATTTCTTCACAAAGAAGTTATTACCCTACTAATACATAAAATGTTAACATGCAAACATTTAAGTTACCAGAGGGAAACATCTCCTCCCGAGACTGTTTTAGCCTCCTTCGTTCTCTTGCTGACAAGGGCCGCTCCTTCAAAAGAAGTTAATTTGATATTAATTAGCAATTGTCATAATGGCTTTTGTTATCTTATCACCTATAAAGCAAAAAATCCTTTTAACTGACATGGAAGAGAGAGCTATTAGAGTAGACCTTCTGATCATCTAACAAATGCTTCATTATTTATTACAAAACAGTCCTGGTCAATGAGACTAATATGCACTCTAGAAAAGGAGCTTCTGACCTCCACAGTTCAGCAAAGCAGCTTCTCAACCCACAGGTTGACCAGGTGCTTGACAGGACTTCCATTAGGCAGGAAGCTCCTATACATTTCTTCACTCACTATGCATGCACTCAGAGAACAAACTGCCCAGCAGGAATGAGAGACAAGAATAAGCTGACACAGTATTCAGCACTAACCTTTGAAATGGCAACTTGACTGGTTTTGGCACTATTTACAGATTCAGAAGTTTCAGCACCACGCTGCTCTGCACACCTCTGTGCTGACTTTCCGTTCACATCAGAAGGAAAAGGTAAAGGCTGAGGAGCAACTGTTCGGAACTTGAAAGAGAAGCGAGCAAGAATTTATACCTTTTTTATTAAAAGTGAAAGTACTCTGCAATCTAGAAGACATTCTTGCATGGTAAGGCTAAATGCCAGAGGTTTTTGGATCCTACTGTAACCTCTTCACATCTCCCAACTTCATCTCTCCCTTTCCACACCTCTGCATCTACTTCCCTCCTCTCCATCCCTACATCTTGTCCCCCTCCTCCCAGACTATTTTTAATCCAATGCCTTTGCAAAAACTGTCCCCACACTCAAATAGCAAAACCCAAGAGAAAAACAGCATGTCAATCACCAATCACCCTCTTCTCTATCCTTATATAGCCGGTGCCTTTCCCCAAAGAAACCTCTCTGCTCAGTGTGGAAGCACAGACAGGAGCCCTATCTTATGTGCATGCCAAGATTTTCTTCCTAGAGTTTGCACTCATAAGCTCAGGGCAGACATTACATGTGTCTGTTCTAAAATACTAGTCATCTGCTACCCACTACAAGTAGCCTTAGCCACAACAGTCAGGAAAAGTACTGCTATACATTTTGTTGTCAGAAACAGTGAGAAGTCCTGATGGAAATTGCTAGGAAAGGCTGTAGCACAGCAAAGGCAAAGCCCACAGTTCACTGTGTTTCCTTGCCCCCATGTGGCACACCCACCTCACACCTGTGAGGAGTATTAAGATTTTCAAAGATTTACAGACTGCTTCCAAAGGACATCTTGAGTATTCTGCATTTTGTTACCAATGAAGTTACAGAGATACACATGAAACAAGAACAGCATTAAAAATCGCACTCTTTTTAAAAAAAAAAAAAGTCCCATTTTTCAAGAGTAAAAAGTGCAGGAGTCTTAAAGGAAAGAGAATTATTTCTTGAGTATCTGCACCTTCTCTGAACAGACTTCAGCTAGCTCTCTTCTCTTCTGCCGTCGCTGCCGTGAGAGAGAGGGTTCACTGACAGAACTATGAGGCTGCAAGTGAGAGGTAATTTTTTCCTGACCATCTCCCGAAGCTCCATGACAGACATCATCCTAATAGGTAAAAATATTTTTAAAAAATGTAGACGTGCCATTTCCAGATTTACACATACACACTTTTTAAAAATATCAACACAGGCCACTTTACTATTTGGACTGCATCCACCCTAACATACCAGTTATAACCACTATAAGATAGACAGTTAGAAAAAACACCTGCTGCACCAGCATTTTTAAGCTACTAAACCTTCAAAGGACACTTACCTGAATTACAACAGGAACAAATGGTGCTAGCAGCTTTTCAGTAGAATCCAAGCTCTACAATAGATAATGATTTCTCATTAGAAAAGTGTGTACAAAAATCTCACTGTAGACCAAAATGCAATGAAAAGACAATTACCACCTATTAGCCCCCCATCCAAATCAGGACCAACTCGAGATTAGCCAGGCCTATTTAGGACATGGAACAAAAGTTACAAAACTATTCTTACCACCTCTCTTCTCAGCTGGAAAAGAAAATCGTTGTTCCCTGTAAAAACAGAATTTCCATCACCTAGATGCACACCTAAAACTACTTCACTGTACTGCCTTTGCAAGTCTGAAGCCAGGGCTCCTAACTACTTAAGCATTTCAATAATTGCATCAGCAGCATCCTACTTTCACACAAAAACATGTGCAGCAGCTCTCTAAATTTTAAGAGTTGGCCATTAGTTAAATCTATTTCAAAGTCTACTTCAAGTAAGCATAAATGCATTACCAGGTCAGTTTGCTTTTGGTCTTTTGATATAGGCTGCAGGAGTTTCAAAGTGTCACCATTGTCACCGTCTTCTTCTATAGCATCAACGGAAGACTGCTTAGACTCAAGATCTTCAGCTTTAAAAGCTTGCTTTGCTCTTTGCTGTAGTCCATCTTCCTTAACTGGTGGGCTACTGGATGTTATTTTAGAATTCCCTGGAACATTTAAATATTTTGCTTTGTTCTTCTCTGGAATATGCTCACTGCCACACTTCTCGCTTCCATACTTCTCACTTTCGTACTTCATCCTTTCAGATGGTGAGATATCAATATTCACTTCACTAAGTGTAGCTAAGGAGTGTCCCAGGTTGTTCAAATCATTACTGCTTGGTTTTCTTTCCAACTCAACAGCTCGTTTCTCTGAGGGACAAAATTTGGTGGCTTTATATTTGATGATGCAATCATCTTCGTTCTAGAATTAAAAGGAAAACAAAAAAATGAATTACCTTTTGGGTATTATGCACATATGAAAGAATACTCTAAGCACCAAAGGAAAGTCATTAACATAGCAGAGTACATAAACTGCAATGAAATTATGATCAATTACAAAAAAAGCCTCAAAAAAGCCGCAACCCACATTTTTAAAGAGATACCGACTGCACTTGCAAATTACCTATTTCAGGCATTGGTTTATGAACATGCAATACACCTACTTTTCACCAGGACCATGAAAGAAAAGTTGTACTTCCTTAGCTCTTCCACAAGGGAGAAGCCAACAAGTACCAACAGTTCTGAACATGTACACCACCGTATACATTCAGTGTTTCAGCACTGAAAGCTTAAACTCAGAATAGCAGACTCATTACAGAAAATAAAAAACATGCAAGACATTAACCATTACAAAAGGTTTGTTCTAACCACTGTTAAGAATTCCATCAATAAACAATGTTTGGTTGTAACTATAATTAGTTTTTTTCCAGTCAAAAACATACATTTAAAAAATGATTACCACTTGTCATCAAATATTTGAAAAAATATTTGACCTCAAATACTCCACAAGTAATTCACAGTGACCCACAAATGAAAAACCAGATGTTGTTAACATCTTATAATTAAGACACTGCAATTAGTTTTACTGATCCACAGCTGTTTATTTACTTCCACTCTTGCCTAAACACAATTCCTTCCTTAATACAAATTTTACACATTGCTAGGAGTCAGATCTGTGTTCTCACAAATGTTCAAGGCACTTCTTATAAAGTTGAGTTTTTTCTCTAGAAAAAGCAAGTGGGTTTTGTTTTGTTTTTTTAAAAAGAAAAAATAAATGTATCTTACAACTGTGTATTTCTTGGCTTGCTCAAAGGAGTGGTTTTGGTGTATAACATTCCTGCTACAAGATTCATTCTTTACTGAGACCACAGAACAAGGATCTTTAGGTTTAGAATTCACCTTTTTCTTATTACTTCTGGCTGCTTTCCTGTAAAGAAAACAAAAATTGCTCGTTCAATCACGATCAACAAGACCTTAAGCTATTTCTTTAGGTTATACTAATTAAAAAAAATCCACTCCACTAAACAGCTTACATACAGAGAGTGTAAGATACTGGCCTTTTTCAACAGACAGTGAACAACATATTCATTTTCCTTTCTATAAAAGGAGCTTAAAAACACTATTCAGACTCTGCCAGCAATGTACACTTGTTCTGCATAGCACCAAGATCAGTCCTATCCGGAAGCAGTAAAATAATTGACTAAACCTGACAAAGAAAAATAATTATATCAGTGAATATCAAAAGGAACTTGGTATTACAACTCTCGGCAGATAAATGGCCTCAAAGAACCATATGGAAAGGTGTGTATTTCCTATCACTTCCTTGAAAATACTGGTGCGCTTTTTTTTTTTTTTAAACTCTCTGAATAAGCTGTGCAATCCTAACTTTTACACAGTTTTATTCTGCATTTGCAGAAAAAATTAGTTTCCATTCCAATTCCCTCCTATTTCTCAAAGAATCTAAAGAAACTCTCATGTTCATATGCTTGGTAACTGCATAACTAATTCTATCCTGCTACAGAAGATAAGAAAAGTTGTAAAACAAAGACCACAGTAACATGAATATTTTGCACAGAATCACTAAAATGAAAATATCTTACGCCTTCGTGGCTTCCAAAAACATAGAAATTTGGTGCTTGATATACGGCTGTCGCAATATGCTTTTCACACTAGGTCTTTCCTCAGGTTTTTTACTGAGCATAGTTCGTATTATTTCTACCAACTGTGGGCTGTAATCCTTTGGCATGGGTGGCAACTGTAAAAGGAAAGGGAAGTCTGATATTATTTAACATATCCGTCAATAGGGGCTACTGCTAGATTATTTATGCATGACACATTCAGCTACGTACTTTGCATAAAAAATAGTCCCATTGTTCATATGCTGAAAGTTACTCAAATGCTTAACATCAAACAGAATACAGAAATTCTATGTGTTTTTTCTAAGAACTGTTCATAATTTTTTATTAATATCAGCAGTTAAAATTCTGTGAATAGGCCTAAAAATTTATATAAAATAAATCCATAGTAACTTCATTATATGCCAAAGCAAGACAGACACTTAAATAAGCTAGTCTTACCTAACAGGAAAATGGCATCACATGAATAGTGATTTAATTTTTTGCACAATGTCTAAACCAGAAGCAAATTAAGAAAGTAAGTCATCTCAGAACTTTGAAAATTAATCAATATACTAGTTACACAAAGGGTAACAAGAAACTCTAGCTCTATCTACAAATTCATAACTCCCTGGGTCTGATATTACATCATATACCACCATGGAATATCAGTCTTACAACATATATGATGATGCATGTAACATGCAAAATATTTTTAACTCCATGCAGTATTTCTGATTTGAAAACATAATCTCAAATTCTAGACAGAAAATCCAAGCACAAATAAAAAAAATTGTAGAAGTTTTTACCTTTCCTTCAATAATTCGATAAACCAAAGAGTTCATGTCTTTAGCATTAAAGGCATGTTTCAGTGTAGCCATCTCATAAACGCAGCAGCCTAATGCCCAAACATCAGACTGAAAAAAGGGAAAAAAAAAGTTTTGGAAATTTTTATTAGTTGTAGAAGTTTTATCTCCAGACTTAGTCACCTGCTTTCAAAGAGGCCTTTAATAACAGTAAACTAATTAAGACCAAACTCCATTGCAAACTTTTGGCTTCAGTCTCACTCTTTTATTTTTAATTTTGATCAACTGAATTATTTTCTTCCCAATATCACCAGATTTTTTTGAACAGAAATGTAGAAAGTTGCTGTTTGTGGGGTTTTTTGTTTGTTTTCTTTTTAAGTACAGTATCGGTTCTAACTGGCAAATGAAAATCTTTTGATTTTTCATTGGAAGAACAGTTTCCCCTCAGCTCTCGCTCATTGTAGACAGTCATATTCATGGTGCATGTGGTTTGCAGCAAGAGCTGAAGAGATATACAAGAGCATGTTTGCTTTGTTATATTTTAAATTCACAGCAACACTACTTATTTCTCTACTTAAATTTTTTTTAATGCTGCTGTTATGTCTAATACAGACTTTTGAGTATAAAGCTTCCTGTCTGTTATATAATAAATCTAGAAAATGCAGCTATCTAACATAGACTGATCTTTTTGCTTACACTGGCATGCCGTGATAGGTACGCACAGCCTGCTGAACACCTTGGCTGTGATAACTTATCACATGCTATGAATTCTTACTCTACTGCAGCAAACGCAGCTCCAGAAATAAAGGTTCTGCAAATCTTTCCCCTATTTTTTTGTTTGGTCTCTGGGGACATTAAAAAGAGTTGGAAGCAATACAAAATTAAAAACAATAGATAAGATTGTAGTGTTCTCAGACAAACAAAAGAAGTTGTCTAACGAAACAGAAGCGACACTTGCATTAACATACTCTACCTTGTAGTTGTAGGGTTTGTTAGAAAAGAGTTCAGGACTCATGTAGTACGGTGTGCCTATGAGAGTGCTGGCCATATCATATTGGTTTTCCAACACTCTGGCTATTCCCAGGTCACCCAATTTGATTATATTTGTTCGTGTCAGAAAAACATTTTGAGTTTTAAGATCTCTGTGCAGAATGTGCTTTTCATGCAAATACTGGGGGAAAAAAAACATACAGATAGAGTTAAGTAACTCTTAATCGGTTCTTCTACACTGAAAAGTAAAATCACATTACACAAGCCAAAGAGGGGAAATACAAATGCAGAAAAGACACATACATCACTATTAAAGTCAGGAGTGCCCCTGCTAAAGACAGTATTGGTGAATTAACACTAAGAATGATATAGGCACAGACCCAAAACTTGGCACTGCTTTAGCGAAATCTTCCTGTGTGGCTCTAACAAGGCAGCACAAAAGAGGAAACAAAAATGTAAAGTTACTGCAGAGTGGAATTAGTAGTCTAAATTTACCATTGAAAAACAGCAGCAAAACCACAGAACACAAAATGTTTCTGAAATCTTTTTTTTTTTTTTTAAACTACATTTTGTAAATTTAATCTAAACTTTCAAACCAAAGCATTTCAGACTAGAATTGCAAACACCCTGGAGGTTACCGCTGTCTACTGCGATACAGAGGTGCAGACATAAAATATGATAGGAATTTCTTACCTAAAATAGTTAATTTGACTGCAATGACGTGTGAACATTTTTAATATATTAATAACCACTGTATTTAGATGCTAACCCAGCCAAACTGGAATTCAAAGTCTGCTGCCTAACTGTGGAATTTCTAAATGCAGAAAGAGCCAAATCACATCTGAAGGTGACAAAATTATACTTTATTTTACCTGCAATGCCATGGCAATCTGGACAAACCACTCCACCACCTGATTCTCAGGCAAAAGTTTGCCCTTCTGCTCTTTAAGTTTGTGATACAGATCTCCTCCCTCGCAGAAGCCCATAACAATATATAATAGGCCATCTTCCCCCTGCCAGGACTCTCTGTAGGTGACTATGTTCGGGTGTTTCAACTGGGATAACAACTGTGCCTCTTGTTCTGCTGCTTTCCTCTCTCGGCTGGAAGCATTTTTAAGGTTTAACTTTTTGATGACATACTGTAAAAGAAATTGCAAGGTGTATCGTGAGAGATGAAAGTAAATATGCAGAATTCCCCAAATCTAAAGGAAATACAGTATTTGAAATCTCAACACATTATTCTGTGTGGAGACTGCAATTTGTCTAGCAGTTATACATCATGTCTACCATTGCGCCGTAAAAATGGAACAGGTGTGGCTATTCTATTCAACTACCTGAATAAAACTCTGCACAGGAATTTTGTGGTGTTTTGTTTTCTTTTGATTAATGTTCATATTTATCTTTTTTTCCCCCGCTCTCATTTTAAATGTGTGTCTATCATGCATCTCTTAAGCCTGAAATACCTGTTGTGCGTCACGGTTACTCTCAAGACAGGCCATTTCAATAGTAACTTGAAAAATACACTAACATTAAGGAAAGTATGCAGTCATATGCAAAAAATGTAAAAACAAGAGAAACTCAAGTAATATCTCACAACTTTGGAGAACATAGATCATACATTTGAAGACCAAAAAGTTGTTAAAATCTCAGTTTCAAGGCTTAGATTACAGATTCCCCATTGTCATATTCACAAGAAATACCTAATAGAGCTGAATTTCTGAAAGCAGAAAATAATGCTGCTAAGCTTTTCAGGTCTGTTCATTCTTTTCTTAAAAAAAATGTACCTGGCAGAAGACCCCCAAGGCAGAACTGACTTGGGATTAATTGCTTTGTACAAAAAGTCTACAAAAGAGTGAAGCATGGGAGAATAGGGAAAAAGCCTCTATCAGGAAAAGAAATGTAGCAAGTAAAGATGCAGTTGGAGGGCGGGTACAGTTAGGGGCACATTGAAAAAACACTTTCTCAAAAACCTGAAAGCAGATGTAATTAAGTTTTAAGGCAGGTTTAAAAAAAGTATTTGTTGCGTTTATGAGTTTCCGCATATGCAGGCTTAAACTTACTCAAGAAGAAATGAACTATTACAGGGAAGCAGAGACACCGTCATACTGAAAGAGCCAAAAGGTCTTATGCTCATTCCTAAATTCTTTTATTCTGTATTAAGATGGGTTTAGAATTTTTTATAACTAGGTATGAAAGCTGTTATTTACTTCCCTAATATGTACTACGTCAAATGTATTTCTAAGGAATTTAAGGTTTTAGCAAAAATATAATTGATGCTGAAAATGAGACAGTAAAATCCATAGCACACGTTCACCATACACAGCACCAGTGTTTAGGTCTCACCTGGCCCCCTTCCTGATGTAAATTTTGTGGTAATCACCTTTAGGGTATTAGCTTTCCAAGGAACAATCATGCCATGGTATACACCTGATGCCACTCTTACCTGACAGCTTTTAAATCAAAATACCTAAAAGAATTTTTACTTACTCAATTTCAGTGTCCTTGGCAATTGCTTAGGGTGTCTACTTCCCAGGCTGGCCCTATTAATTTAGCCCAGCACACTTAATTAGTGCTGAGGAAGGCTGCCCACTAGATACCAATGGAGCCAATTATGCAGAAATCAACAGTACCTCATGATTTTGTGTTTCAGAAGTCTGCTGGATATTAAACAAGCTCCTTAATTCTTATAACCTGTGACAACGCACAGCTCCCAAGAGGAACAGAACAAAACTAATTGTGTACAGCATCATCTAAGTTCAAAGTAAAATAGAAATGCTGTAACTACTGTGTTCTGTGTGACAAGTCAACCACAACTCTATCTTTGGGCATGGAAACCTAAAGCTTTTAGCTTTATATCAGCATCTGTCTTTAGATGACATACTACCAAAATGCAAAAAGCATACACATAGCCTAACTTTAAACCTGGCATTGGTTATATTTGGTTTAATGAGCATGTTATCCTGGCAAGATCCCCAAGAAATCTATTGTGACGCTCTTCTGCCTTATTTGATACCAAATTGTTTACAAATTGGATTATTTTTTTTAAACATTTGTATCCTCTTGACCTTCTCCACAAAAAAAAGCCAGCATTCAGTTAACAGTAAATACACTTAAATAAAATATAATTTCTTTCACAGAACATGTAGCACTATGCGAAAGCCACAACAAAAAAATCCCGATCATCCTGCTACAGAAGAAAGTTTATAAAAGTTGGCAAAAGATAAGACACAGTAAAACACATCAAATATTTAAGATAAAATAACAATGATAAGGAAGCAAGGCTCTTGCCAATGTTAACCATCAGCAGCGTGACAAAGAGGTGAAATCCAAGGACCTGTATAGGGTTGAAAGTCACCTCAATGCACTGTTTACTTTTAGGACGATGAGATTAGCAGCTCTTTGTGGACATTGGACTATGGACTGTGGTGACTGGCCTGGAGGGAACAAGTGCTGCCATCACTGCTACCCAACCCACAGGTCGCAGGGATTCGCCTTTGGATTCCAGACTCTTCCCTGTCTTCAGCCAGAAAGGACGCACCCTCTGATCACCACCAGGCACAAACGCTTCTCCCATCATCTCTAGTCAAATCCAGGGCATAAGGCTCACACTCTAGGTTTCTGCAGTACTGCTCTGTGGATGTTCTCCATTCCCGTTTCTTTATCCTCATGTATTTTCTATCAAACACATCTGCTTTGTCCAGGCAAGACAGATTATTTCAAATTTCCCACAAAAAAGGCAAAGAAAAAAATGCTTGCACTTCAACTCTGACATAACTTTCCCAGGTTCTGCCAGAGTCAATACAGCAAACATAAAGCCCATCTTCCTCCAGCAGAGTTGATGCCAGAGAAAGCCAACACCAGAACGTGTTTTTTCCATCCTTGCTTTCATTTTTATCGCCACTACACGTGCACGTCCTAAAGAGAGTACATGAGCAGTAACAAGCCAACAGCAACCTTTTCTGCTTCATGCTATAAACAGTGGGCTGTATTTTCCTGTCACCCAAAGGACTACCAAAGCTAGGTTTTCCTTCCCAAAACAAGGCATTATACATTTAAAAAAAAAAAAGCAGTTTTATTTAAATGAAAAAAAAAAAAAAAGTGAGGATTTTGAGGGGTTGGGTTGGGGTTTTTTGAGATTAAAACAAGGTGGGGGGAAGAGTCTTCTCCACACCTTTAATAAAAGTCTTCATAGACAAGGGAGGAAAACAGGAATACCTCGACAGGCAAGCCCAGCTCACGGGGCTGCAGTTGCACCTCAACACCAGGCCTCGGGCACAGCTGCACCGACACCAGGCCACAACCCTGGCCCTGCCTGGGGCTGTCGTCAGGGCCACATGCCAAGGCCGGGCCACAGGTCGCACCCCCCCACCCCACGCCCAGGGGACGGCCCACCCGCCCCCCCACC